>CM073741.1:4673219-4882708 GCA_037127355.1 Schoenoplectus tabernaemontani
ATATTTTTTACTTTTAAAAGACATCACCAAAGCAAACATAGGTAAGATACTAGCTATTGTATTACGTATGTTAATTATATTATATTACGTAGTGTTTCTGTTAAATTGCAGCTAATTTTTTTTATTATGCACATTAATTATATTACATTACACATTATTTTTATATTTAGTACATTAAGTATGTTTTATTGTATCTTTTTTTATTGGACATTAGTTATTTTTTATTGTACATTATTTTTTTATTATGCATATTATTTTATTTTATTATGCACATTTTTATTTTATTATGCATGTAATTTTTTAATTATGCACATTATTTTTTATGTTGCAAGTTACTACTTTTATAATGTACAAGTGCGAAGAACAAATTACATATAACATAACAGAGAAAACATGCATAAAGATATAATTAAAGTGCACAGTAAAAAAATAATATGCAACATAACAAAATTATTGTGGCTAATAAATGTAATTAGATGTAACTTAATAAAAATAATGTGCAGTATAATTTAATTAATATCCATAATAAAAATAAGATGCAATATAACAAAATTGATGTGCATAATAAATAAAATTAGATGATATTATTAGACCGGATGACCGGTTCGTGACATCTTCATCCTTTTCAATTTAATAAAAATAATGTGTATCATATCATAATAAAATTAATGTGCATAATAAAAAATAAGATGCAACATAACATAATCAATTTTAATAATTATAAATTAAATTAAATCAGCTCCCTTCAAATAAGAATATATTGCATTAAACAATTGCAATAATGTGAAATCAGGCTGTCCTTTCTTCTTTTCTTTCTTTATTTTCAATTTAACCCATTCCTTTTCTTGGTCGACGCAACTAAAACAAAAGAACAAGTTCTTAAACCGCCGCCTCCACCTCAATGATTTTTTTTGCTCTATTTTACATCCAACGCAGCAAAGTTTAGGAAATCTTAGTCACAAACTCACGATTTAGACAATAATGGTGGATAATATTCTACTCGAATGTTGACCTTTTGTTCTGTCATATCAAGTATCCGTTCTTAGTTTTTATAGAAGTACAATACAAAAAAATCAATATGATTTTTTAATATTACAAGGAGAGAGACAAAACAAACAGACAAAATATTTTACTAATAACTGTTAAAATTCATATTTTGTAATCACCAAACCTATATTTTACATAACATACCTCCGAGGCTCCAACCACAGTGGAAGCTTTCCTTGAGCGCCTCAAAATTCTTCAATCAACACCTTGTGTCGATCGAAGAATATGGTATTATTTTCCTCATTTCTGATCACTTGTTCCGTACCTTTTATAGAGAAGACAAAACATTTTATCCAACGAATTATGATGCAAACATAGTATATATCCGGAGGGAGATAAATCAGGAAATTCGTTGTAAATGAGAGGCACTAGGGAGAAAAAAACAAAACAAAGTCACGATTTTGTACATTTCCTTGTTGGGTCGATAGGTTCGCTGTTATTTTTTTTTCGTGCTTTTTTTTTAGCAGCAACATGTAATTTGCTGGATAATTGAATATGTCATGATGAAAGTTCAACAAGTTTATTTGTTACCTCAACCTCATTTATTTTCAACCTTACAACATATATATTATAGTAACAAAAAAATAATTCGGAAAACATAGACGACTACGAGGTAAAAAAAAAATTGATTCAGATATAATTTCGGAATAACTCATTTTACATTATAATTAAAATATATAAAATGTTAAAACATAATACATCGCAAATAAATGTCTAATTCTTGATTCATATGTTGAGATGAATTATAAAATATTCGTGAATATTATTATTATATATGCAATAGATATTCTATCCTGAGGGTACATAGGTTGAGAAGTCAAGTTTTCGGTCACTTTTTAGTTAGGAAAAAAACTTGCTTTCCTTATCCTAGATTAGATAGCAAGGAAATTACATACACTTAATAACGCTTGCAGAGAAAAAAAAATAATTAATTCTATTAATCTTCTATTCAAAATTTCTTTTACTGTACATAAATTTGCTACAATATTCTCAACCTTAATTAAAATTTCAGAGTAATTTTCTTGAAGTTTATGCAACATAGGGTCCCTCAAAGCGGATATAGTCATACATGATGCCACTAAACACAAAGCCTCCAAAAGACTGTGTAAGATAAATGGTATTTTCTCCTTGAAATAACAATTTTCCTTCTATCGGCACTTCATAATTCCACTGGAATCCATGAATTCCATGTCGTGCAATTGCATTCCCATCACCAAATTGATATGTTTTAAATTGAGCTCTTCCATCAGGGCGATTCACTCGAACCTAAAACCACAGCGATGATATAATTAACCAGGTGAAATTAATAACTCAGAGGTTAATTAACAAATAAAAAAGCAAAAATACACACTTGTTAGTTGATATGATGCATGAATGAACTATATATGTAGAAACCATGCCAATGTTAAATATTGAATTCATGCATAAGAGAAAAATTACCTCCAACCGTGCCATATGTGCGGTTGCAAGAGCGATGCGTAACAAATATAACCTATTTTGTTGTACATTTGCAAGGTAGAACTTGATCTGCCATGTTGTTGCATGGTATGCATTTCCATCTTTCCTATATTAGTGGGGGGAAGTGTCAGTATATAGATAATAATTAACTAACACAACTATCTAGTAAATTATAATATTTTTAAATTACACAGAACACTAAAAATATTCGAATGTGGCTGACAGAAACAAAATAATTAATGGTGTTGGTGTATTTTACTAAATGCAAAAAGAAAAATTATATTATTTAATATAACTATTATAGTCTTGTGGTTTCTTTTAGTAGTGTTTGTAATTATTGTTTCAGCAATGAAATGGACATTATTTGCCTTTCTTAAAAAGAACATAACTATTATACAAGTAAAACTATTGTAAACCATTGATTAGCTTAACTAAAAATATACTTAATCATCTCCAAAATTTGATTTATATATAGTGCTCAATAAATTCTTTTATCAAAATTTTATAGGACACCGAAAAAATTATTTGTAGAGTTTTTTAAATATTTATTTTGGATATTTTAATGTAACGTATTTTCATAAACAAATATTTATTTTATTATTTTAGAGTCTATCTTAGAAAATTCAGAAACAAGTACTTACAGAGCTCAAAATATATAAAATTCATGTATCTTATAAAATTTTTATATAAAAAATATAGAATAACATAAACTGAGATTATTCGATTATTCAATATACTTTTTAGTCAAGCTCACCAAAGATTTCGGACTCTTAAATTTACAGTAGATTTACTATAATACTATATAGAGCATATTACATACAAGATGGTATCTTCCATGAAAAATTAAACTATAATGATGCGGTGATTTTTTTGGTATAAATTGATTTTTTGATCAAAATTTTTAATTAATGAATAATTCACTAGTTTATTCATTTACATGGGCCTGATGCTTGATTGTACCTTGTTACTTGGGCAAAGAACCAATCTTTCTTGTGATCACTGGCACCAACATTGTAAACTAGGTCACGCTTTGGGTACAAGTCTGTGTACCTCGCCCAGAGACCATACTGTCTGTACCTGAGATATTTAAAGGAAGACGAAAAAGAGAAAAAAAAAATAGAGAAGAAAATTAGTCACATATTTCTGAAAGGAAATTTTGTTAAGCATTACTGATGAAAATTAAAGCGACTTTGCATAGTCTTAAATATCATACTTTATTGAAATTAATGAATTATTATATATATATGATTATAATTTTCATTATTATATTATCAAAAAGTAGAAAAACACGTGTTAGAAAAAATAATTTGTTGAATGGGGAGGTTGTATTTATAATTTGGTGTTTTCGTTTCCATCTGTGACATAGAAATTTCACATGAACTTGTCATTAAATTCGGATACGGGAGAACTTACTTTTCCACATTTGTATAAAGATTGTTCGTATAAATTGGGTATGGGTCTGGAATGAAGAACTCAGCTGCACTTCTATCAGGAACTCCAATCTCCCACAAAGTGGGTCCTGCTCGTGGGGGTTTGAATGTGAGTGCTCCAACATCAAATTTGGAACCTAATTAATTACATTATGTTTCAAATTATGAGCAAAAGGAGTAAAAATACTAAAGAATGATAAATATTACATAATGATTATAAATATTAGCATTACTCCTTGTTGGTGTCTAGAAATTTGAGAAAATAAATAACTTCCAAAATGGCAAAAAAGAAATCTTACCAGCTGAGATAGATATTGTAACATTGTGCATGAAATCACCAACAAATCCTGGGGCCCATGCATATAAGTTGTAATTTCCTGGTATTATGTTGTTTATGGTGAAATAGCCATCTGCATCAGTTCTCGTCCAGAATTGATAGCCCTAATCATGTAAAAGTTGAAAGGAAATCAGGATTGATACTTTTGTATATAGAATAGAGCTTTGAGATACAATAACAGAAAACTAAGAAGAGATGCAACAAAAAAGGGTTTGCGCAAAGATGTAGGACAAAAACTCCAGCTTTTTGTTCTTGCTAAATGAAACTTGGTCTCGTTTGAATTTATTCATTTGTTATTATTTTTATTCTGATTTTGAACAGAACACTTTTATTAATAATTTAATAATAACTATAATAGTTAGTAAAATTATATTCAATTATTCTGTTATGTATTAGTATTACCTTGCATTCTCCTTGCCAGGATCCTAGTTGGCCGGGTAAGGCCAATCCCACATAAGGGAAATCAGTCGGCGTACTGGTGTTACTGTACCTGTAATTGTTGTAAGAGAAAACTTAATCACTTATCTTAATTAGCATGATTGGAGAAAGTGTGCATTGCAATTTTCTACTTCACTTCGAAGTTTTGACCAATTATTTCTCAGTATCAGCCACAGTACGAACATCTTAGTACATCCCAGTATTATGAATGAATTACTGTGAACAACTTGTTAAATTTAATTGTTGTCGATTTTCGAGCTGCATTATTTCTGTTTGCATAAGTTGAAAAGTTACCAGTCATAAATAAATAATCTTCCAGTGACAGTACCCCTTTGATTATGCTTTAAGAAATCCTCTGAAGCTGGAAAGTTATAAGGCCAATTCTGAACCTCCTTTTGCATCTGTTAAAGCATATAGTAATTTGATCAATCAGTATTTTTTTAATTTTCACCTTTTATGGTACTAAATAAAAGCTGATAGCCTGAATTATGTAAGAACAAACCTTTGTTTTGGCATCCTGCCAGAGAAGATCACGAGCACTACCACTCTGATTTAGATTTGAATTTGAATTTAAGTAGATAAAAATAGGACCTAAAGTTTTCTTCCAGTACTCTCCATCTTGTAGACTGAAATGTATATCTCTACCAACATAGTGATCCCCTATAAACATCTGGAAATACATATACATTTGTAAGAACTATTGAAGTTCCTTGTATATAGATTATATAAAATGCAAGTATCATTCTAGAATTTGCTATATATTGTATACTCATGTCAATTTTGTTGGTTCTTCTTTGTTTTATAGATGGGCTTTGTTTCATTTAATTTCTTACCGAACCTCTATTCTTTTATTTGACATTTTAATCCTGCTAGTCGGATACTTAACTTGTCCTGTAGATTTATCAATGGATTTGAAATTGCAAATTTCAATCAGCGAGTACAAGACTCGAGTGAATTTTGCTCACCGCAAGGGAAGTCGGGCCTGTATGGGAGGTCAGATCCTGCTTGAGAGGCCCACCAGTTTTGAATTCGTTGCTGGGTGTTATGACCCAGAAACCGGTTGAAGGATCATCACTGATCCATCCATTAACTCGGTTATCCTTGTTATCAAGTGAATACTGGTACTTGTCATCCACCTAGATAAAAGGAAAATAATTAATGGTTATCAAGTGAATACTGGTACTTGGCAGATAATTGCTCGATAATTACTGGTTATCAGTTAATTACCTCCCCTTTTAATTCTGGAATACTTGGATGAACAAGCAGCATAGCCTCTTTGTAAGCCAATTCCTCAGCCCGTGGTGGTTCTCTGTCTTTTATAGATGGCATTTCTTTCTGCTTATTATCGGATATCACCATGTAATGAAATCTGGAATACTCATAATTGAAAGATCATTATAATAGTTTTTATTATTATATCACATACTAGCTACTTTTTATTATGTGCCTAAATCTACGTTATTTTGGTTACTTTGGTAACAAGCATTAACAGGCTATTGCATCAAATATCAAGGATGATTCAAATATATTGATTAATTTCTTACATTGTGCTGTCAGTACATATGTTGTTTACAGAAAATTGCAAGTCAATGGTAAATTTACCTATCGCCATTAAGCTTGAAGACCAGTCTGGCCTCAGAAATATCAAAAGCAGGCCAACTCTTCTCATGCTCCAATATTGAATATGTGTAAAATCCCGAAACACCGCGCAACATAATGTACCTACAGGAAATCAAATGATATTACTTCTCCAAAAATCCTGGGCAAGAACAATAAAGCAGATATTAATTAATCTGCATACTGGGCATTTTCTGTTTTAATTGTAAAATCAATGAATTCAAAACATATGCATATATCTATAATTCTGTATCATAGAATTGCATATACACGGTTTTATGACAAATAAAAATAACTAAATAAATATTGCACAATAACAGAGAATTGATTAATCAACCTGATATCAGTATGGAGGTGAGCTAACTTCGTTCGAAGGGATGTATCCCATTGTCTCTTAAAGGAAATCTCTACCTGATCATCTGTTTTCACTACTGCCTTAAACTCAGTTCCTTCTAACCTACTCACCAGGACAATATCTAATAGTCAATGACTATTTAAATATCAATTTTCTCATTTAAAAAACTTGGACCAAATAATATTATTTGACAAATTTACTTACATGTCCATGACAGCATCATTGTTGGATCCAGGATAGTTCCAATCAACATCCCAATACCTAGTAAATGCACCCAAATGACCATTAATACTTCAATACTTCAAACAGACACGGTACTGGTTTATTCCTCCCCGTTCTCTCTGTTTTTTATCCCTTCTTGTTTCTGGTATAATTGTCATTTACAATCATTTCATCCAAAGTATTAAAAAAAATTAAGTAGAGAAAAGACAAGTCTCTCTATCAGATTTCTCAGACAAAATAAAATGATATCTTTGAAACTAACAGGACATGATTTTGGATTTCATATAGAATATGAGTAGATATTAACTGTGCGTACCCTCCTAGGTTGCTCTCCTTGTGAGCGTAATCCAACAGATTATCTATTCCATTGTACTTAATGCCGATGATACGGCCTTGGGGCTTCGAAAAAGTAACTTGAAGGATGCTATTGTCCATGATTACCTAAAAATTGCAGCCATCTTAATAATGCTTTTGTTTTGGTCATTATATATTTCTATATACAGGCTTTACAGCTTGGTTCAATTTGTTTTCAATTAAACCATATGGGTTATTATGAGGTGCATGATCAACATAAATTCATAAAATCAGTTTCCGAGAATCAGCCAAGTTTAATTAGTGGGTAACTCACAAATTTACACTGGAGACACATAAATTATTATCATCAACAATTTTTCCATCAATATAATTAAAGAAAAAACTCTAAAAGAAACGTTGTGGAGTGCATAAATGTTTGAAACATGGTTGGTTTTAATAAAACGTTGAAAGTGCAGAAGTATTGATGGTAGCTATATATATTTTGCAATAACTAGTTAATATATATCAACTCAAAAACAAATAATAATTAATTAGCAACATACCCAGCCATCTTCGACGTGCAAAGTAACTTTTTCTGATCTCGTCTGTGTTTCAGAGCTCATTGCAGTGGCAATGAGAATGCAGAGTACAGAAACAAATATCACTGGCACCTGGCACCCCATAATTGTGTCTTTGTTTTGCTTGAGCAATTACTCGTATATTTCAAGTCCTTTTATAAGGTCCAATGGAATGGTTGTTCAGTAAGAAACAACCTTCCAATTGGCTGCAAAATTGAAGAACCTTTTCCCTGTTAGTTAATTTCTCTGACTTTATGCAAGCGCCTGTTTGTTGAGTACATCACTATAGCTTTAACTACTTGCACAACTTTGACAGTTCAGTGACCAAACTTCAACTTGTGGCCGTTTTCTTCTGCAATTAGATAACTAATTCCATGTCAAACCTCTCAAATATGATATATATGCAATTGAAGTTTCAATTAGTTTTGGCAAGAAATACGATACAGTTTTGAAAAATGTGGAGAGAGAGAGAGAGAGAGGCGTGCCACATTTATCATGTTACGTAACAGACGCATATACCATGACAAAGCGGCGGATACATGTTGGTTCCTAGGCTTTTATACAGTTTCAACTTTTCAAAAGGGCAAAAGGATAACAAGGCCTCTGATATTTTCAACTGGGCCTAACAAACCTAGACTTTTTATCAGGTCTCTGCATGGAAATTTTATGGGCTTGAGTGTTAAAAATGGTTATTGTTGTGTTCCTCCACCTAATCAATTCATATTTTGACTCACCTCCTCCTTTGACTCTTTAACTTGAGATTTGACAATTTGGTTATCTCCCAAATAGGATTAAAAAAATTTGAACCGGAATGTATATAATTCTGTTTACTACAATTGTATGTTTTCCGAGCTGGTAAACCCATTTAACATACTGAGCAATCAGATAAAGGATGATGACATTTAATAGAAGTATAATAGATAAGATCAATATCACTGGTTTTAAATCCCATTAACAGAATGAAATATCTAGACATGCTTTTATCTTCGTCCTCAAGTTTCTATATACTACTTGTTTTCCAATAAAATATGTTAAGACTTCCAATTCTATTTTTTTACAGATATGTCAAGCTAAATTTCGAATATGTAATATCGTATAAATTAAGGACATTTAGTTTGTCGATTCTGGTACCTTTTATTATTTTCACATGATTTTGGGGGTATAGAACAACATTATATAACATACCTTAAACGGACCACAAAGTGGAAGATTCCGAAATATTTAAATAATTTAAGCTCTTCAATCAACACTCCGATACTTGATTAAAAGGTAAATGCTCCGCTGCCTCCTTTGTCTATCTCCTTCAAGCAATGAAAGTGATTTTTTTCTATTTCTTTTTCTCACTTAAACATATGCAAACAAAAGTTACCATGGAAGTGAACTAATTTCTGTTTTATATATAAATAGAAGAGAGGAGATAATTATCCAACAAATAAAATATTTTCCGCCTAGTATGATGCAATGTTTGTTATAAGGAGGCCGAGATAAATAAGGAAAGAGGTTGTGAAGGTGAGGTACTGGAGCTAAATGAATATGAAGTTAAAAAAAATTTTTTTGTACATTTTTTTTTTGTTAGGCTTGTTGTTAATTTTTTTTCCACTTTGTTTCCCTGTTTGAAACCCTATAACTTGGAGGATAACTAATCAAATATAACATCTGAAATATAAAAAAGGTTACAAAAACTATTGGCCAGTTATATTTTTCTACTTTATTTCGGATTCCTCAAGTGCAAAATGATAACTGACTATTTTTTTTGTGCAAAACACCAAGTGGGAAATACACAAGCCGTATAATTTTAATGGAACTCCAAACATTCTAGTCTATTCTAATAAAAATTTTTTATTGTTGTTGTTGTGGAAGACGCTGGTAATACATGTCAACCAAACTCAAATTTCTAGGTTTTTTGGGACATGATTTGCAAATTAAGTAAATTCAGTGATTTAATTTGAAAAAGGTAAATTGAATTTAATACATCTTTTTCAATTTAGAATTATGTTAATATATCATCTCATTTCTTTTCTAGTGAATTGAATTGAATTCTCCTCTATTTCATTCGCATCTAGGAATTTTTTTTATCTATCCAAAAAATAAGAATAACAAATATATCCCCGTTTAGAAATGAATAACAGAATTATCCTAATGTTTCTGCAGTCATGTACTCACATTCACAGTTCAAAGTAAATACAATGGTCACAGATGAAAAAATTCACAAAAAATACTAACTATTCATCATAAAATATTTTTTATTTTTTTATTATTTTCGAATTTCTTTCAAATATTTTCATTGTCAAGTCCCTCAGAAAATGAGTAATTTCAAGATAACATCAAAAAATAGTTATGATTCATATGGGTTAAAATTTTTTAATCATTTGATTCAGGGTAGGAAAACTATTTATGTTAATTTAGGAAAAAAAAAAAAACAGAGTAGGAAACATAGAACTGACTGAGGCACTTGAATATCATCCACCCATAATATTACTCCAATCAAGTAGCCAATTCTCACGGGGATCCAATGTAAGAACGGAAGAGAATATTTTATTAAGAAAAAGAAAATAATCAGAGATCAAAAAATGAAAAAAAAATAAAAAATAAAATTGATCATAGGGAACCAACTAAGACCTCTTGATCATAAACTGATATACACCATGTCAAACCTTAAAATTGTGGGAAGTCTGAGGAATGCAACTCTGATATAATACCATCCGCGTCTCCAACCTAAGGTCTACTGTGTCTGCACAACCACCAAGCCCTCCGCTCCCTCTATCACTATAAGAACTATTTAATTAAACCTTTGTTTCTGACAAACAGAATTACATAATTAATTTATTTTCCTATTTGGACTATATTTTTTCCTACAAATAAATTTTCCTATTTCTACATTGTTTGGTTCCAATTTGAACTCCTGAGTAACCTTCTTGTGGGTTTTACGCCAAGAGGTCCCTCAAAGCGGAGATAGTCATACATAATACCACTAAACATGTAGTCCCCTTTAGACTGTTTAAGATAAATGGTATTTTCCCCATTAATCAGCAATTTTCCATCTACTGGCACTTCGTAGTTCCACTGAAACCCATGAATTCCATGTCGTGCAATTGCATTACCGTCACCGAATAGATAGGCTATAAAATGAGCTTCTCCTACGGGCTTGTTCACATAAACCTGATTGAGAAAATGTAATAAGTGAGATGGAGTGTCCCAATCGTATTTGGTACCATGAGCAATGTACTGGTACATTAAGTACAAATTTTTTTTTTAGTTCATAATAAAATTGAATAACCTCTAATCTTGCCATGTGAGCAGCTGCAAGAGCAATACGTAACATGTATGTACTGGTTTTTGATATGGAGTTAAGATTGAACTTTATTTGCCATGTTGTTGCGTTATATTCATTTCCGATTTTCCTACATGAAAAGAGAAATGTAAATAAAATAACCAATATCATCATATTCTTGTTTTTGGTCAACAAACTAGCACCACTTCAAAGAAGATGTAACAAAGATGTTTTTAATTATGGATCAATATTACATTTAATTCAATGGGTATAACACACAAAATCTAACAAACATCTACTGATGAGTGCTATTTATGAAAAGAGAAAAAATAGTTCGAATGGAAATTGTATTTTTTATATGGGGTGGGGATCCCTCGACAATAATTTATTTTTATAATATTGACAACCAACTTAATATAAATTCATAAATAAATTAAAAATAAAAAAACTTTATAAATATATTCTTAAGCTTATAGATTGATTGCATTTCAAACTTCATACAATTTGGATGTCATTTGATATGCCATCAAAGACCATTAAGATTATCATATATTTTTTATGATCTTTGATGAAATATCAAATGAAATATCAAATGTTTTTAAAGGGTTTTTTTTCTATTTTTAAGATTTTTTTATTAATTTATATGAAGTTGGTTGTAGATTGTCAAAATAAATGGCTGTCAAGGGATCCCCACCCTTTTATAAGATGGGACTACATCAGATTGTGGTATTGTACTCAAATGCGTGTTTTCAGTTTTAAGTGGAAAGACAGACTCTGTAATTTTGAGCAATATAATGATGGACGATGACAATATCCATCAAACACATTTTTCTGGCCTTATATGTAATTATGTGGGATTAATGCTTCATTATACCTTGGAACATGGGCAAAGAACCAATCTTTTTTGTGATCACTGGTACCAACTTGGTAAATTAGGTCATTTGTCGGGTATAGATCTGTGTACCGGTCCCAGAGACCATATTGTCTGTACCTGAGGTAATTAAATAAAAAGGTTTAACAAACATGAATATTGAATCTGTGCTCAAGAAGGAAAGTTAAAGAGATAGAAAGAGAGAGGAAAAAACTAAAAAGACATGAGAGAGCAAAAAAATTTGCCAGCGGTACAGATGATATTAAGGTGCCCTTACAAGGTTCAAAATAAGTTTATGATCCTCAAGTTCAAGTAAGAGGAAGGATAATTTTATTTAAAATTTTGAGCCCTGTTCCGGAAGTATAAGTTTTGATTTTTCTAGGTTCTGAGAGGTAAAATAAAAATTCACAAAACGTGGTTTTAAATTAAAACAGAAGGCAACTAACTTCTCAGAATTCATGTAAAGCTTGTTCCCATATTTTGGATTTGGTTCGGGAATGAAGAACTCAGCCGCACTTCTGTCAGGAACTCCAATCTGCCACAAAGTTGGTCCTACTCTTGGAGATTCAAAGATAAGCAATCCAACATCAATTTGAGAACCTGATGTGTGCAATTTTCCATTTAGTTGCATGGAAAGTTAGTACAGAAACCCAGTCATGTGTAGCTTATTTACAAACTGGTACAAGCTTGTATACAAACTAACAGACTGGTACTAATGGAATACACCCTGTTATGTACCAAATGGTTAAGTTTCATATAGCATGTTCTGGTCGTTGAAATTCCTATCAATAATCTGTAGACATAACTATTTACCAGCGGAGATGGATATTGTAACATTATGCATGAAATCACCAACAAATCCTGGGATCCAAGCATACAAGTTGTAATGCCCTGGTATTATGTTGTTTACGATGAAACTTCCATTTGCATTTGCTCTCGTCCAAAATTGGTACCCCTAAACAAGAACAGTAGTAAGAAACTCTTGATTGCTAATTTTGTATATCAAATACTGTTGTGCATCATAAAACACATGTTTAAATTATAAAAAAATAAAATTATAAATTGATAATTGTAAAAACTTTTTCAATGACACTGACATATTAACGAGAAAAACGAGTGCACATTGATTATCTCTAGCTATAAAAAAAAAACTAGGTCCTTAATTTTTATTTCATTCTCTCGTTATAATATATCTCATATTTGAAGTTTGGACCACAATCATTATAAATATCTCATATTCCTATTATAGATTTGTGGTCATTATGATGTTCTTATTATTATTGTTATTATTATTATTACTACTACTACTTGAGAGAAAGAATGTTCTTATTATTTAAAATTGGTATTCAAATTTCTATTATTATTCCCACCATATTATTGTTGTTATTGTTATTGTTATTGTTTTATTTTTTTAGTTTCTTATACAGATATAATACCTTGCATTCTCCTTGCCATGATCCAGGATGGCCAGGTAAGGCCAATCCAACATATGAAAAATCAATTGGCTTATCATTTTTGCTCATGTACCTATAAAATATAATAGCACAAAACTTTGTCCGTGAGTTATCATAACTAAAATGAACAATTATACATAACATACATTATTCTTGTTCGAATTCTTATTCCTATTTTTGGCTTTGCAACCAGAAAACACAAATCAACCATGCAATGGGATTAAAATTGTAAAAACCAGTAGAAATTGTTCTGAACAGAACAGTATAGTATTTTTTGCAAATTAGTTATTGATTTACAAATTTACAATTTGTAATTAAGAGTTGTGGACAAAAAAGTTAAGGTACCTGTCATGAATTATTAATCTTCCAATAACTGAACCTCTTTGATTTGATTTTAAGAATTCCTGTGAAGCAGGAAAATTATAAGGCCAGCTCCTAACCTCCTTCCGCATCTGTAAGTAGACTAGCAATTAATTAATGTGCAAGAAAGGGTACCTTGATTGATTTTTATTATTTTTATAATATAAAATGAGTACCAAGTACCAACCTGTGCTTTGGCATCCTGCCATAGAAGATCACGTGCATTACCACTCTCATTTTGATTTAAATTTGAATTTAAGTAGATGAAAATAGGACCTAAGGTTTTCTTCCAATGCTCAGTATCTAGTAGACTAAAGTGTATATTCTCACCAACGTAGTGATCTCCAACAAACATCTGTATGTACGTACATATATATAGTTAGACACAGTAAAATTACATTTGTGTCTGAAGAAATGCTTAAATTAATTTTCTTCAATATCTATTTTCTCAGATGCTCTGCCCTATTTTTTGCCCCATTTTGTTTGCATATTGGATTATAATAACCAATCAAAATTCTAAAGTTAATTACAAATATATATAGTTCTACTGGTTCATATACACTGTATGTATGTTTCTCTCATCTTTTAACTTCTCTCATTCTCAACTGGCTATGTTTTGTCTAATTTATCAATTGAACCTCAACGGTTTTCTGATGTGACCTTTTATCATGTCAGTAGGAATATACCAGAGCATAGACCTGTATGGACTTAAAATTGAGAATTGAAATATTCCATAAGACACATGATCAGAGAATATTTTCTCACAGAAAGTGAAGTAGGGCCTGTATGGGAGGTGAGATCCTGCTTGAGGGGCCCACCAGTTTTGAACTCATTGCTCGGTGTAATAACCCAGAAACCTGTTGATGGATTATCGCTGATCCATCCATGAACCTCATTATCTTTGTTATCCAGTGAATATTGGTACTTGTCATCCACCTATACTAATCAAGAGATTTAGATCAAGTAACCAACATACATGTTCAACAAAAGAATTAAATTATAGGTGGTATAATTATTCTGACTTCATGAAAAAACCCAATAATCAATTCAAAATTAATAAATTACCAGTATTCAGCTTTAATTATTTCAATCCGTGACATGATATGATGTATTTTATAAAAAAAAAAACGTGACATGATCTAACTTTATTACAATGAAAGATGATTGCTTGTTAATAATTTGGGAAATACCTCTCCTTTTAATTCTGGTTCAATTGGATCAACAAGCAACACAGCTTCTTTGTAAGCCAATGGCTGTCCTCGAGGAGGTTGTCTGTCTATTTCAGAGGGCATTTTCTTTTGTTTATTATCAGATAACACCATGTATTGAAATCTGAAATATCAAACTGCACGTTACAATAATTTTAAGAATACTGATGGTAACGTATTGTAAATTTATATTCTATTATCTTTTTTTTTGGGCCACAAGTAGCAACAGTCTATTACATCACCTACCAAAGTGCATGTTGTGGGTTTATGGGTCATATTTTCATGGATCAGCTAGTACTGGTACATGTTAAACATATATATAGTAAATTCTTTATGAATTCTTATAAGAAATATTCAATGGTAAATATGACCTATCACCGTTAAGCTTGAAAACAATCCTGGCCTCAGAAATATCAAAGGCGGGCCAACCATTCTCATGCTCCAATATGGAATATGTGTAAAATCCCGAAACACCGCGCAACATAATGTATCTAGAAGAAACCAAAGCATATACTTCTTCACAAAAGCTTGGCAAGAACAAGAATACATGTAATTGAAGTGAATGCACTACTCAGGAATTTGTCCGGAAAGCAGGAAGATCACACTTTATATTTATCATATGTTACATTAAATGAATGCACTACCTCTGAAATTTGTCTGGAAAACAGTGAATTCACATTATATATTTGTATATATTACATTGCATGAATGCACTATCTCTGAAATTTGTCCGGAAAGCTGTGAATTCACACTAGATATTGTATATATTACATTAAATGAATGCACTGCCTCTGAAATTTGTCCGGAAAGCAGGAAATTCACACTATATATTTGTATATATGTGTATCATCACAGATATATGATAAATGCATTTGTACCAATGAAAAACAAAAAGGAAGTGCAAGGAAAATACATTAACCTGATATCAGTGTTGAGGTAAACTATATTTTGAAGGGAAGCATCCCAGTTTCTCTTGAAGGAAATCTCCACCTGATCTTCTCTCTCCATTATCACCATAAACTCAAACCCTCCTAACCTGATCCACATGGCATCAATTAATAATAATTAATAAGTGATTTTTCTTTCTTGTCCTTATTAAATAGTAAGATTAAAGGAATTATTTTATTACCAAAAAGAAAATTGTCTCCATGTTTATATTCTGAAAAGCTAACAGAAAAAGATTAATTGTAATCACCAAACCCAATGAGCTAGCAAAACCACAAAGTTCTTCCTTACAAGACAAGCAATTATTTCATGCAAATTTCTGGAAAGTTGTTCTTTACTCATGAAGAAATCTGCAGCTAATTCTCATGTAAAATCTAAGAGCAAATATTACTGAAGATTGCTTACGTGTCCATGACAGCATCATGTCCAGATCCAGGATAGTTCCAACATACATTCCAATACCTAGTATATTCATTATTTCAAATTTATAGTTAATTAGCTATGCATCACATTTCAACGTACATATTTCAGCGTATATTTAGAATTCATATCTGGCCGGTACTGGTTCTACCAAGCATCACATGGTGATCTAGCTAGATATATTAATTAGCTATGCATCGCATTTGAACTAAAAGGAATTAGTTTTATGTTAATTTTTTTTGGTTCTACCAACTACCAAGCATCACATGCTAATCTCATAGATGATTAATTCCCTTTACAAAACTATATACAGAGCTCAAGAATAGATACAGAGGCGCACACCCTCCCTTGTTCTGCGCTCCATAATAGTAATCCAATAGATTCTCTATTCCATTGTACTTGATGGAAATGACGCGGCCTTGTGGCTTTGTCATGATGACTTGAAGGATGCCATTATCCATCACCACCTGAAATTTAACATCCATCTTAAGTGTTGGTGATGTCTTAGTTTTAATTATTTTTTGTGGGCTGCATAGCGATTGTTTTCAGTTATGATAAGGACTAATATGGTCAATATGAAGTCAATTTTTAAGAAGCTGTATTTCATTAGTGTGTTACTCGTAAATTTGAACTTCTCATAAGTAACATATTAAAATTAGTACAGATTACAAAAAACTTCTAATCAACATCAATTTCAGGGGAAATTTTTCCAGCAAAAATTAATGGTGCCTAATTATACAAAAACTTGCCAAGAGAAAATAAGTTTGTTATACAATCTATATATGTAAAATGTATTAATTTCAATGGGACCATCTGAGCAACACATAAGAACTATGTTGTAAACTTGTTACCAAAAAGAATAAAGAGAGAGAGAATTGCAGAAGTACCTGGCTATCTTCTACATGCAGAGTAACTCTTTCAGACATCATCTGCGTTTCTGAGCTCATAGCAGTAACTATGGGAACAAAAAAGGAAGAAACGAACAGCATGAGCACCTGAGAGCTTTTCAACAGCATCCCCATACTGTTATATATCTTTTTCCCTTTTGGTGAGTACTTGTATCAACATCTATTACAGAATCCAACAGAACGAGAATTAAATACGTATCAAATATCCTTTCTGTTCGCATTGAATAGCATCCCTTTTGTAAGTTAATCTTTTTGCAATCTTCCCACTACTTGCACAACTTGACAGTTCAGTGAACCAACCTCCTCTCGTTGCCTTTGTACTCTGCAATTAGACAAGAACCATGTAAAATTTTACTTGTATATATATTTTGTACTTTGTATTATACTAGCAGTATACTCGCGCATTACAACGAATTTATTTTATTTAGATATAGAAAAATATCACATAATAATATGTACGTCATTCTAATATGAAAAAAATCAATAAATGGAAGATCAATTACAAATGCTATATCAGATATAATCTCGCATGATTTCTCTCAACTTTTAATTTATTTCCTCCTATATGATAAAGAAATGGAGAGAATACAAAATAATTGACGCAATCGTGTTCGTTTGATTAGTCAAAATTAATGTAAATTATTAGATGAGAGATATTTTGGGATATAAAAAATTTAAAGAAAATGATAAAAAAATGGACACTTCAATTCTTAGTTGTTTTATATAATAGTATAGATAGTATAGATAATATACAAACAAAGAACATTGATTTTGAGATATAGGCTATTGTATGCTTTCCAGTTTATATCCACGTTATTTTAGTACCTGATTTGCTGGTGCTAACATGCATAGGAATTAAAATAGAAAATTGTTTCTTTTAAAATTAAAAGAAGAGGAGAAATCAAGAGAGGAAACGGGCCGCATTTACCTAGGCCTCATTAATACAGTTTCAATAGGAATTGGGACTAGACCTTCAAACTTTCCAACTGGGCCCAAGAACTAGACCCTGGTTGGAAATTTTCTGGGTTTGAAGTTTAACAAGAAAGAAAACAGTAGCATTTTAGCCTACCACTTAATCTTTGTTGAATTGTTGTTGGTGATGTAAATATATTATCCTACCACATATTTTATTGAAAATAGTATTAAATCATTCAGTTCATGACCACTTTTGTACATGCTATCTTTTGAATTGATTAACCAAACAAATATATTCAGAAGAAACCAAAAGTAACTTAACAAAGAATTTGATAGGATTCTAAACCAACGTCGGAAGCGAATTAATTAATGTAATCTCAAATAGCTAAATAGTAAAAGAAATTATTAATTAGAGTTCAGCGGTATGATGTCAGAGAAGAAAATAAAAGACTTAATTTTTTTTCTACATCTCTCAACTCTTTTCATTTTCTTATTTATTCATCTACTCTTCTATTTTTCTTATTTCTCCCTCTATTCTTCTATCTACTCTCTTATTTACCCATCAATCTAATTAACTTATAATTATCTCATTAAATCTATTTAAATCTCTTAACCTAATTTCTCCCATGGAAATAGAAGCTCAGACGATGACATAATAATGGTGGATCCACTTGATGCCAAATGATTGGCTGAGAAACAGATGTCAAAAATCAAGGTCAAAGAAAAATTCATGATATGTTCTAAATACTTACTTCTTCAAGTACACAAATTTCACGCTTTCCTTCTAAATTGAAGACTGTTAATGTAAATATTTCAGACATTAAAATAAAATAAAAAAGATATATCCCATGAAATTGTTGCCCTACCTATTTCTTTGATATTGACATTGAATTAGGAATATTATTTTTGAGATGTACCATTCTTTACTGTGTGAAATATGTCTGAGTAAATTTAATGCATTCTTTAAATCTAGAGGAGACGACAGGGTGAGAGAATTAATGATACCTTAGTGAAAGAGGTTAGGTTAGATTAAGAGGATTTAGATAATTTTAATGAGATAATTATAAGTTAATTAGATTGATGGATAAATAAGAAAATAGATAGAAGAATAAATGGAGAAATAAAAAAAATATAAGAGTAGATGGAGATTTAAGAAAATGAAGAAGAGTTGAGGGGTATAGAAAAAATTAAGTCAAAATAAAAAATGCATCTCAAATAGTTAAACTGTATTTGTTAATAACTCAGAAGTAAAAACTATTGACCCTAGAACGCAAGCCTAAATGTATATCTGGAAGTAGAAGATTGTACTCTGATAAAGAAAATGATGAACAAAAAAAACAGAGAGAAAATGATGAACAAAAAACAGAGAGAAAATAATGAATAGAGAGTTTTACTATCACTCTTGTAATTCCTTTTTACCTCTTCTTTCCTTTCACTTTTTCAAACTCTGCACTCCTCTTCAGATAGTCTCTCAATATTCTTTTTTTCAAAGTCAAAGAGGTAGGGCAGGGTCAAACGAGAAAGAAAAAGGTGGAATATAGAAATACTAACAAATCTTTATGTCAATTGAGTAACGTTGTAATGCCAATTATATTGTTTTGTGGCCTCATCTTGCGGTGGCACCTCATATGAAATGCTTTTTTTGGACATAATTGGATATTTGGATTGGTTCTATAAATATATAAATTGCGATGTCAACTGTCAAGCCTGCAAATCTCCGTCAGCCCATGACTGAGTGAAATTAATCCTAAACAAAGGTAGTTGACAAGCTTCTTTTCTAATTTTGAGTTTATCCTGCTCAAGTATCAAGCAAAGATACAAAATTCAAGATTAAAAAAAAAAGATTAAGTGGGGAACTCAAATATCATGGAAGAGAAAGATCAGGATGGAGGAAGAATTCATGTCAATGAAGTCAGCGATTTTTAAGACATTTTTATAAAGATTGATTAGGATAAATTGAACACAGTCAATTCCATTTGACTCCATCATAGAAAAAAAAATGCAAATATTTGACTCCACAATTCAAAATAACTTCATACATATTTTGGAAAATATGAATTCATTATTTTAATAAATTAAAATTTTCAAATTATTTGCCTTTAAAATTTCCTAATTCTAATTTTCCAATGAAATTTGACACTGATAATGATGTTTTTAGAGTTCAATATTATATTACATGATATTCAAAAAACAATTTATTTTTTAAACTAAAAGTTTGCATTTTAAATCTTTTCTAATTATCTATTTTCATATAACTAAATTTAAATGTTGTATCTTTGTACTTTAAAGAAACAAGATGTAACACCATAATTTGAAAATTGAAATACAAAAAATTCAAATTTTAAATAGTGAATGTTTAATCTATTTGTACTTCAAACATATGAATCCTCGTTTTCTAGACAACATATTTTATTTTAACATGTACTTCGAACATATTATTGTAATATATATATATATATATATATATATATATATATATATATAGAGAGAGAGAGAGAGAGAGTCCGACTATGGTGCTTTGCAAAGCACAGAGGTGTTGTGTGCTTTGCGCTTTATTTTTAATTTTAAGTCAGAAATAATCGATCCGAACCGTTCAATCTAATCTTCATATAAAAATCTATTAGTAAACCAAATTTTATATTTTTTTTAGAATTTTTTTGCTATTTTTTCTGATGAGGAGAAAATGACTTGATCTGAGAATTCTGATTCATCCAAAAATGATGATTTTCCCCCTATCCAAAAAAATAGCAAATAAATTCCAAAAAATATAAATTTGGTTTACTAATAGATTTTGATATGGAGATTAGATTGAGTGGTTTAGATCGATCATTTCTAACTTAAAATTAAAAATAAAGCACAAAGCACACAACGTTTTGTGCTTTGCAAAGTACCATAGCCTAATTCTATATATATATATATATATATATTATCAATATTTTTTATTTCAAGATGCAAATTAATAATTTTAAAATAGTGAAAATAAACTTGGAAATAAGCAAGAAAACGTAAAAAGGAAGTTAATGGAAACCTATGTAGAAATTTTGTTAAAAAAATGAATTGTGAGAGTAGTATGTTTAAACTTAAAGAAAGGGCAATTTATAAAAGAGAAGGGATCTAATTATCATTATTATTGGTGTCTATGGTGTCTTCTACTTATTCATGTATAAATATTTAAATGTGAACTATTGAATGTATTTTATGTCATCTTAATTATATATATATGAAAAATCATAAAAATTTAAGTTCATTTAAATAGCCATCAAGTAACGGGTTCAAACTATAAATTTTAATCTATTGATTTTATTAACACTTAACCCATAAATAAACAACATTGAAATGATATAAATTTTTGTATAAATATATAAGATGATATTTATAAAATATTCTTTCATTTAGTTTTATTATTTAAAAATTTAAATAATAATTACTTAATATTTAATTTTGATGATACTGATGTGACATCAAAATGATGATAATTTAATTCTTTCTCTTTTTTCATCAAAAAAAAATGTCTTTCTCTTTTATAAAATGCATGATTTTTTAGCTTTTACTTGAGCGTTTTCTGTGATAAAAGTTATGTTTATATCGCTACTGCGAGCAAAAAATAGAAAAACAGATGCCTTCTGGGTAAGTGGCTAGAAAATATTTCTTTCCTTACGCTGTGCTCCTGAGTCGGAGATGAAAGGTTACAGAGAGTGAGCAGAAGAGAAGGAGAGGTTTGATCGATTTTTATCCTGCTCTTGAGTTGAAAATGGCGGAAGTTAGAAGGTAGAAGAACGGATTAAGCAGGAGACACACTCTATACAATTTTTGTAAATTTGTTAACCCCCAATTTAAAAATTACGAGTTCACACCTCCCCTCTCTTTTCGCTTCTTCCATGTCATTTCATCCCCTTCAGCTCGGAATACGGAGCACAGCCTTAGTTTCCTGCATGTGTTCATCACGGAAGAACACAGACAGAGTGAAACACGAGATGGAAAACACTCGTTTTGAGTCAATTCACATCTGTAGTTTTTTTTCCATGTATCCAATCGTGTTGTAGTGAATGAGCTACTAGCCTACTAGTTAGATGTCTGCAACATTAACGTATACACAGAAAAGTAGCACGGTGAGTCCGACAGGGACGTGATAAACCGATATTTTATTTGAAACTTACTTATGAGCCCCTATAAATATAATTATTGTAAAACATGTTAGAAGAATCAAGTTTTTGATCTAATGGCAAAAAGTAACACACTATGTGTGAGAGGTTATGGACTCCAAATCCGAATGGAGGTCCTTATGAACAATTATAAAATTTAAGAGATTGACTCTCGTCTTTCCAATAAAAAAATATTTGTTAGTATTTCTATATTCCAGACATGCATCATGTTGTTCATATGACCGCATATGTGGTATGCTTGTACTTATATTGTGTGATGTCGTATGCCTAAAAGTATATATTTGCGTATTCAATAGTGTACTATATTTTTTTTATTGTATTAAAATTTATAAAATTAAACATATGACTTCATGCAAATAATTCAAAATTACATTAATATCTTATTATATTGTTTTATTTTATATTAAAATTCTTTAAAAAGAAATGACTGATTTAAATATTTCAAGAACTTTTTAGAATATATATCCGTAATCGGCATATTAAACTGTATATGTATTCTTATATCGCATATGTGTGCTGCAGTAGCTAATCATACACATATTAAAATTCACATTTTAAAATCTTATCTATGTCTCATAACGTATATATAATATTTTTTATGAATATCCTCGTTTAAATTTTCTTAACAAAATGACAAAAAATAAACAAAGTTTGAATATATTTTAGACATGTTTTTACAGCCAAACATTTTTATGTTCGCAAATTCGACCAAAAATAGATTACTGATCTTATATTAATTTTAAATTCGATAACCACATAATATAAATAAGGTATTCATACTTTCTTTTCTAGAGATTGAAAATAATAAGAAATATTTATATTTTTTATGGGAAACTTTATTTTGTCCTTGTTATTTTTTAGTTTGAACTAACAATTGCAAAATTAATTTATTGTGTGATAAGAAAATATTTATGCAAACTATTTTGTCAAGTTTGAACTGACAATTGCAAATTAATTTTGTTTGAACTAACTATGTTGAACTCAAAATAAACTATTTTGTCAAGTTCAATATTTATCATAAAAAGAGAAATCACTATATTTTGTGGTTATGACAAATTTGAAAGTTTAATTAAAAAAACATATTTCTCGATACTTTATATTTATTGAAAGATTAGACAAATATTAATATGCTTATATCATGCAGATTATAAATGTGATGCTTTTTCTTTAAAAATATCTTTAGAAAATATCTATTGATATAATTACTTCCATTTCACAAAATTTAGATTAAATTGTCTTACTCCTAGTCGACGAACTTATAAAAATTACATATATTGAATTAAAAAAGCTACTTATTTGCATAATATTACACTTTATTTCAGCTAGTATAAAAAATATAATTACAAAGTAATTTTATGAATGAATCGAACGTTAGTTCCTACTTCCTAGTTGCTATTTAAATCGAGAAGTGTGAGTGACTCACTAGTGATCATTTTATATTTTGGGCGGGATTCTTGACAACTAATCATTTTAATATTTTTGACAATCAAATTTATATATATTCATAAAAAAAATTAAAAATGGAAAAATCTTTATAAATTATTTTTGAACTTATGGATTGATTGTAATTTAAAGTATCATTTGATATTCTATCAAAAACTATCAAAATTATATAAAAAATTTAACCAAAATAGAATTTTATTGTTCAACATCTTGTACTAACTAAGGTTTTGATGTGCGGAAAACCTCTCGGACTTTAGACCTATCAATAAACCTTTGGTATAGGTTCAAATCCTAGATTTTGCCATGTATTTCATATTCGGTAGAGAAACAATTTAATTTTAATAACTTTGATCAAATATTAAATAAATGACATTTAAATTATATAAAAATAAATCACAATTAATAAAGTTATATTTTTTATTTTTTTATGAAATTATATAAAATTGATGGTCAACATTATCAAGGTTATTAGTTTTCAATCATCCCATCCTTATATTTTTGTCAAACAAAATCTAGAAGTGTTGCCTAGGGAAGGAAATCTCAATTAAAAATTGACTTTTTTATCGTGCAGTCTAGGGTAATGATAAACGTGTCAGACACGTGTACATTCACGTGTAAATACAGACACAAATACGTGTTCGTGTCTAAACGTATTTGCATGTGACGTGTTCACGTGTCACACATGTCGTGTTGTTAAACGTGCGTGATCAATATATAAATAATTTCGACACGGCTAAACACACACGTCTAACACGTATACACATGTAGCACGTGTAGCACGTCTGACACGTCTATTAACATCCTCATTTTTTATCGGTATAACCAAAACTGCCATGAGTGGACCCCAAACATGGATTTTTCAGCTGACGAGGACACCATACAACACAATTGAAGAAAATAATCAATCTTGAGTGGCAATTCTTGTAATATCTTATACAAATTCAAGAGTTTTTAATAAAAGGGAGCAGACCAGAATACGTGAAGAAGTGTTTAAAGGATTTGATGTCACTATAAAAAAAATATTTGACCTAGTTGACCACTACCTAAATTAAATATTAAATATGATATTTAAATTTAAAATCATATTTTAAATGCGATATGATGATATTAATTCGGTATCAAAACTAATTCAATTTGATGACATTTATAACTTTTTGCCACTGCATTAAGCTGATAAATATATATGCAGTATCTGTTTCAATGGTACCTTCCGAGTCTTCTTTTAGTGTCTCTAATAGGTTTTAACCGATGATCGAAATTGTCTAGGCAATAAGACCTTTGAAATGCTTGTGTGTTTGAAATATTGAGTTGATGCTGAAGTTAGAGATCGGATCACTCTAATATATATGATAGTTCTGAATATATCACGTCAAATCCTGGATTTTCACGTTACGATTTTGATAATGTGCCTCAAGATGATAATGAAGATGAAGATTAAATATCTAAATATGAAAAAATAATAACAAAAATATATTCATTTTGTATTGTTCATATTACTTCATTTCTTAAAATATTTTCAAATATTGTACTAACAATTTTTTAAGTTTTTAACTTTGTCTATATTTTCAAAATGTAGTCGGCCCAAGCCCGAAAAAAAAAAGAGGAAAAATTGAAAATTTATTCTTTAGTTAAACTTTTTTAAAATTTAAATCAAGATTACCAATTTTTTTTTATCATTTTATAATTTTTCATGATTTTTCTTATATATTTTTCTTATTTGAATTTTATTGAATTTATAAATACTATAAGCAATGACACGTATAAATATGAACTCGTGTAATACAACGTGCTTAGATGTGTCATATATCTTAGATATGAGTGTTCGAATTTTTAAACTTTTAATATATTAAAATACACACGTTCAAATATATAAACACTTATTGATATAAACACATATTAATACGACACGTCACGTATGAGCAGTGACACACGACACGCACGACACGCAGTCATTCACTCGATCTCTCTTTCACTCCGACACAAAAGAAAACCCTATAAACCCCAGGGCTCCTCCTGTCGTCCTCCTTTCTAGTTTCTACTCACAATCTCACGCTTCTGCTGTTCTCCCACCTGTAAACCTCGCATCTCCAATCTCCGTCAATCGGTTGAGTCGACCTTGTTGTGGTGAGCTCTCTTCCTCGCGTCTTCCCTGCACAGGTTGCGGCTGAAAAAGTCGTCGCCGGTTGTCTCAAACAAAGCGAAGAGTGGGGGAAAATAGTGAACAGGGAAAAGGGACGATGCCGAGCTACCCTCAGCCTGGAGAAATCACCATCTGCGAAATCAATCGCCAATTTAGTACGGATTTTCTTCTCTTGGAATCCAATCTCTCTTTTTTTTTTTTTACGTGGCTTCCTTTCTCTTTGCTGATTGACTTAGAGTGTCATGGTCTTCGAGTTGCACTTTGTTACTATTTAATTCATGAACCAAGATAAAAACAAATTTCGGCCAATTTTAGCTTTCGGGACTTGTTCCGTAGTCTAATTCTAAGAAATTTGGTATTTGTTGCTTATTTTTTGTAACTAAACTTCAGTAATCACCACCTTATGTTTGTTTCTCTTTCTGAATTCATAATTTTGCAAGAGAGGCCTAACCTCATTAAGATTTAAGGGTTTCTAAGGGTGTGTGTGTGTGTGTGTGTGTGTTAGTTACTGTTGCACCTTAAATAAGGATATATTGCTTTGAAATTGTTTGGGCGGGTTGCTGTAAAATATTACACTAAATATCTGTATTTAAGTTTGTTTTAGTTTGTCAAAGTAGTTTTATTGTCTCTCTTTTTATTTTTTCTCTTGTTGTAGTTAACGCAAAAGAATTCTCTGATGTCCAATCCAAGGATGCTTATGGTGAAATTCTTGTAAGTGAGCTATTTTTTTTTTTCATTTTTCATCTCACTACTTTATTATGTTGAAGAACTGAATTGAACATCCCAAACTAGTTAAGGGCTGAATTTTAAGTGTGCATTAATTTTCCTGTAAATTATTTGGTGAAACTTATCTTATTTTCAGGGAACCGTTTTCAGTTCTATTCCTTTCGACCCTGATTTTCTCTTGTCAAATGATGATCAAACTGTGGAGCAGGAAACACCAGAGCCTGCTACTAATCTTCGTATTTCCAGTTTGAAGGACACCATTGCTGGTTCCTTCAAGAAGTTATTATTTTCTACTGATAATGTAAGAATTTTAACCAACTTTTTTCTGTTTCTAGTAATGATTTATTTTTACTGACCTTGTATTCCTGACAGTTGAAATTGCCCACAGAAGCAAGTACACAAAAAATCAGTTGGTTCCCACACAAGAATTGTCTTGCATTTATATCTGGTCCGAATCAAGTCACTGTAAGGGACTATGAGGATTCAGGTTAGTTAAAATCATTCAAGCTGAGTATTTCAAGTTGCATATTACTTTTGCTTTGGCTTCATTTGAAAAGAGCACCTTGACTAGTTGAAAAAAAAATTCTTATATGTTTCATTAACCTGACAGATGGGAAAGATGTATGCATTTTAACAAGTGACTGCCAGAGGGATGTTAAGTCGATTGAATGGAGGCCTAATAGTGGAAAGACTATCGCAGTTGGTTGCAGGTAAGTACCCATTTCTCAAGTTGAAATTCTGTATCAACCGCAACTTTGTTAAATTGCCGGTATTTTGTGCAGATGAATATCTAGATTGCATATAAATGATCATTTCTACTGGCATTTGCAATTAAGTTTAACCTGCTGAAATTAAGGTCAACAAAGTATCAATTGTCATAGATATTCAATATGAGGCTCTTAATTGTCACATATAACTGAATATTTCTTTTTGGTAACAGTTATCTGACTGTGGTGCTTTTTCTTATTACGGATGTTGTTGTTTACTTTTCAAAAAATATGATATTTGGATTATACTGATATATTGGCTGTACTTGCTTCAATGGAACAGCTTTCAACATTTGGGTTTTATTGATATATTGACTATAATTGCTGTAACGAAACTGATGAACTGCACCTTGATTCAATATAATTAAATTTTGTTTTAGAGGTGGGATTTACATTTGGTCGGCATCTTACCCTGCAAACACAGCATCTGTGAGGCGTGGAATTGCACAATCTGTTGGCACATTTTCCAGAGGCTCTGTGTTGAAAATGATTTTGGTGGATGTTTTAATAAACAGAGACTGCAATAACCAAGTGATTAGTGCCCTCAGTTGGAAACCTGATGGAAGATATCCTTTCTATTTTTTCTGGATGGAAAAAAAGAAAAACTAGGAATATTTTGTGTAGCCCTGCATAATTACAAGTTTTTTTTTGTACTTTAAAGCATTGTGTGCTCATGTCCCTTGCCTTGAGTAAATTTTTTGTCCTAGTTCTTATTGAAAGAAGCAGATGAAGGTTAGATGTGGATACATGGAAATAACAAAGGAAATTGATGCAAAATAAGCATTTTTTTCTCAAATAATATGTCTTATTTAATTTAGGTTTCATTCAAAAGTGTGTTAGTGATGATATCAAATGATACAAAAACTTCTATATATTTATTTGTTCCCTTCTTTTCTTTCGGTTGAGGAAGATTTCTGTTTTGCTTAACACAAAATGCACATACTTAGCATCTGCATCATATGAGAGCCCATTTTTCACAATATGGGATGTTGCTAAAGGTAGTACGAACTTTTTACTTGTATGTTTGTATTTTCAACAATACTTAAATAAAAATATATTTCTCTGATGCAGGGGAGGGAACTCCAATTCGACGTGGACTAGGATCATCTATTTCTCTTCTAAGATGGTCACCTACTGGAGACTACCTCTTTACTGCCAACTTGTACATCATCATTTCTCCCTTTATTTTGTTTTCCTCAATAATTATGATGATTTCGCATTCCCTCTTAGTAAGAATTGTTGTCTACATTATTTCCAATTTGCATGAGATATGCAG
Source organism: Schoenoplectus tabernaemontani (assembly GCA_037127355.1). NCBI lineage: Eukaryota > Viridiplantae > Streptophyta > Magnoliopsida > Poales > Cyperaceae > Schoenoplectus > Schoenoplectus tabernaemontani. The sequence goes on from CM073741.1 coordinate 4,701,863, forward strand.
TATTACATTTCCTTTTTCTATTTTGGCATACAGAATATGTTCTTTTCTTTTAAATACAAAGTGCCTCAGGTACTTTTTTGGTTATTATTTATAGGAGAATTTTATCTTAAGTCAATTTATAGTTCTTTCACTCCTTTGTACGTGCAATGTGGCTTAGGGATTCATTCTTTTACGCTGTGCTCCTCAGTTTGAAAGAAAAGGGATGGAATGGAACGATAAATGAAGGGATGGAATGGAGGGTTAATATTTTGAACCTCCAATTTGGGGGTGAAAGATTTTGTTCAAATTATATAGAAAGAGTTTCCTCATTCACCCTCTCTAACCTTCTATAACTCGCTACAGTGAAATCTCTGGAGCAAAATGATTTTATCTTTTCTCTTCCTCTTCCACCCTCTCACCCCCATTTACCATCTCTGGAGCAGACCCTTAAAGTCAAAATCTTGACTCCAAATCAATTCAGAACCTTAATGATTGAAGCCTGTGATCATGATCTTGGCAATTGAGAATTAGATATCCTTGCAACTTGAATTATATAGGACAACTATCTGATTGACTGATTATTTTGCTTCAAAATTAACTCTCTTAATTTTCTATCTTTTCCTTTTTTACAAGGGATGGCACATTCTATTTATGGGAGACCAATACATGGACATCTGAACCTTGGTCTTCAACCAGTGGTCATGTCACAGTAAGTTTTTACTAGCATAACCATCAATATGGTTTAGAATTTAGATTGAAATTGGTTTTCAGTTTTCTTCTTTCTTGATGCTATTATTCTATAGTTGAAATTTGTTGGAGCACTATATAGATTTCTGTATTTAGAATGTATATTGTGCAATATGACATAAAATAAAGTCTTGAATAATATATACTTTATTCGTTTACCATACTATTGTTTTCCTTCAAAAAGATGAAAGATTGCCCAAAACAGAATATATTTTTCCAGAAGCACTTACAAGTTACAACCTTAGTAAAATCTTTTAACCACAAGTCCTCTATTACTTTAAGATCCCCTTCTTGGAAATAATTATATGGAATTCAAACACGAGCATCCTTGATATGCTACATCCTAAGATGGAATTCAAACCCGCATCCTGTGAACTTTGCTGTTCCCTTTATAACCTGAAGAGGTACCTGCACTGTTTTCAATGGATTTGACATGTCTTACATATACAATGTTCCGTACCATATGTACCTAATATAAAATTTGTGTACCTGTAGATATCATATTGTGTTTGCTTTTTACACATCCTAGCATCATTTATTTTACAGAGAGAGAGTACCCTATTACGCCTGATGATAATTTAGCTTCTGTAATGTATCAGGGAGCTGAGTGGGACCCTCAAGGGCGTTTCATATTGATCTCATTCTCCAATTCAACCACACTAGGTTCCATTCACTTTGCATCAAGACCTCCTTCTTTGGGTAAAATTGATTCTTCTTTACATAATTACATGCTAAGGATTGCAAATTATACCTTCATACATTTTTGCATTGTTTAGATTTAATATGGTTATTACATCCTGAATTGAACGATTTCCGGTATAAGTTCATCATCTTTTTTGGTTGTGTAATTTGCTCAGTTATGTGGATAATTTGTCATATTTTCACTGTAATAATTAAGAGGAAATCTTTCCATCCCCCATCTTTTATCCCAAACTTATCCCCCTAACTGACTTCTTAATTAATCACGTTAATCACGTGATTAAAAAAATTTTTTCCATCTCTGTCTTCTCTGTTTCTCCTCTCCCACAAATATATCCTCTCTCATCCTCTCCTCCCTCTCCTTCCCTCCTCCCTCTCCTTCCCTCCTCCCTCGTCTCACTTTCCTACTACGCGCTCTTGACGAAAATCCTAGAAAGCTCTCGTTCATGTTGCGACTTCTCCTCTACACTATTATCCTTTGGTTTGGCTCGGCTTGACTCGATCTGACCACAGTTTGAACCTCGTCTTCCTCCTTCCCGAGTCATCTTGGTTCTCCCAAGTTCCGACATTTCTGCAGATTTTAGGGCTTGATATTTCCCTCAAATTGTTCCTACGCTCTTGAAATTGGAGTTAGATTTACACTCAAATCAATATGTTGTAGCCAATTTTATAGGGTTTTGGCTTTGATTTTAATCAATTCCATCTTCTCTGTTGGATTTGAGGTGCACCATCAAAGCTTAAAGGGGAGGAAAAAAAGAGGGGATTGGGAGAGAGAAGGATTATGTCAGATAGAGGAGAGGAGAGATAATAAGGGGAGAGAGGTTTTCGGCTTGAATGAACTCGGCGTACGAAGATCATTTCACTTATGTCAGATAGAGGAGAGAAGAGAGATAATAAGGGGAGAGAGGTTTTCGGCTTGAATGAACTCGGCGTACGAAGATCATTTCACTGGCAATAACTTGGTTCACAAAAGCCAAGTCTATGTTCCTTTTATTTCCCTTTCTTTTCCTCTGAACAAAACTGGCACATGGTAAATACTATTAACCATAGCCTTATTATTCTGACAAGTAGGCCCCTTGATCTATGTTTCACACATTAAATGAACATTGTCCTTTGAATTTTAATTGAAATTTGATAGGATTTCGGTATTGAATTTTTCTTGAATGATTTTTTGTCCAAAATTCATCAAAATTTGACCAAAAATTCTATAATTTATGCCAAATTTTATGATAATTTTTATTTATCATTTTTCTTTCAATTAAAGTACTAATTAATTATTTAATTCTTAATTAATTTAATTAATTATGGCAATAAATGATTCTGAATTTCCTTGGCGTCTATAATAATGGTCTCAATGATAGCTTGAGGGTGTTATCTGAATACTAGTCTGTTTATGGTACGACACCTAATTGAAGACGATCTGAACACATCTTGGCAGTTGATATGAATACCTGAACATATATCTGTAGCTATGAACATTTGTCACAAGAATTTGTCAAATTTTGATACTTGTGATTCCCTTCAATTGCAAGAGAGGTGCTCTAAACACCCCTCAAAAGGTACTATGAACACCCCTTCAGCAGGTATTATGAACACTCCTCAGAAGGTATTCTGAACACCCAACAGAAGGCACTTTGGGGACCCAAAAAATGTGCTATGAGCACCCTACAAAAGGTGCTTTGAACATCTCACATAATGTGCTATGAACACCCTCTTTAAGTCACTATAAACACCCACCAGAATGTACTCTGAACACCCCATAGAATGTGATACCCATCATAAGGTGTTATGAACACCCTTTTGAAGGCGCTATAAGCACATTATTCATGCCACTATGAGCACCGTCTGGAAGACGCTCTGAACACTGCTTAATATTCTCCAAACACGTCACAGAAGGTGCTTTGAACACCTCGCTTATGTGTCTCTGAACACCCAATAGATAGTGCTGTAAACACCCAGTAGATGGTGCTTTGAACACCTTGCTTATGTTCCTCTGAACACCCAGTTGATGGTGCACTGAAAGTGCTCTAAACGTGATTGATTTAGCGCTTGAATTAATTTAACACGTGTCTAATTAAGCGGAGTGTTAAATTTGGCACGTGTTTAATTAAAGAAGCGCAGTTAGTTAATTAGAACACTTGTTTAATTAGTGAAATGTCGTTATTCGTCTATGGGTGGTCATCATCTTCGAGAATGAGTTTCCGCTTTGGGTGTTCATATGTCTGTAGGGATGTTCAATAAGCTAGTTAGAAGCCGGGGGAATTTTGTAGGGGTACAGTTAGCACGCCCCATAATTTAAACCATCAACCCCCCCCCCCCCCCACCACCACCACCACAACACACACAAACAAACAAAATATGAAAAGAAGAATAGAGTATTAGTCAAAACAATTCCACGTCTGTGTGTTATGGTTCCTAGATTCTGATATCTCAATTCGTTTTGTACAGATGCACAGCTGCTACCAGTTGATTTGCCGGAGCTGTCTTCTTTGATTGGCAGGTATAAAATATCAACATGACAGGAATATTATATTACTATAGACTAAATCGGTATTATCATCAAGTAGAAATTGATTCGTCTTTACCGTGCTTTAGCAGAGGGATAGAGAAAATGGCTTGGGATTCCTCAGGAGAGAGATTGGCTCTATCATATAAAAATAGTGATGAGAAGTATGCTGGTCTAATTGCAGTGTATGATGTTAGACGGGCCCCACTAGTCAGTGTGTCATTGATGTGAGTACATGGATCGCTAATTTGTTATCATTTACTTTTGTGATATAACAAAAAAAAAATTCTCTCTTGAATTGTTTCAGAGGATTTATTAGAGGGCCTGGAGAAAATTCAAAGCCTCTTGAATTTTCATTCCACAACAAATTCACGCAGGGTCCGCTTTTGTCTGTGGTAAGATAAAAAATGTTAACTTCAATTTGAATAGTACTAAGAAAAAATTTTCCTTGTGTATTTATTTGTGGAATCTAAACTGTTGCAGTGTTGGAGTAGTGGCTTGTGTTGTACCTACCCCTTGATATTGCGCTGATGTGTAGTTTCTTGACTTGCAAGGAATTTATGCTTTTCACCTTTCTGTATATTATTGTGTTAAACTATCATTGCCACTTTTTTAGTTCTCATTGTTTAGGTGTCTTAAAAGATTTCCATTTCTTGACTGTAATGTGAAGTTTTACATGAGATTCTTGCATGCCTAAGTAGTACTAATGCATGTTTTTGCATTGCTACATTTTGGATTTGTTTTTGTTTTGTTGTGAGTGATTGTTTCATGTTACGGTGAGTTGTATTCCAGTGCAAGGCATGTGTTTGTTTCATGTTACAGTGAGTTGTATTCCAGTGCAAGGCATGTTAGATATTCCTTTTTACCTGGTGACAAGCAACATGTTCAACAGATCCTTTCTATTTTCTTTTTATTAATATTTTATTTTTGAGATGAGCAAGTTCAAGAGGCTTAGATAATTTATTTATCCATCTTTGCCCCTTGCTTGATATGACTATTTGAATGGCCAATTTTCGAGTCATTATATAGGCACTGATAAAAAATGAAAACAACTGATTTGCAAGTCATCAATCGGAAAATGATTCAGTCTGGTTGGGAAAAGTCGTTCAAATAGAGCACAATCCTGTACATTTGAAATGTATTCTTTTCAGGAAAGTACATTTGAAATGTTAATCCTGTATAGTTTTAAAAGAAAATAGGAACAATTTTGTAAGGTGGAAGGGTTGAAATTATAATTATGAGTTCCCATCATGAATGTAACTTGGAGGTTAAATTATAATTTTGAGTTGCCAGTGGCACTTGGTGTTAAAGCTTTTATAATTTAGCAGTTTGCAAAAGTATATTAGATTCCCTGTCGTCTTATTCTACTGGGACAATGGTTCCGCGTTTCTGAAATCATTTTTACAGAGCAAGTTCGAGCAGCGAAATAGGCCATGTAACCCACCATCACTGAAAAATAGAACATGACAACAATAGTTGAAGCAGTATATCTTCATTACAAAAAACTGGCAGTATTCATTGGGTTATGCTAGACAAGTATTTAGAGTACATTCGCAGTCTCTTATTACAATGCACTGGATGACTGGAAATCATTATGCCAATTTCGTTTATCCCTATTTGCACTTGTTCCCATAGGCAGCCTCAATTATGCTAGGCAAATATTTTTATTATTTTACTTTTTACATATCAGCTACATGACCTGTCTGTGCAAGCTTTAAATTGAAGGATGTGAAGGAACGTGGCTGGATCACAACGGCCATTTGTGTGTTTGCATTTGTCAAATCAGTCTGTATTGGCACCACCTACGAACCATAAAATTTCAGTGAGGCACTAATTGGTATATTACAGTAAAAGCAGGGATACCAGAGAATTAGCAAGGGTTGTACCTTTGTAGGGTTTGAAAATGAGTTTTCATCCATAAGGTTGCTGGATGTCATAACAGTAGTAGATGAACCAAGTGCATTTATTGAAGAAGATAATCCAGACACGGAGATCTTAAGATTCACAGTATCACTACCCAAGTTCACAATCTGAGGAAAAAAAAAGAAGGCAAATCATCCAGCTGTTGATAGCAAGGGTTATGTGTTGTTATCATTGCCCGGCATAATGGAATAATTGATCAATTTTGAACTGAGAGGCTTGAAATAAGTGTAGTAAGAGTAAACCAAAACCCTTTAAAATGTCAGAAAGTTCTATAGTATGTTGGATCAGCAAAATACATTGTATGAAACCAAGAAGCATTATAGATAAGATTTATACTTCATCCAAAAGTAGGCCTTAAGAACCAATATTATGGTCAATTTTTGATATTTTTTCCTTCTGTTATATTATTATCAAAAAAGTCATTTGTAATCTGACCTTTATTTTCAAGTAATTTGAATTGTCTGAGCTTTTCCATGTGATTGCAGATGCAACCAGTGAACTCGAGTCCGACTGAAGAGAAGTAGGATTAAGAATGGCACCACTTGATTCTGTGAAGTACCGCTGCATCCAGTAACTAGGTGTGCCATACATGTTTGCTGAGTTAAATACAATGGCATCAGGACTCCACCTGTTTCCATGTTTGTTTTAAAAAACAACATAATTCCAACATTCAACAAGTACATTATTTTTTGGTTGACTTAAAATAAATGAGCTAGAATTCACCTCCGATTGTTGTCATTTACAAAGAGCGGAGCATAGCTTGCCATCTCCACAATATCACTGTATGGGAAACAATAACAGTTAATTGCTCGATTTTATTCAGAAATTGAGAAGCAACTTCTTATGCATTAATTATTTGACAAATGTGCATGCATAAAGGCAACTTCATGACCATACAGAAGTTATGTGCTGTATTTACATGTATAGATTAACTAATGTTTACTTTGTTAACTTTTCAAAATTGTTCTATTACTAACCTTTTTCAATTGATAATCATTTTCTTAATTGTTCTTAATGCCTTACCATTAGAAGACATGAGTGAAAAAAAAAAGAATAATAAGAACCTATTCTTCTCAAGTCCAATCAGGAAAGCAGCCTCAGCTAATGATGCCAAAAGGGTTCCTTTGCCAGCATCATTTTGCCACACGGCATATTCACTGACAAAAGCCTAATAAAAGAATTTAAAAATCAGAAAATTTTCCGTACATGAACATATTGAATGATAATCGATGTGGACTGACCTTTGGCCCATATCTCTGTGCGTTGTTGAATAAATCTTTCTGAGAAAACATACCATTAGCTGTGGTGTATGTCTGTTAACAAAGACAGTAAAAATAAAATCAACAAAGTGGTTAATGTTTGTTGCAATTAAGTTTCATACTTCACCCTACATGGAACAGGTAAATTTGTAAAATATTGGCAATGTTTGACAACTTTAATCCTATTTCTCAAGTTCAAATTATGTAAAATCAATTTAAGCAGGTTTACAGATTCATATTAGCATATTATGAATCTGCTTATTTGACTAAATATAGAACCCAGGAAACATTGGGTCCCAATTGCTAGCGTCACACAGGTTAGTTGCTATTTGAAAACTAATTGGTTACTTTGTAAACTATTTATAAATTTAAATGGAAATAAGGTTTAGATACAAACATGAAAGTCGTAGTAATCGGCAGGGTGATCCAGTGTAGTGCCCAATGCATTACAGTTTGTTATAATTTTCATATCAGGATATGCATTCTTTATTGCATAGTAGAACTTAAGGTAATTTCCTGCACAAGATTTAAAAACTACCATTATAATTTGATTTTATTACAGCTGAATTCATCATTAGCTTGTACTTCGGAAAGAAAAAGAAAAAGGTTTCCTTCTAATTGTTCAGATATTTCTATAGCTTAGAGTAACAGTTCAGTATACTCCTATGAGTAAAGTACTCAATTCCTCGTTTCTGTCTACATCCTGCTTTGGAGCTTTAACAACGAAAAACCTAAAACTCAGATAACAAAAAGCAGTTGTAATTAACACCTTTATATGTGAAGGTGAACAAAAAAAATTTAAATGTAATCAACATCTCTATATTTAAATTTAAAACTTTAACAGGGAACAATTTTAGTCATTTTTGTTCAATATAATTTCTCAATGCATGTTTGAAAAAGAAGAGGCATCTCAAAGGCACAAGAAACCAAATCATTTGAAGCCTCCATTCTATGAACACCTAAAACTGACATCCAAGTTCATTACCCTCTAAGTTTGACTGTTGACTGTTGACTGTTGACTGTTGCATACCAAGTTTGCATATACTTGATATGGATAGATTTGCTCGAGTTAATATGGAATACTCTTGCTCGACTTAAATTGGCTAACAATATAAAAAATCCTAAATACACAGTATTGAAAGTGCTAGTATTGGAAAGCAGGTTAGTAGTCTGCAAATATTGCAAAAGATTTCAATTTTGATTTGATAAAAGAAAATAAAAGATATCTAGGAAAGTTAAAAAAAAAAGATAGAAATAAACCTGTATAGTATTTCTTGCCACAGTCTTCATTACCAATAGCCATATATTCCAAAGTAAATGGCTCAGGGTGACCCATTGAAGCTCTAACTGAGCCCCATGTTGAGTCAGCGCTTCCCCTTGCAAATTCTATACTATTTAGGGCATCCTATTTCAAACAAGCGCAAAGCAACATTTTATCAAGAAGTTGGTGAACTTGTAATGTATCCAGTTGACAAGTATAATTGTTTGGCCAAGGCATTTTATGAATCAATTAGTTGTTAAAATTTTCAAATACATACCTGAACCCAGGGTGCTATGTTTGCCGTATTAACAGAATCTTGGTGACTGACCCCTACAACAAAAAAAATGAAAATAATTCAATTCATTTCATTGACATAATTAATCAGTTCTTTCATAAATCAGAGATTAATAATAAAAATACCATTATTTATGACCCAGACTGGAGCTGCACCAAGATCTTCAGCAAGCTATAACAAATCATGCAGTACAAAAAAATATATAGATATCACAGCAAGCATTAAAACAGGTCAGATTATATATTTGGTTTTGGCAACCTAGTGTTTGACTAGATCCAAAAATGCACCATCCAACCGATTTATTGCAGCAGTACACTTTGGGTCCAAACTACCTCCAGGATTAGCTGTGGTTGGGTAAGAAATGTGAAACCAACAAATTTTCAATTACCTGAAGAAACTCGAAATAGCCAAGTCCATCATCACTCCAATAATTCCAAACATCCCCAAAATGCCCTGGCCTCTCTTCCCATGGGCCAATTGAGGCAGTCCATCTGAACGCATTCCATAGCCTCTCCCCTTCCACATAGCAACCCCCTAATATCATGGTATTAAAAGAAGTTAAATAAGAGAGGACCATATAGAAAGTCTTTTTGTTCTTTAATGGCTCTTCTGAGTAAGGTGTCAGAGCCCGGTACTAGTAGCATGAGGGATTAACTGACTTCAGAGAGGCTGATGGATTGGACATATAATGAAGAAGTGGAGGTATCCACCAGGGAAAATACCAGTGATTATCGGTTTGACATGCATGTTATTTAATCTTTCAACTGAAGATAAATCCTCTTACCAGGAAACCTAAAGAACCGAGGCTTCAGATCAGCAACCATTGAAAGTAGATCCTTTCTGAATCCGTGTCCCTACCCCCATGTAAAAGAAGTTTGCAATTAAAATAAATACCAATACTATTCTACAAACAATAAGAAATCTCTTAAGCGGATATTTGAAGTACCAAATGAAATTTTCACAATAACTATATCCAATGTAATAAATAAGACAAAACGTACCTTGTAAGTGTCCATAGGCATTAAGGAGACTTGGTCTAGCCAGAAAACTCCTTTCTTTTTAGTTGTAAACTGGATGCGTCCATTAGTCGTGGAACCAGTAGCAAACAACTCAAACTGTACTTTGGTCCATTTTGACACGTCAGAAGCAGAAGCTCTGCACAAAAGTGGTTATTAAATGCCTATAGAATACAGGCTTCCATGGATAATTTTAGAAAATACACCCGTTAAGTCAGGTACAAATGAGGGAACCAGTATGAAAAACTTGCTCACACAATGTTAGTGGTGGCAATGGTCTGTGATCCATCAGAGTTCGTTAGTGCAACGTTGATGTTAACTGAATCCGTTGATTTGACATATAATGTCAGTTTGTATCCCTTTCCATTTTCTATATTCTGAAAATTCATACACAAGGTAAACTTTAGTAAAAGAATATTTAAGTAAACATGAAAGGAAACAAAAGGTTAACTAAAGTTAAATAATGTATCTCTAGAAGAAGCTAGGTCACAAACGAAGGACTGAAATAGACATATTTTGGCTCAAAATATTACAGATTCAGAAATTTCTATAAAAGCTGGCAGACTGTCTGATCAGATATCCTACAAGTTGGTATAATAAAAACCAGTAAGGAGATACTCTTTCAATTATTTTTTTTTCTGTTGGTAAACTCTTAGAGAGCTTCACTAATGCTCTAATATATATATATTTTTTAGACCTTCCAAATAGTAAATAATGTTATGTGAGGAAGTAACTTGCCAAGCAGGGAACTATCATGTAAGTAGCAATTCTGAGATCAACATGGACTGCCCCCATGACATTACTTACTATTTGGAAGGTCTACAATTATAAAGTGGTATTCACCATGCCCCAGTAACCCGGGTTGTAGACGCCGACACCAGCAGAGGGACATGCATTAGCATCACAATTTGACCGTACTCTAAGTGCTACAGGATTCCTTTTGAAGGGAGAGGTATTGTCAGTAGCAACTGAGACGATCGTTTCATCTCCAATTATGGCCCATGGGCTGAAGTCTGAGGGAGTATTTTGACCTCCAGCTTCAAACCCTGAGGTGGACAAAGATCATGTCATGAACTATATCTCGTAAGTCTTAATATTCTAAACAATTCTTCAGAAAGCAATATCTTCTTCAGAAGTGGAACAAAGAAGTTTAGTTGAAATTACCAAAATACCCTACTCAAGAACTTATTCAATTTATTTCATTAGTTTTTTTTTTTTTTGGAAATATATTATAAGCAGATAGATCAAAGGCATAGAATATATGCACTGATAACAGCTATAGAGATATTACAGACACAAAATGTAGTTTGAAATATAAGAGAGACTGTTGAGAAAAAGATGAGGCTCAAGCCCCTTTAGCAGTAAGCATTAAAGTTACAACAGAGAGAAAAACTAAATAAGAAAAGCTCAAATAAATATTTAGTCAAAAGATAAACATAAAAACTTCAATAAATAGTTGACTTATTGCCAACTTTTGATTAAAAACTTCAATAAATAAAATAAAATAAAAACTTTTTCAAAAGAAAGGATAAACATAAATTAGTTGGCTTATTGCCAACTTTTGGTTTTTGAAATTGTTATTGCTCTTATTTTCTGCAAAACAAAAAAAAATTAATATCACTTGAATCTTAAATAGTTGCATGGTGAGTACCTCTGTTCCTGACAAGTTCAGCCCAAATCCCACCAGCTCCAGCATGATTTATCTCCTATAGTTATTTTTAAAATATTAAAGATTTTACCGATTATATAACTTTTCTGGTACTGGAAACTGCCAAGTCCAAATAAACTACTTAAGTTCCAACTAATCTGTCCAAACTAAATTCATAAATAAACATAGTGAGTTCCCTATTAGATTCAATTATTACCTCAAAAAATATCCCAAAAAGTGTGGCTGGTATTTTCCGGCCAGATTGAGATGAAGCATCAACAACTAAAGTTGCACTTTTATTCGCCATCAAGTCACAAGCACCATAATTGGTGGTAATGCATATTACAAATAGCGCATAAATTACAACAAATTGAAGCCTCCTTTTGAAATCCATACTTTGGTGCCACCTCATCCAATTTAGAGGAGCCAATGACACCTGTGTATCAACAGGGGGAAGCTACACTAGAGCAAGCCCTGGCCAGTGTCCGAGCTTGATTTTCGAAAGTAAAAGTAATAATTTTTTTTTCTGAGATTAAAAGAATATAGATAAAAAATATATGAATGTCTAGGCTTAATTAAAAAACTAAACCTATTATATCTAAATATTTGAGAATCTAAGACATGTCTAATAATTGCGCCTAGACTTATGAAACACACCGGATCTGTCACTATGGATCAATATAACCAAAAAGAAATTTAATAAAAAATGCTTCTTTCTTTTACAGATTGGATAATGTAGAAGGTTGCTAATTTTGCGGCTTTGCACTACATATTGGCAGTTTTTTTGTATATAATAATTATATTATTAATAATAAGAGTGATAAAAATAAATTTTGAAATTTACGAATGGCAATGCGTCACGTCAGTGGCGCGGAACAAACGCGCCACTGACAGTGGCTTCTTTGTGTAAAAGAGTGTAATGGTGCGCTGCCATTTGTAAATTTCAAATTTTGTTTTTATCTCTCTTATTATTAATAATATAATTATTATAATTATTACATACAAAAAAAAACGGACATGTTGGCAATACAGTTACAACTGAAAGACTATCGTGTTATGGCTACCACCTTCGTGTGTACATTGGGAATTGGGATAGCACAATTATATATCTCAAAATTTTGAGGTAAGGATAACACAATATTATATATCGATTTTATAACCCAACAAAAGAAAAAAAAAAAAGAGGATCAAATTCAAAGAGTCTATGCACTACTGAACTACCTCCACCACTTCACTTCCTCACTAGCACGACTAGCACGTGCATTTCAACTTCGGACTAAAGTATATCATTATGTCAACTAAAGTAATTGTTTTCTTTCTTCCAAGACCATTTCCACCAAAAATGAAACAGTTTTTGTTTTTTGAAGCCAGAAAAAACAAAAATATTGATATCTTTTGGCCACTTTCGAGCAATTGATGGAACAAACCTTGAATTTTAAGCTCAACTGCTAAGTATCAGAAAAATAATCGAAACTTCCACCAATTCACCGCATTGGCAATAATTCGTCTGTTTCACTTAGCGCATCCCAAGCTAAAATTTAAGCAATCAATTCCTCGAGAGAGTGCCAAAGGGTATACAATTGCCAGGATCAGAAGTTGTGATGGTTAAATAGTGAAGAACAGCGAAGATAGAGAAAATGTAGAGAGAGAATATGGGAGCGTTGCCTTGAAGGGAGAGAATGTGAAATCATGGCATGGTCCCAGTGCACTTGCTTGACCGAGGCGAGAAGAGGCCGATGTCGACCCGCCGCTGTAGATCTTGACCGTTGCATCGTGATCGAACTGCAGAGAAGAGATTGGATCAAAGAGAATGCCTGGTTCTCCACGCTTCGTTGCTTCTGCGTTTTCCTTTTCTCGAAGAGAAAATGATAGAAATAAAATAATTGAGGTGGGATTATGATTCAGCGCTCCAGGAGACGGAAGAAATGTGGTTTGTGGGGGCATGTTAGTTGTTGTTACTGTGAATTTCTTTGTTCGGGATAAATGGATAAGACGGGACCAACTTGAAACCAGTCCCAAACCGTGGGTACTTTGCATAATGAATTAGTGTAACATATATATATTTTTTAGAGGACGGTTTAAGTGTCATAACTTTCGTATGCCATAAAATATCATTAATAAAATTAAATTTTAAACGTTGATTTTATTAATATTTACAGTAAATATATATTCTTAAAATTTCATGATTTTTGAATCTCATTTGATACTAGATCAAATAAGAACAAAATGAATGAACCTCTGTTAAATTTGATTGATTAATTTTTATCTAGTATCAAATGAGCTTCTAAAATCATAAAATTATAAAAGCATACATGTAGTATAAAAATTAAGAACTATTGGAATTTGAAATCTGAGTTTTAAATTTTGAATATAAACTAAAACATGAGTTGGTGGTATTTTATAGTATACGAAACTTATGGTTTGAAACCCTCTTCATATTTCTATTATCTTAATTATAAATAAATAAGAGAGTTATCCAATGCATTGAATCAGTAACACTTGCCAACTAGATCTGTCAAACTATGAAATTTAATTTGAGCAATAATAATGATTTAACGTAAATTAATAAATAACCTAAACCAATAATTAAGAGAACGTATATATATGCATATGATTAAATAAATTGATAAATAAAACTAACAATAAATGTTAATTATAATAATAACAATAATAATTAAGTCAAAATCATGATTTAAAATCCCATAAGACTAGCTAGCTAATTTAATTATGAAGTTAAATTATAATTAACTAAATAACCTGAAATAAATAAATATAGAACTACATAAATATTTAAAATAAACTGCTACAAAAACTATGACTTAGTACACCAATTATCAAACTAAAAACTATCCGAAACCGCCACATAAAATCCCTGACACTCTCTCTCTCTCTCTATCTCACGAGCCCTCACCGTCACTCCGCTATTCCTCATTTATTACTAGGCGACTTATTTGCCTGTCCCTTCCCCCTTCGCCCACACCTCTCCCCTTTCTTTCTTCCTGCGCAGAGGCCAAAACCCCATCCTCTCACTGCCTTTTCCGTCTTTTCCCCTAAATTTCGTGACTTGTCCCATTCCCGTCCCTCACACTCGTGATTTTCACTCTCACGCTCACTGCCTCTCGCCGATAGGTCTCGCTTATCTCCTCTGCGCCTGGTGCCATTCGCGGCAAGAGCCAACACTCGGCTCTCCCCCATGTGGAGGACGACCCTCTCGTCGCGATCCAAAACCGAGGTCGGCCCTCTTCGCCTTTTACGTTGGCGCCAACGCCACCGACCTCGCAACCGACCCATCATTCACTCGTCCTTACCCCCTCCTCCACCCTTCCACTCAACCCATTCCGCTATGGCAGGCCCAAGCCGACCACAACGCTCCACCAAGTCCGGTCAGCACATGGACCACCCGATCTACCAATAGGGGGCTTACATCGCCTCTGTCCACCCAGGCCCGACCGATGGCTGAACCTCCTAGGCCCACCTTGACCGTCGCTAGCCAACCCGACCTTGCCGCCAGACCCGGCCGAGCCCTCCCTCTGTACTCACTCTTACTGCCTTGTGCCCGGTAAACTCTTTCCTCTCATTTTCGGCCGTGTGGGCGTGTGCCGGGCTGAGCCCCCGTGCTTTCGTTTTTCTATTTTGTGGTGTGATTCTCTGCCTTGTTTTGGGTTTCTGTGTGCCATTACTGTGCTGCCTTGTCAATTATTGGGTTGCATGCATTGTTGATGCTTTTCCGTTGAAGTGGCTGTACCTAAATATGTTTATGTGATGGATTGAGTACTGGTACCAGCTGAAGTTATTGTTGCTGTTAAATCTGGTACATGGGGTTGGGCTGATTCGGTTAGTATTGTTGTGCAATTTGATTTATGCGCCTTGGTACACCGGTACCGATTGGTACCAGATGAAGCGAGAGGTTTTGAGTGGCATTTTGCGGTTTTGCTTTGATCTCTGTCCTTGTCGGTATGCTATAATTCCTTGGTCATTAGGAAATTCTTTTGTGTGTAGTGCCTTGGTACACTGGTACAAATCTGTACCAGTGAAGTGAGGCTAAGCACTCAGGCTGATTCTTTTTGCCTTGTTGTTGCTTTGCACTGACCATTCTTGGTTTGCGCCCTTGTTGCCCTTACGTGTTCTGTTGCCTTGTGTGGCTGCTGGTAGTAGTACCTCATTGTACCAGTATTGTGTTATTCTCGTTGTTCTCAACTTGTCCAGACGCCTATCTTATACTGGCTTAGTTGTGCTTGGTTGTTTGTACTTGCTTGGTTCTGGTATGCGTGCTGGTTTTATTGATGGTGCTTGTTGTGGTACTCTTATGTATCTGGTAATCTGATCTGATGTACCAGCAAAAATCCCCTCTGTTGCACCCATCCTCTCTGTGACTTGTCGAGGTGTTTAGTTTGCGATTCTGGTATGGTGCTCCCTTATCAGGGACTGGAGTGCAAAATTAAAAAAATATATAAGGGCCTAAATGAATTAGTTGTGGTAATAACCCTTCTTAAAGGGTTATATGCGCAAAATACCAACTTGACGGATAATATAATCACAGAAAATAAATTGATCTTAACTAAGTGGGCCGAAAGGTTAATTTGGATAAAAGCGAAATTAATTAATTAATTAGCGAGTGCTGTAAACTAAAACGTGCGCAACTAATAATTAAATTAATACTTAAAGTTAAATTGGGAGATGATTATATGATCTGCCTCAATAATGAAAATCCGAACAGATACAGTGGTTTCGGAGGCAGCCTATGATCCCAAACTCATTAAAACACCAACACGTTTAATTAAATAAAAACATTAATTAAGTTTAAGTTAATTGAAATTATTTTCTTTTATTTGATTATTATTCTTAATTCTAGTTTTATATAGTATACTTTCTAATTAATAAAAATAATATTAATATATGAAATGAGATATAATTACGAATACGATATAAATAATTAGGGGTTTTAAAATAATAAATAAAGTATAATAATAATTTATAATATAACATATATAATAATCAATTTCTCTATTTAATAATGGAATAATGTTACTAAATATATAAATATATATATTAATCAATTTCTCTATTTTTAATAAGAATAATATTAATTATATAATATTATATATTAATCAATTTCTCTATTTCTAAATAATTAGTTATCCTGATTATAATTAAATTAATTAAGGGATAACATTTAAGCTAACTTAATTAATTTAAATAAATTAAATTAGTTACGTTAATCGAAACAAATATAATCTCAAAACACCGATACGCTTAATAAAATAATAATATTTAATTTGTTTAAATTAAGTTAAGCGAGTTTTATTAATTTATGTCACATCTATTTTATTTTCATATAACAAACCTATAAATTAAAAAAAATTATATTAGTATGTAAAATAACATATAATTGAAGAATATAATTTAAATAATTAATATTTACAAAGCAATAATTAGAATATGATAAGAATTTATATTATAAAATATATATTAATTAATTTTCCTATTTCTAGATAATTAAATTTTCAAATGTTAATTAAAATAATTAAGTGAGAATGTTATGATAACTAAATAAATCTAAATAAAATTTAGTTAATTCTATTTGTCAAAATAGATATAAGTTAATTATAAACTTTAAATAATAACGCTCTCGTCTCCGCGTCCGGTATACCATGACCTAACCAGACCAATCGTGAATAGGATACTCGCCAATTTAATTTATTTTGACTTTATAGGTTCTCGAAAATATCTTGACGACCCGACAATCAAGTACACTCAATATGAGACGGTTGATGAGATCGTGGGCCCCACCGGAGACCGAGCCATCATACGCTATCAGCCTTGCCAAAATATTCAGGTGCGGATTGCACTGAGATTTACGATTTCTTAGGATATGACTTTAAAATATTATTTTCTTTTCTTTTGATATTGAGACTTGTTCATATCATCCACATTTCATTTTATATGCATTTCATTTTGATCATTAATTAGATTAATATTTAAGATAATTAGTTATAGGATAGATTATCCTAGATAGAGTAATTAGTATTTAATAATTCAATATAATTAGTTGTAGGATAGATTATCCTAGATAGAGTAATTAGTAGATTAATATTTAAGATAATTAGTTATAGGATAGATTATCTTAGATAGATTAATTAGTATTTAATAATTTAATATAATTAGTTATAGGATAGAATATCCTAGATAGAGGAAGTAGTATTTAATAATCTAATATAATTAGTTACATGATAGATTATCTAGGATAGATTATCTTAGGTAGATTAATTAGTATTAAATAAATTATATTAGTATTAATTAAGTACCTTGAAATTTTACTATATAAATAATGTGATTTTTAGATTATAATTAATCAGATTGTTATATGGATCAAATTAAGCGAGACATAACTAAATTGAATTAAGATTTGAATTTGCATATTATCCGTTTTCTATAATTTGTATGATATTATGAAACTCAAGGAAAATTTTAAGTTAAAAATGAATATCCAAATTTGGGTTGGGAAGAGTGTCGATCACTCGATCGATTTTATAATAAAATACACTTTAAATTTATTATTGAGGAGCTATTCCGTGGTTACAGTGATTATTTTATCACTTTATATTTAGCAGTGATTATTTTGTCACTTTATATTTGTTCGTGATTGATTTACTTCATTTTATATTATTTTCGGATAGTCTCCTTCAATCTGAATTATATATTGATAAAAATCGAGTCGTTGTTCGTTTCATTATAGTAAGGGACTGAGCGGGATAAATTAGGGATGGTTTTGATAGTGAATGACGCTCTCTTCTATAGAGCGGGCTCTCTTCTATAGAGCGGGCTCTCTTCTATAGAGCACTGGTTGAGGTCGGTTCTTTCTGAAAAGAATTTATCCCGCAAAGTCATTCGTGTGATATGGGAGTTTGAACCCGTACCTTTTATATTATAATATCTCAGAATGATTCATTTTGGATTTATCCTTGATTTAAAATATTCATGATTTCAAGTAATGCATTTTATTAAACTCTTTTGGATTCTTTTATACTCTACTCAGAACAAAATTTAATCAATTTAATTATTTAAACATCAAATTTCATGTAACTGTAATATTTATTATAAAAATAAATTTGTAATGGTTTTAAGTCTAAGCCTAGAGATTTGTAACATCTCGGTGCTGGACCTAAAACCGCACTGAGTGATTTATCACTCACGTTTCCACGGTGGTTGTGGGGTCCAGGTTTTACAGGAGCGGGATCGAGTTTTTGGATGAGAGTGCTAGGTGCAGTCCTGCGTGGTGACGAGAGATGCTTCGCGCTTCCGCATGTGAGCGGGGTAGTGGATTAGGATCTATCGGGTTTCGAGTTTTATTTCTTTCTTTTGTGTTTTTCTTTGAGAGATTTTGCTGCCCATTCCGATGGAGCTAGCCCCGCCGATGTCGGCGTTGTATTTTTCTTTGTTCATACTGGACTGTATAGTCATGTATATTATATTATTATTGTTTTGTTTATTCTGTGATTTTCTTATTTTATTCTTTAAGCCTTTCGTACGCACGTCTTGTCGTGCGTGCGTGGCGGGATTTAGCACCCTAACCCGTTCAATTTATTTCTGGGGTGTGACATCCTTCGGTGGTATCAAAGCATGAAATTTATAATCCGATTTCATATAAATCATGCTAGGGTAACATCTAGGAATCCCGAGATATGAATAAAATAAACAAAACAATAATATGTACTTGACATAGGTCTGTGAGGGGTATGTCTAGGAGTATTGGGGCTAGCGTTGCACGTTAGTATACGCGTGACTTCGCTGTCCCTTGGGATCCCACTACTCGAACGTGAGAAAATTTAAAATTTATAAACACATTTACAAAAAGATAAACAAGGTAGAATTTGAAATTTGGAATTGCATTTATATTCTGTTGGATTTTTCATATTTCTGCACGGACCTAATATTCTGACAAAATGATAACATAATTAAATATATACGTAATAATAAGATTGGTAAATAATAAGAACATAATAAAATTAAAATGGAGTACAATATTAAAAATTAGTAAATGTAGTTGACTGTTAAGTAAATCCTCGTACCCCGACAATTATATTATCATTATGTGTTATTCCCTTCTAACTTTTATCGAGTAGATCTTTAGATATGGGTTGGTGGTAATTTACTCACTTAGATTTTGTATAATTAAGCGTAGCTACTTCAACCTATGAAATTGTTATGTGCTCGCGCTGAATTGTCTAGTTATCACAATTCTAGTGGACTTAATATCAACTTAGCGGGTTCTAAGACGTAGAAAAAAAAAAAAATTAAATTTGAGGAAATTCTGTTTAATCCAATTCGCTTCCGCATATCCAACATGACTTTATTCAGACCGCTAATCCAATTGTGTTAGTATGATCCGCTGAGTTATATTTCTTTGGCATATGCTTCATATAGAGTTTTATTCCAATCTGACTTTGAAAATTTTTAGTAAATAAAATATAGCGTGATTAATATCTTACAAACAACTAAAATTCAAAAAGGAAAAAAAAAGTGTCACTAAATGAAAACTTATAGATAAGTTAGACAACATATTATTGATCTTAACAACAATTTAAAATTGAATGTGAAGCAAGAAACTCTGATAATGAAACTCTAAACTCAGTTCCTAAGATGACATCCCAATCTCAAAGGGAAGGTAAGAATATTGATAATAGCATTAATAATATTAAGCTGATATCATGGAAAAAGGAATAGCACATGAAAATAGTTTAAGTTTTCTCGAGCAATTAATAAGGACCTTATGCTACATTATTAATCTTAATGAATATGAGAAGTTATTACTAATAATAATAATATAAATAAATAATAAAATAATAATAGTAAAATAATGTGTATATATATAAGTAACATGTAAATCAAAATAATAATAGATAGAAAAATTTATATATATATATATATATATATATATATATATATAGAAACTAATGTTGTCATAATATTCAACCATGATAATCTAAATAAAATAGAATTTTAATAATGTACCAATAATTCAAGTAATTGTAACGTAAGAGTCTTATCAAGATATTCTTAAATTTGAGTTCACTGATCAAAATTGGGAGAGCTTAAAATAATGATATAACAATCAATATTTAAAATAATAGCAAAAAAAAAAGGCACATGAAATTAATGAGACCTTAATGTAAGTGTAAAAGGGATAATTTATATATTTATATATATATATATATATATATATAGATTTACTCAATCATAATGAAGATAGTATAAGGATAATTAGTTAATCAAAAGTCGTTCGTTTCGGGACGAAACGAAAATTTTAAGGGGGGGTGAAATGTCAAACTATGAAATTTAATTTGAGCAATAATAATGATTTAACGTAAATTAATAAATAACCTAAACCAATAATTAAGAGAACGTATATATATGCATATGATTAAATAAATTGATAAATAAAACTAACAATAAATGTTAATTATAATAATAAGTGAGAATGTTATGATAACTAAATAAATCTAAATAAAATTTAGTTAATTCTATTTGTCAAATTAGATATAAGTTAATTATAAACTTTAAATAATAACGCTCTCGTCTCCGCGTCCGGTATACCATGACCTAACCGGACCATTATTTTGACTTTATAGGTTCTCGAAAATATCTTGACGACCCGACAATCAAGTACACTCGGGATGAGACGGTTGACGAGATCGTGGGCCCCACCGAGACCGAGCCATCATACGCTATCGGCCTTGCCAAAATATTCAAAGTGCGGATTGCACCGAGATTTACGATTTCTTAGGATATGACTTTAAAATATTATTTTCTTTTCTTTTGATATTGAGACTTGTTCATATCATCCACATTTCATTTTATATGCATTTCATTTTGATCATTAATTAGATTAATATTTAAGATAATTAGTTATAGGATAGATTATCCTAGATAGAGTAATTAGTATTTAATAATTCAATATAATTAGTTGTAGGATAGATTATCCTAGATAGAGTAATTAGTAGATTAATATTTAAGATAATTAGTTATAGGATAGATTATCTTAGATAGATTAATTAGTATTTAATAATTTAATATAATTAGTTATAGGATAGAATATCCTAGATAGAGGAAGTAGTATTTAATAATCTAATATAATTAGTTACATGATAGATTATCTAGGATAGATTATCTTAGGTAGATTAATTAGTATTAAATAAATTATATTAGTATTAATTAAGTACCTTGAAATTTTACTATATAAATAATGTGATTTTTAGATTATAATTAATCGATTGTTATATGGATCAAATTAAGCGAGACATAACTAAATTGAATTAAGATTTGAATTTGCATATTATCCGTTTTCTATAATTTGTATGATATTATGAAACTCAAGGAAAATTTTAAGTTAAAAATGAATATCCAAATTTGGGTTGGGAAGAGTGTCAGTACCGACTCGATTTTATAATAAAATACACTTTAAATTTATTATTGAGGAGCTATTCCGTGGTTACAGTGATTATTTTATCACTTTATATTTAGCAGTGACTATTTTGTCACTTTATATTTGTTCGTGATTGATTCACTTCATTTTATATTATTTTCGGATAGTCTCCTTCAATCGAATTATATATTGATAAAAATCGAGTCGTTGTTCGTTTCATTATAGTAAGGGTGAGCGGGATAAATTAGGGATGGTTTTGATAGTGAATGACGCTCTCTTCTATAGAGCGGGCTCTCTTCTATAGAGCCTTTGGTTGAGGTCGGTTCTTTACGAAAAGAATTTATCCCGCAAAGTCATTCGTGTGATATGGGAGTTTGAACCCGTACCTTTTATATTATAATATCTCAGAATGATTCATTTTGGGTTTATCCTTGATTTAAAATATTCATGATTTCAAGTAATGTATTTTATTAAACTCTTTTGGATTCTTTTATACTCTACTCAGAACAAAATTTAATCAATTTAATTATTTAAACATCAAATTTCATGTAAGCGTAATATTTATTATAAAAATAAATTTGTAATGGTTTTAAGTCTAAGCCTAGAGATTTGTAACATCTCGGTCTTTGGACCTAAAACCGCACTTAGTGATTTATCACTCACGTTTCCACGGTGGTTGTGGGGTCAGATCAAATAATAATTAAACAATCACGCAATTTATTTGATTTGATTATGCGATTATGCGATCATGAGACTTCACGAATACTTTGGTACCATGGGTCTTGCTTAGCATAAGCACTAATTACAAAGAATATTATTTAACCAACAACAGATGTAGACTCGTTATATCTAAAATAAATGGACGAGTATTCAACAAGTTACGTGTACTCTGTTAAGCTCGTAAGTTATTTGTCTCAGAAAAATCTACCGTTCCAAACGTATAAATATGTGTATTCCGGTTGAGATATAAATAAATTAAAATATACTTTTGGTGTTTGAAATATCAATTTTTGAGCTTCTTAATAAATTTCATATAAAAAAAATTTAAAATTTTAGGATTTCTTTCATAATTTTAAAAATAAAAAATTACAATACTGAAATTTTAAATTTTAGGATTTCTTTCAAAATTTTAAAAATGTGTCAAGAAAATATAACAATTTACATATAAATGGTCTACAACAACTTGTCGAGAATCTTCCACTTGATTTTCAAAAAAAAAATCATCACTAATTCACTATAGAATTTGTTCTATGCGCATTATCAGTTTAAAAAACTTTTATTACTAGATAGCTAATGTGGTGCACAAATTTGGTCTCACATATGAAAATGTACCAACAAATTTAATGAAGAGAATCTGTAGGAAAATTATTAGATGTTCAATTAGAGGGATAAAATTTATATAAGCGGAAGTGTGTTAAAATTTAAAAAATTTGAGATATCCTAAAAATTGAAATTTGAATTTTTAATTAAAAAAATGGTTAATACATGGTAGAGATTGTACAATTTTTTTTAGTATAAAATGAATGTTTGCCAACAACATACTATTATATAACATGCTGGCAATATTAATGTTATCGTACAATTTACACTGTTATGGGATCACTTTTTATTCTTTGAAAAATTACTGGTAAAAAGAGAGAGTGCTTCTTTTCTTCATAAATTCGTTTTTAAATTAATTAATAAAAAAATGTTAAATTCAAATAAATAAATAAATTTTCTAAAATATATGTCCAGTTTTCTTCATCTATACACACAAAAATATTACAATTTTCAAGATTATATTGTTAAAAATAACTAATTTGAAAAAAAAAATGTATGAACATTATCTATCTTAGTAGATTTTGAGAATTTTCATGTCAAACAAAATATCGTTAAAATGTAGACACATAGGAAAAAAATATATAAATTATATCTAGCAGTCTTATTTTAACAGTTGATCTCAAAATTTTGAATTATTAAAGTTTAAGAGTTGAATTACACAAAAGAGGTATCAAATTTGAGTCCCTATAAAGCTCGGGTTCACATTTTATAAAAAATATGTAGGATTTTCTGTCAAAATTGTTGGAAGAACGATAACATGTACTGCAATATGTTGTGAAATGCTCCGATTACTCGGTAATTAATATACATCTTTTACAATATACGTCTATGTGAATAAAGAGTCCATTAATCGTTATCACCAAAAGGAAAAAAAAACAAATAACGACAAGGAAACTTATTTATGATTCGTACGTCAAACATTTATGGACAGTTTTCAATAATGGAGAATTAATTTTCATAACAAATTGGGTAGTTAAACTTGATGTGTACCAAACTAGCTACCAATTAATAAATATGGAAAATGTACAAATATTTTCAATATTTTTTCCAAACATATACTCAACGCCAAGCTAACAATCTTTGAAGTACGAGCTAATCAATATAATTGATGACTCGTGTACGATTTGTATGTGGTGGGCCACACCGGCTTATCTCAAATCATATATAAACTTGCTATATTTGTAGGAAAATAATGAAGGCTTCACATCAATGTTATCAAAATCGGACCGGTCATCAATCTGATAAACTCTTGGGTTAACGGTTCCTAATCGAACCGTTGGATCAACCGGTTCGACCACTGAATTTCTAAAATAGTAATATTCATTACGTACCAAAGAGATGTATCAAAATTATTATATTTATACATGATTTTGGTGAAAATGATATACATATTTTATATTTTATAATTTTGATTTGTTCTGTGTGCTTTTTTTGAACTGTTATATCCCTCTTTTGTACCAGTAGGTACGATTGCTATAGTTGTAAACTGATACAGCTGTTGTGATTTGTGAATTTAGGAGGAAAACAAAAACCTAATTCAATGTCAGAAGGGTTTAAGTGCATAAAATTAATAGAAAAGTTTATGATACAATATAAATAATTAAATATATCAATATAGTAAGTATTGTACAACCATAACAAAGCAAATTATCCAACTAGTACATCAAAATATAATTCTAATTAATACAAAATAAAATAATAAACAACAACGTTATTCAATATTAGATTTAGTATTAATTAATGCTTAAGCTTATACTTAAAAGAGAAGCTATGAATATGAAAATGGCCTCATACAAGTTAATTTTGTAAATAACATGTTTATATATAGTTACCATATGCACTGAAAAAACAGAAACTCGTAACTTAGACTGGCGCATTTCAACAGCCATCTTGAGTGCATTAAGTCGAACAGTAAAAAAGCTAGTATGGTAACTTCCAAATTCTAAATATTATCCAAAGAGATAAAAAATAATCATCTGCATTCATCAAACTACTATATGATGGTGATGCTCAAAGACAGAAGTGAAAGAACTTCTCAAATCAAATAATAATTACAACCTATAGAAATGCTTGGCTGTTGGTTAATATTGCGATTGAACAAAGAGAAGATTTAAATTGATTTTAACTTAGCTTGTTACTTTATGCCGGTTGAGCATATACTAAACTTTATTACCCACTTTATAAAAAATACAAATAAAAAAGCACAAAATAACAACAATTTTGATTTGGACATTTTATCGAACACATTAGGGGCATTCAATTTTCATACTAAGAAAAACACATATTATCATCCTAGATTCCTCTTACAAATATTAATGTTTTGTATATTGCTAGATACTTACAGTGATTGTTTTTGGCTTCGAGTTGTAATCGTTCGAAGTGAGGTGGAGAAACTTTTGCTTTAAAAATGAATTCTGGTATGGGGAGTCATTTACTATTGAAGATGATATTGAAGAAGGAATTACCAACATGATTTCTCCCCATTTCCGTATGCTTTTCAGAAAAAAAATAGACTTTTTAGAAATTTTGATAAGTTTTCAATCTAACTAGAGATGAGACAAGAAAGAGATCCAACAAAATCGAAAAAATTCAGAGAGAAAAAGGTACAGGGTCAGCAACCGATGTTTTGACTGCTGAGTAGTTTACGGGCCATTTTTAAAAAGAAAATTGGATATGTATCCATTGAAATTTTATCAATAAATATTCAATTAACAAAGTTTTAATAGGTTCCTTTTTAAAAAGTGGCCAATTAATTAAATTGGTTGTTCCCAGTTCCATGACGTATCAGTTTTTTTTTAAGTAGACCAAACCAATATTACCTCGGGTCCGACTTTTTCCGGTCAAACCACTTGGTCCGGTCCAGTTCTATTAACACCACTGTTTTAAAATGCGGTCCATACATGGCATATGTGGCTGTATATGTATATGCGGTGGTCGGACCGTGCTCAGAATAATATGCGGTTTTAGGTTTAGTATGCGGTATGTGCGGTCCAATATGCATTATGTACAGC
This sequence comes from Schoenoplectus tabernaemontani, assembly GCA_037127355.1. NCBI lineage: Eukaryota > Viridiplantae > Streptophyta > Magnoliopsida > Poales > Cyperaceae > Schoenoplectus > Schoenoplectus tabernaemontani. Next base: position 4,727,950 of record CM073741.1, read on the forward strand.
TTAGTATGCGGTCTGTGCGGCTCAGTATACGGTATATATTATATAAAAACTAAAAAAACTCATCTAATATATGATATATATCATAAAAAATTTAAAAATATCTTAAAAATTTATAAAAATAATATATATTTTGTTGATATAAGAACTTACACAAATGTGTTATTATATAAATATTAAAATAATTACATTATTTTTTTCTTTTTTAATATTCTATACTCATATTTATTATATTATATATATAAAATCCACATATACGGTATGTGATGACCATCCGCACACATATTAAAATCTGCAATTTAAATCATTGATTAACACTGCTTCACATAGTAGTCCTACGGTGGATTGAATCCTACCCGTCACTTCAAAAAAATCTAGCATTCTCTTCACTGAGAAATCTCGGTTCTGGCATCTCTCTTTTTTTTTTTTTTACTTTTTTTTTATTGATCGATGGTCTTCTAGATTTTATCATTTTATTCAATTTTTTATTTCTTTGTTTGTCACTTTCTCGTTATTTTTATCCTAAAAAAATTATTCATTTAAAAGTATTGTGTTTTGAGATACTTAAGAAAAAAAATTTGGGTTCAACTTTAATATAAATATAAATATTGATTCAAAATTAAAAAATTTACGACGTACTTAACAACTCATATGATCTAGAAAAAATCAAAAATACAATGATATTCATCACAACCGGTTGCTTGAAAAAAATTTGGGTTTCTTTAAAATTTGTCTCTACATGTGATAAACAAAATCATTTAGATTATTTAGTAACTGACTTAATTTAGTGATAATCTGATATTTATGTTGTTTGATTTTAGATCAAAGAATTTTTTTCATTATTTTATGATATATTTATTTTTTTTTAATGAAATTTGTTGCCTGTCAAAAAAAATTTGCTATCTTTGTCTCCACTTGTTCCTTTTGCCGAAAACAAAAGAAACCTATCCAAACTTCGTCAATGATACATATTATTGCGTACGACATGGGTTTGTCTCTGAACAAAAAGAAAAAGACCAGCAGTTTGGATTTTGTTCTGAAAACAAAAAAGAAAAAAAGAAGAACACAAGCAAATGCAAGTTGAGACGCAACTGTGCTAAAGTTGCACGCTTAACTAAGCTTCGAGTTAAAGTATTTTAATTAAATTGACTGAGATGTTCCCATAATTTGGGGAAATTAATGGGAATGCCACAAATTTTACCACGTGGCGCCTAATGAACTCTGATCAATGGATCATATTTACTGTAAGTTGAGGATTAAAATCTTAAAATTAAAGAGTAAGTACGAATAAAAAAGTCAGTTCTCCATGTGAGAAGAGTAAAAGACCAACTTACCTTTTACAAAATTGCATTATAATATGAATGATGAAGTTAATTGATCATGTTGAAGTGTCGTTAATAAGAAATTATTTGTTCATAATTAGAAAAATATGCGTGTTAATTAAAAAAATGAAATGACTCAAATCTGAAATGAAATTTATTGAAAAGTTATCCAGATATAAATAATAAAAATAACGTAGCTATAACAATGTAGTTAGTGCGCAATTAATTTGATATGTATCTTCTGTTGATGCTTAATTTGCCTGTTTTTGGCAGCATATGAGACAGTTAATTATTCTTTTCATTAAGCAGCTGTCTTTTGAGGGTAGAATTGTAAAAAGAAAAGATATTTTGGGCTTTAAGGAGAGAAAAATGCCAAGGCAGGGGGAGGGCTGGATTAGCAATTTAATCCTTGCCTAAATAAAGGTAGGTGTTTTGGGAAGATTTGAATGGATCAGAAAGATCCAACATTATTGACCAGAACTCGTAACTGTTGTTATTTCTTTAACATGACTGTTATTCTGATAGGAATCATGGCATAAAAAAATATGTACTCACATTGATATATTTTTCTCTCTTCCCTCTCTCATTTTCTCTCTTCGATGTACATCTGATTCATCCATTTTTAATCTGATAACTCTGATCGAGATAACAAAATCCTATTATCCAAAAAAAAAAAATTATAGCAGATTTGGACTCTTTTAACTCTCATTCGCTAGCCGTAGATCCACCTCTGAATATGATTTAGGTATGCTATATTATATAGTGTCAATTATCGATTCGATCCAATTTGAACCGATCTGATATGATTCGAAAATAAATGAGTCGGATATGAGATTAATTTTTTGACCCGAATCGGGTCGGATCGGATTCATATGGATTAAAAATTTTTATCTGAATTTAATCTGATCAAGTTTAGATTAGATCAAAAAATAATAAAATAATATGATCCGACCCGACCTGACCCGACCCGACCCATTGACACCCCTAGCTATATACAAGCTCCTGCACTCAAGCATCCCACCTTCATATTTTTTCCATCATTTTTCATACTCTTCTTTTGATAAATTTTATCGAAACATGTAAATAGTGGGGGGAAAGTAGGAGTTAGACTGAAATAAAATATGGAAGAGATAACATCTTTTATTTATCCACAAGAAAAATAATAGAAGTAATAAGAATAATCAACGAAAAGAAAGATAAATAAATAAATTGGGAGGTATATTACTGCGCGATAATGTTAGATTATAATTTTATTTTGATGAAAAAATGATAACTTTATAGGCGGATTCAAGGTAGGCGTGAGCCGGCACTCCGAGCACCTCCTTGGTTCACTAAAAATAAAGATCTTATAATAAAAAATAAATTTTTTTTGACCTAAATATTTTCTTTATTTGAACAGGACATCCATTTTTTCCGCCACTTATTATATATATTTTTAAAGAAGATATGTGCTGGGAGCTGCTCACATGCGGAGACTGGGGACCAAATAAAAAAAATGAGGGAATGGAGGTTCTTTTGACAGCTTGAAATTCCGATGGATGGGGAATAACATAAAATAAATAGGAGTCGAGAAGCAGAAGCACAAGACATGCACAGCAGCACAGAGCCACACTTCCACAGTTACCAGTTGCATATACTCTGAAAATGCGTCAGAAAAATGGAAAAAAGAACAGTCGTTGACTTGTTGTCCAACTAAAATTGTGTAATAGAATATGAGTATATATGGAGCCCCTACAACAGTGGTTCAAATTGCACCTAATCCTATTGCCAATTCAAATTATTTCACACAAGAGGTCCAAGACTTGTGAGAGGATAATTTAAACATTAGATAAAATTAGTCATGTATCTAAATGAATTTTAGAAATTGAAATTGAAAAATATATTTATAATTTTTTTTATTATAAGATTTTTTTAATTCATTTAAAGTGTTATTGTCAAAATTATCAAAAATATAGAAATATACGTTGACACCAAAATTAATAGCACAAGGGCTGTAACTTAACCTTCGGTTTTCGTTGCCTCCGCTTCCAGCCCGTTCTAGACTTGTAGTTCCGATCCGACACATCAGTTCGGAAATTAAATTCCTCGTAAGGGCAATGCCTTCCCATCTCGCTAGGAGGGCAATCTCCTTCTGCTTCTTCTCCTCTACCCAGTGCCACCAGCTGGCGCTCCTGGCCCCTCTCCTTGTTGCTCTCACTGAAAAACTGTGTATGATTATAAGGTCTGTTGTGATGGAAGAAACAAATATGGCCCTTTTAGAATGATTGTGTGGTGTCTTGATATCCTTTGAAAAAACTGAGTATGATTTTTATGTTAGTATCTTTTGAAAAAAATTTCACGTTCCCCTGAAGTTTTTAATGAGTTGCTAAATTCTATGTGGCAGTTATTATTTTAATTTTTAGATATGAGAAGGATTTTTAATTTAGAAACTATAGAGAAGAGTTGCTAAATGACACGTCATTTTAGAAACTCACTAAATTTATGTTGGAGAACAAAAATTTTAATTAATTAATTTCTTCATAAAACAGTTTTTGGTTGCAATAACAAAGTTCAAATTGCATCTAATCCTATTGACAATTCAAATTACTTCATAAAAAAGTTTATTATTTTCTATTATGGTTCATATAGAAACTAAATATTTTTAGACGAAGGATCATTTGACAATTTTGACAAAATCTAAAAAATAATGTTCAAATTTGAAATTCAAAGTTATGAGTGTGATCGATATAACAAAAATGAGGAAATCTTTTTGTCCCCCAATTTCTATCCCTCCTAATCGTCGATCAAATTGATCTCCGCTACCTTTTTAGAGATCAACTAACTATACTTCAAATCTGTATCCCGATCTGTATTCTAATTAAAAAATTCGTTGACCACATTGATCACGTTCTCGAACATCAACAGACCATCCGTCCGCGGAGGACCATCGAAGTCTTAATACTAGAAAAATAAAATCTTAGTATCTAATATATCAAGTCATATTTTAAATTTTAAATTTATAATTAGACAACAATCAAGATATAGACAAGTATTTATGTATGAACCTTAATGTCTTAAAACTAAATGTCTCAATTCTAAATAAGAGAAATATAATATCTTAATATTTAATATTATAAATTATATTTTGAACTAAAATTTATATTTGAACGACAATCAGGATATTAACAACTATTTATACTTGAACCTCATTATCTTAAAACTGAATATCTCAAATTTTAATACGAGAAATATGATGCCTTAATATTTAATATTATAAATCATATTTTGTACTTAAAATTTATATTTGAGCATCCATCAGGATATAAACAAATCTATATATTAAAAATTAATGTGCTAAAATCGAATGTTTCAAGTCCTAACACACAAAAAATGACCTCCTAATATTCAATATTATAAGTCATATTTTTGAACTTCAAATTTATATTTGAATGATTATCAGAATATGAATAAGTCTGTATCCCTAAATTATAATGTCTTAAAATCTAAGTTAACAATAATTATTTATTCTCTTATTTGAATATTAAAGAGAGTTATATAATAAAATTTCTATCTTACATAAGCCGATAACAATAAGGATATAATGTTCACTGTTACACAAAGACAGAAATAACCACTCGATAAAGTCAAACTACTCACTAAACAATAATGACTCTTCTGAAACTATCTAAACCGTTCTATGAACAATATTAAAAATCTTAATATCTAATATTTAAAGTCTTAAACACTATCATATGATGTCTTAGTACATAATGTTAAAAGTTTTTTTCAGCTTTAAAGGATATATATATCTCGAATATTTATTAAACATTATTTAAACTAAATCTTTATATCTAATATAAAATTAAGAAATGAAGTCTTAATAAACTTTACATAAAATAATATTTCTATATAATTTATATTTGATATAAAATCTCATAAATAAAATCTTAAAATTTAGAATTAGAAGCTTTAAGATAATTCATCTGATGTCTTAATATATATTAGCTTAAATCTTACTTTTAACTTTTAATAATATATAATTCAAAAAATATTTATCCAACACTCGTAGGGCCAAATTTCTATACCTAATTGTTCTCGTCTTAAGACTTAAAAATTAAATTCTTAATATTGATTAATAAGTCATATTTAACTTTAAATGATTTAAAATTTCATAATATTTATAAGTCATATTCTTAATATAGATATTCTTATTATCTTAGCTAAAGTCTTACACTTGATAAATTTATATGTAGTATTTTTTAAATATCTTAAAACCTTATAATTTATATTTATAAAAAAATAATCTCAATAAATAATAAAAATAATCTTTATATCTCATATTATTCAGTCATAATATTATCAATAATATATAATATATATGTAATATCAAATAATATTTTTAAAATAACTATGACAAAAATAGATTTCATATCTAATACAAATAAGTCATAATATCTACCATAACACATCTTAATGTATCATTCAAAATATAATTTATAGTTTAGTCTTAATTTTCACTATTACAAACAAATCTAAATATATATTATATATGTGCTTCAATATATAGTGTACATTTACGGACTAAAATTTATATTAATATATCATTGAAAATATAATTTATAGTTTAATCTTATTTTTATTAGTTCAAATAATATAGTCTTTGTTAGTTTTGTGTTGAAATTCATTCAATCTCAATTTTTAATATTACGATCAAGTTTTTATAGTTTGTATAATAATACTTTATATCTAGTATAATTAAGTTTTCATATCTATTATGCTAGGTCTGACACACATATATTTAGTGTAATAAAATATCTTTCTTATGATATCTACTATCTCTCAACCAATTCATTCGAATGAATACTCAAATTTTATTTTCTTACTCTCATAAATTGATCTAGCTTCATTTCTTCATCAACCAAGCTTCAAAATATGAGTTTTAACACAATCTTTTTATGCATGAGAAGTTAAATGGTGATCCAAATAGTTATAACATTAAAGCGCTTGCTTAAATCTTCACATATCATTTCCATAGTTTGGAGAAAATATTTGATCAATCGATTGAGATTCACCCACACTAAATCGCTCCAATTGAATTTCTAATCGAGATACTTTCTCCTTTGATTTCTCCCAAATAATTGATTCATTTGATGTGTAATTTAGCTCATTGTGTTATCCTCGTCATCAGTTTTTCAACGATATATAGCATGAATAGTGACTCTCAAAGATGAGGAAGATATCATTGGAGTTTTGGTTCAAACAGGTCAAGTACGTGCCCCGCATTTTTTTTTATTTTCTTTCAAATCTAAATTGAATAACGTTTAGAAAGTAGTTAAATTAGTTAAGATGGTTAGAGTATAGAAAACATTTCTCAATAACAAATTCATCTTTATTATTTTAATAAATTTCAAAACCTCCTTATCAGTCTAAAATTTTTTTAGATTATTAATAAAAAAAATCGACGACAGTCATCAATGGATATGTTAAATCGAGACAACTATTTTTTTTTGACGAAGTGCCCTTAGGCGGAGCTGATTGTGACAACAGACAACTATAAAAATCCCTAATTAGGGGAGTGCGTTAAAATCAAGACAACTATTTTTTTTGACGAAGTGCCCTTAGGTGGAGCAGACAATGTTAAAATCCCTAATCCTGGTATGCAATTAGTTGATTTGGTTCAAACCGAAATAAATCAAATTTATAAAAATATTAACTGAATAAACTGAAAACTATATAGTGAAAATTTTATTTGGTTTGCTCGATTAAATTAAAATTAGAAATAAATTATTTTAAAACAAAATAGATAATTAAATAAAACTTATAAAAAATAAATAATTTTGGATTATCTATGATATGATTCTTATTTATATAAAGTACAATTATTTTAAATAATATTTTTAACTGAACTAAAAATTTTAAATCAAAAAATCAAATCAAATAATTCAAAATTAAACGGTTGAGTTCCATACCGATTAAACCGATATGTTTTAAAAAAAAATTGACCGCACCGAAGGCTTTCTTAGTGCCCAGCACTGCCCGCAGTGCTGCACTTACTGTCTTTAGGGATGACAATGGACTGGGTTTATGTCAAACTCAGATCCCCGTCCGTCGTTTAAAATCCTCAACCCGGCCTATCCGATCCTTACCTATGGGCTTAAAATTGATGACCCGGCCCACCCATACCGTCTGACGGGTCTACCCGTCCGTATCTGCCCCAGCCATGCCAATCATAAATTATTATCCTTATCCCTTTCCCTTTAAACAATATAACTAAGTTCATTTTAACAAAATAAATACAATCATTAAAATACATGAACAAATAGATCTAGTTTTTGACCAATCCCGTCCAGAGATAAAAATAATACAAAACAATAAAAGCTAGCTCTTGAGTTCATTACATATCAGAGCAATAATAAAACATTACAAGTTATACCATTACAACCATAAAAAGCTAGTCCTGCTCATAACAAATTTAAAACATATAGATCATAAAAAAGCTTCAAAAATCAGACTTTACAATTAACTTGTATTCTGTCATTTTCAAATCATAAAAAAAATAGATATATAACTCAGATATAGGATACAATAGTACAATACCATATTATTCTTCGGTTACAATAGAGAAGGCAGTTTCCTCATCATCAACATCTTCACTATGTCTTAAAATGAGTATCCTCTGGACTTGCCACTAAAATGACAAAAAAAGTTATTAAAGATTCATCAAAGATTCAGAATATTGGAGTTAAAATTAAGGGCCATGATGGATTATTAACTTATTTCATTTTTTTTAGCAAATGAATTCGTCTATGTATAGAGCAATAAATATTAATTATTATCTTATTCGAGTAAGCTACAGAATGGTATCATATAGATGTCTTTATATTTATATTTGTTGAGGTTAATATCTGATTTACAATAATAGACGTTGGTTTGTGACATATTAAATATTATTGATATTATAGATCAAAATGGATGGATCTAATCTTAAATTTGCATCCGTCCGGCTCATATTTTAATCCAGCCTGATCCAATCCGTTTGCCTTTCAGACCAGACAGATTAGCTGTCGGGTCGAACGAGTTCAAACAGACCTAATGAGTCATGACCATCCTAGCGCTCCTACAGAACCTCACCACCTCCACCGAGCGTCCAAGCGTAGCTTCTGGATTTTCGTTGCCTCCGCTTCCAGCCCCATCACATCATTCTACTTCCGATCCGACACCTCAGTTCGGAAATTAAACTCCACGAAATGGCAATGCGGTTGCCTTCCAACCTCGCTAAGAGAGCAATCTCCTCCTGCTTCTTCTCCTCTCCCCAGTGCCACCAGCTGGCGCTCCTGGCCCCCCTCCTGCGCTCACCTCTTTCTACCCGAGCTCAACCGCAGAAAGAACTGCCCTTTATTGCCCACTATCTCATCTCCTCCTTCGGCTTCTCCCCCGATCGAGCGCTCAAGTACTCAGCTCAGAGTAATCTTGCACCAATCAAGTCCTCAGCACGCCCTGAAACAGTGGTAAAGTTCCTTTCTGACACAGGTTTATCAGATACCCAGATCAAGGCTGTTGTTTCGTTCTGCCCCCCTATCCTGTCTTACAATGTGGAGAAGACCGTGAAACCAAAGGTGCTTGAACTGATAGATGCGGGTTGCTCTGGGGAACTTCTGGTTCAGTTGATCCGAAACAACCCTTCCGCCCTTTGTTTGAAAGACGCTCTCTCGCGGTTCATTTTTTGGAGAGATTTCGTGGGAAAGGATGATCTGGCTTTATCAAAGATAATTCAGAAGAATAGTTTGCTAATCATACATGACATTGATAAGAACATCATTCCTAAAATAAATCTATTGAAAGAATTTGGATTGTCAAATCCAGATGTAGTGTCGTTGGTTCAGTGTGGAAACCGCTGCATGAACCTAAACCCGGAGTCTTTTAGGCAGACACTTGAACTGATTGAGGAGCTTGGGATTGTGAGGGGATCCAGAGTCTTTCTGTCTGCCTTAAAATCACTTGGTGGCCTAAGCAAAAATACAATTAAAAGGAAGGTGATGTTCTTCAAGGATACTTATGGGTGGTCACAGGAAGATACGTGTTCTGCATTTAGGAAGTTCCCTAGTATGCTTGGTTACACTGAGGATAAAGTGAAGTCAAAAATGAACTTTCTTATCAGAAAAGCTGGGTTTGAACCAAGGAGCGTATCTTCTTGTCCTGTGCTCATCGGGCTTAGCCTAGAAAGAGTATTGATCCCACGGTATACTGTATTGCGTGCATTACAAGACAAGGGACGCAGATTATGCAGTTTTTCAACTGCTTTTAAGATGACTGAAAGAAGATTCCATGATAGATATGTAGTACCATTTGAAAAGCTTGTGCCTGGGCTTGGTCAAGCTTATGTGTCAGCCTTTGGATTGAAGGAGCTGGTTTGATGATTGTTGTCATGTCCGGGAGAGGAATACTTATACAGATTTGCATTCTTGCTTGGTTAGAGTGAAAGAGGTGACCTTTCCTCTTTCTTTTTTTTAATTCAGTTAAGCAGCTGATGTTAGATTTGCTCCATTTCTTTTCAATTGTAGTGATTTTTTAAGTACTTAATCATTGTGGATCATTTTTCTACTACTACAGCTTAGAATCTGGTAGTATTTTTTTACCAGACTTTTTCTTGTGAAAATGGACCATATATGCATCACTGTAGTTGAGCAACGTAAATTTTAGTTTTTATCCTTTCTTCCGTAATGTGTTTTATTTTGTGTTGCATTTTGTCGAGTTCATTGAGTAAAAGTATAATTTGTGAGCTTGGCTTGCTTAATCCATGATTGGCCACACAAAATAAGGTGTTGTAATCTCACTCAAATTAAGGCCATCAGTCTCTGATTCTTATTTAAACAGAACCAACACCTTTTCAGTTGTCTCTTTAGTGGTTCTTTTCAGTGCAATGCTTATTAAGGTTAACCTGTGTTAATATAGGCAGTCAACTGAAACTTTTAATGAATTTGGATCTTCAATCAAACTGAGCACTGAATTTCCACATAAAACTTTTAAGATTGATAGTGAATTCATACGCTTCCATATTGTAAAATACTGTATTTTACAGGGAAGCCTTAATCCAGTGTTGATTCAGGCTTGTTGGACTGAATGAAAAACTGAGTATGATTATAAGGTCTGTATGTGATGGAAGAAAAAAAATATGGCCTTTTAGAGTGATTGTTTGGTGTCGTGATATCTTTTGAAAAAACTGAGTATGATTTTTAGGTTATTATCTTTTGAAAAAAATTCACGTTCCCTGATATCTCGAAATCTACATCATCAGACCCTCCTACATCTCTAAATATGTATTTCTTAATTCTTAAATAAAAAATCCGGGTTAAGGCGGGCCTAATAGAGACTTCGTTGTGCTGCTTGTACAATGCAGAAGACTAAATCTCTATTTTCTAGTAAATGTGAGTCAGAAATCAGAAGAATGGAAAAAAGGACGGTCGTAGAATTGTTGTCCAACTAATATATTGCATATACTCTGAAAAGCCCTAAACTTTTAGGTTGCAATAACAAGGTTCAAAATTGCATCTAATTCTATTGACAATTCAAATTATTTTATACAACAGTATTGTTTTCTATTATGGTTCATATAGAAACTAAATATTTTTAGACGAGGGATCATTTGACAATTTTGACGAATTTTAAAAAATAACGTTCAAATTTGAAATATTGCGTCTGTTTTTACGATAACATTTTTTATTTACGTTACGGAGGACATTAAGTTACCTAGAATTTTCACAACTATTTATAATTGGGAGCCTTTTTCCAATTTTTTCCATGGTATAAGACGCTTAAGCTACTGGGTTCGAGGTAATTTAATTTTCATCTGAGATCTTTAGTTTACAGTTGGGTAATTTACTAAATTTCAACTTTATTTAGGTAAGAAGATAAAGCATACATCGCAAAGGAGTTTTTTTTTTTTTTTTTTTTTTTTTTTACTTTTAACGAGATTTTGGTAATTTTTCTTTCTAAATTTGTCAATATTTTTCCGTTGAAAGCTTTTAGTACCGATTATTAGTGCTTTACACAACCGTGCGCTATGGCGATCATCTTTATCAATTCAAAATTATATATTTTATAGATATATTAATAGGTTTATAATGTAAATATATAAAATCATCTTCCATCAACATTGATACATTGTATAATAAAAAAACAAAATTATATTAAAAATAATATTTTAATATTCTTAAACAGATACGTCTCAAGAAGATGTTTGATACATGGAAGTGAAAAGACATTATTTATAACTTTAAAATGTAATGAACGAATTAAAATATTATAAAAAGTACAAAGAAATTTCTTTTCTTTGTACTTCAAACATCTTGTAAAACCATACGGAATATCACATTCGATGTGAATTCTAACACGCATTATTACTTTGTTGCATATTGGATGATTTGTGATGCAAATCAGATTTTTCACGATGCATATTAAAGTGGCTTATCTAATATTAGATTTATGATGTATATTTTACTTAAACTTTATATTATATTTGTGATGCTTATTATTTGATTTACAGATTTTAATATAAATAATTATTAATAAATTAATATTATTAAAAATAAGATTGATAACGGTAAAATTCTAAATATACGAATCGCACCGCGCCACTGGCACCGGCGTGATTGAAACGCGCCCGCGCCCGGTGGCGCGTTTCCTTATTATATTGAAACGCGCCCATGCGGTGGCGCGTTTCCTTATTATATTGAAACGCGCCACTGCCAGTGGCGCGTTTCACCCTTACATATAGCAAACGCGCAGGATACCTGCGCTTTGCTGAGAGGAGAGAGAAAATCGTGCGTTGGAGAAGAAAGAGAGAAAGAAAGAGGAAGAGAAGAGAAGGAAAGAAAGAGGAAGAGAAGAGGAGGAAAAAACGTACGAGTGCATCTGTGTGTTTCGAATTACAATTAAAGGTAATTTTATATAAATATAATTTAATTATGTAGATTAAATTGTGTATATTTAAAAATATAATTATGTAGATTTAATTGAAAAATATATTAATTATAATGTAATTGAAGATTAATTGTACGTTTAAATGTGAAATTATGTAGATTAATTATAATTTAATTATGTAGATTAATTGTACGTTTAATTAAAGATTAATTGTACGTTTAAATATATTAGTTATCCATGAATTATATATTGAATTGTCTATTTAATTAAAAAAATATTTAATTATAGATTAAATTATAGAATTGTGTAATTATAATTTTAGATTATTTATTTTTATAGAATTAATTTATTTATTATTTAATTATAGATTAATTATTGATTTAATTCATTTATTTGTAGAATAAAAGCTTTTAATTATAGAATAATATATATTTAATAATAGAAGATTAATTGTAATGTAATTGAAGATTAATTGTACATTTAAATGTGAAATTATTTAATTATAGATTTAGTTATTCATGAATTATATATTGAATTGTATATTTAATTAAAAAGTATTTAATTATAGATTAAATTATAGAATTGTGTAATTATAATTTTAGATTTTTTATTAATTATTTTTGTAGAATTAATTTATTTATTATTTAATTATAGATTAATTATTGATTTAATTCATTTATTTGTAGAATAAAAACTTTTAATTATAGAATAATATATATTTAATAATAGAATAAAATATATTTAATTAGGCTTTTAATTGTAGAATTCATTTATTATTTAATTATATGATAGATAGATTAAAAATGAAGTACAAAATAATTATAAATTAATTATGAAATGAATTTTTGTACTATATAATGACAGGCGAGCAACGAAATGACAAACATCGGACACATTATAGTCAGGCAGAGGTACATTATATTCTTAAAAATAATAATAAAATACATATATATGAGAAGCTAATTATGAAATGAAAATTACAGAGAGATAACAATATCATTCGTTTCCGCACTCACCGTCCGACGATACCATACATCTCGCACATTCAGAGTAGGTTGCGAGTTATGAGATTTCTTCATCTCGCCAGACTGCGTGAGATTTATGTGCAAGAAGCGGAGGCCCGTAACTTAAAGATTGATACGGTTTTATTGAGCGCGTTGATATAGTTTTGGAGGCCAGAAACTCACACATTTCACTTCAATTTTGGCGAGATGACTGTGACTCTAGAGGTAATACTAAAATATTATTAATTTAATTACAAAATTAAAAAGATGGTATAGTAATATAATTTTTTTAGGACGTCGCATGTCTGTGGGGTTTATTCATCATTGGTGAGCCGGTGATTGGATATACTGATGGAGATTTTTCGGTATACATCCGTCAGTTATTTGGGCAGGATGATATATCGACGTTCTCGCAAAGATGGAAGGTAATTTATTAGATCGTACATAAATTTTATTTTTTTTTTGTTCACAAACTGTGATTAAGCTAAATGTAAAATTTTGCAGACGTTCTATTTCCCTACGAGAGTTACGGTCCCACTTTGATCACGCTCCAGAGGCAGACGATCATCAGGGTCTTAATCGATATGCGATCGGTTTTGCTTTGGAGTTGGCGGGGTGTATCATGTTCCCCGACAACAGTGGAGACTCATACGGCGTTTCTTCTGCCGATTTTGACGGTAAGTATTTTAAGAATTTTAAAATAATTTATCTTTCATAATTAAATAATTTTATTACTAATATTTAATTTACGGGAAGATTTACAATTCGGTAGAAGAAGAAATTGGGGCGCTGCGGTACTTGGTTATTTATATCGGCGTCTTGATGTGGCATGCCAAGGACTGACGAGGAGTATTGGTGGTCCGTGGCTTTTGTTATTGTTGTGGAGCTGGACGCGTTTGCCCCCAGCTCGTCCATTACCTGCCTCAGATGCATTCATTTTCAGTGACTGGGGTACACCGGACCGTGATAGTTGTGCGCCTTTTGGCAGGTAATAATTTAAATTTAAAAATAATCAATCAATCGATGGAAATATACGTGTAATCACTAATCATAATTTGAACTGATAATAGGAAATGGACGCTTGATAAGAACAGATATCTCAATTCGTCACACATCGGTGTGAAGTACGTGAGAGATCAGCTGATTATGTTGCCGCACACGCATGTCAATTGGAGGCCATACGAGTCGGTTCGTCACTTATTGCCGACATGCGTAGACGACTCTATGGACTCGTATACTTGTCGGCTTCCACTTATTTACTTTCCGATAATGGAGTGGTACTATCCGGATCGGGTGAGGCGACAGTTCGGCTTAATTCAGTCAGTACCGCCTCCACTTCCTGAGGTATTCTACCATATATACTAAAAATATATAATTTATATATTTATTATTTCTTATATTAACTATTTGCACAATTATACTAATTAATTTTACAGGCATTTCTGGAGGAGCATCAGAAATTATCCGCGCTTGGATTCAAGAAAAAAAATATGAACTGGAGACAACATCATCAGGCGTATGTAGACATATGGGATGAGCTTCCTCCACGAGACCCGGATGAAGAAGAGTGGAATGCGGAGGACTATAAGAGTTATCGACGGTGGTTTGAGTTCTATGGAGCCGCTAGCGCTCCACTTGACCCGAGCGATGTCGTACCTCCTACACCTTCGGCAGCGGAGATCCCTGACATCGGTACCTCACAGACAGCGCACAGTATATTAAAATTTATAAAATTTATATATCTATATGCACTATTCGGTAATAAGTAATATATATATGTAATCATTGTATAACGGATCGCTAGAGTTACAAAGACGCAACGAAGCGGTCCGATGGGCGGTCACCGGGGGATGGAGACGGTTTGGCAAGGTTTCGCTCGCCGATGGCAAGGGGCATTTTGAGGATGCAGGCATGCCTCATAAGATGGACGAGCTTCTCACGGCGGCGGGATTACCCACGGATATTGATGCTATTCGGATTCGACGGGTGATGCGAGGCCGCACCGACTCCATCCACTACTCATCCCCCACATTTCCCCTATGAGAATGCTGACTTCACGTCTCTCCTCGAAAACGTAAGTACTGTATACCTTGATTTAAATGATTTGAACTGTATTAACAACGTAATTTAAATGATTTGAACTGTATTAACAGATGCCAGAGAACTACGATTGGAACAAAGTTATTACTAGGTTGTCTGTTGAGATTCCCGATCCATCGGGTGCACAGTTCTCAGATCCATTCGGCACTCAGCATTTTTCACAGACCCAGCAGATACCGATGAATCATGTACCGCAGTACGACCAACAATGGGATCCGCAGTACGGCCAGCATTATGATCCAGCCCAGTATGGTTTTCCTTCCGGCCTGGAGAGTCATCGTATATTCAGGATGATCTTTGCGAGCACTGCACGGACACGAGATTTCACTCCACTTGCTCATGGTCGGGAGCAGTGTGACGTTCATCCACCTCCTCGATATACACCTAGCGTGGTTAGTTGTTTGTTCTACAACTTAGTCAATATTAATTGTTTAAAAAAAATAATCAGCTCACTGATATACCGTCTTTATTTTTACAGACACGTCCGAGAGCACGTCGATATGTTAGACGTCTTCAGGAGTAGTTTATATGTTGTTTTTTTATATGTTATTTTTTTATTATGGATATTATTTTTTTGTATTATTTTATTATGGAGTTTCTATGTTATTTTTTTTATTGTTGTATTATTTGTTTTATTGTTGTTATATTTTATTATGGAGTTTCTACTTAAATACAACATATTTTCTGCTTAAATACAACATACTCTTGCTTAAATACAACATACATCTAGTACGAAAAAAATAAAACATACATCATTTTTTTTCCTCCGTGCGATAAAATTTAAGATTTTACCTCCAAAATTATTTCCTCTAGCACCCCTAGTTGAAGCATTGACAGCTTGTCTTTCTTGATCATGACCAGTTGAGAATCTCGTTGATTGCAAGATATCTCGAGAAGTTTGAGTTATTCTGTTGTTATCTATTGGATCATAACTAGTTGAGTGTCTCACTGATTGCAAGGCATCTCGAGAAGTTTGAGTTATTCTGTTGTTATCTCTTGGATCATAACTAGTTGAGTGTCTCGATGATTGCAAAATATTTCGAGAAGTTTGGGTTCTTCTGTTTGTTGTGGGACTTGAAGCCCTACTCCTATGCCGTCCTGATTGTAATGTATCCATTGGAAGTGAGTCACGACTAATTTCATCTCTTCGACCCCGTATCCTGCCCTCCATCTCATCCATTACCATTCGACGTCTAACCTTCGCACGCCGACCAATTTTTATTAGTTCTTTATCTGGTATTATAGTTTCTCCAAGATATAGCGGCCAAACTTGTTGATCACCGTAACAATGAAATTGTCCGACCAAGTATTCGGTAGGTGAGTACATGTATTGTGTCGCTCATCTATGAAACCGTACACATCAAAGTTTCTATGTTGGCATACGACGAATTACGTGAGAGCGGGGTATCCCGGTCGGTTGAGGTTTTTGACAATCACACGTGCGGTGCGGTTCGGCAATTGTGGGTCATCTCGAGTGCGTCGTTCACTCGAAATTATAACGATGTGTACTTGAACGGTCCATACCCTCCACTCTCGATCCTCTCACCAAGCACATGAACCTCATATTCTCCTCGAGCAGTTCCGAGTGGAATTACGTTCATGCGAGCTGTAATTATTGAAATAAATACAAAAGGTATCATGATATGTTCAAAATTTTATAAAATATAGTAAAATAATATCAACACGAACCTGCTTTGTCGTCACGTTTTGCCAAGATGTCATCAATTTTTTTTTGCCATTGCTTGCATGCTCTATGCAGGTTCAATGCTTCCATTTCCATCTTATCGAACCATTTAGCACATTTATATCATGTTCCCTCCATAATTGCTGCAACCAGTAAAGTTCGTTCAACTCTGAAGACGCTATTCAGAGCTTCAGAACCATTGCTGGTCATTATACCCCATCGATGTCCTCCATCATACGTTTGTGCCCACGAAGCAAAATTAGGAGGTTCTTTATCATCATTTTCTAATCTTCTGCCGACTTTTTTTAAAAAATCATAAGCTTTTCTATTTGATTTCCTCAAAATTCGCCATCTTTCTACGAAACGATGCGGTTTCTTTTTGTTCGTTAGTTTTCTTCGGAAATCATCTCTGAGATTATCTTCTTTCTTTCTAGTTTTTCCGGCTTCCTTATATAAATTCTCTACGACGTGTTGCATGCAATACCGGTGTGCCGCCTCTCCATGTTGTACAGACCATCCCAAATGCGGTCGCTCAAAAACTCCCTTTATTCCCCTATGACGGTCGGATATAACACATATTTTCATATTATATTGGATCACTTCATTACGGACCCATCGCATGAACCAACCCTAATTGTCAACATTTTCTGCATTCACGATTCCAAATGCTAGAGAAATGACTTTATTCTCTGCATCGTATCCACACGCCATCAATAATCTACCTTTATAACGACCCGATAAGAATCCAGCGTCAATGGTTATAACGGGCCTTAAATGTTTAAACGCTGCAATACACGGTCCATAAGCCCAAACTATGGATTTAAATATTTTTACATTATTATCCGAAGTATCACACGTCAATAATTTAAATTTTGTACCTGGAGTAGTCCGAGCAATCGCCTCCAATATCTGTGGAAGCAATGTATATGATCATTCCCAAGTGCCAAATAATTGTTCAATTGCTCTTTCTCGGCCACGCCAAAGTTTACCGTACGTTGGTGCCACACCGGGATATTTTATTTCTATAATCATACTGATTTGTTGAACTGTTAGAGAGAGATCCTTCTTTAAATGTTGTCGAACACATCCTGCAATCAAATTAGATGTGAGTTGTAAGTGTTTGCGGTCTCCTGGTGGTCTTCTACAGTTGTGGGGGTTTTTATTTGTGATGATCGTCCATGTGGTCGAGCCCTCTTCAGGTCTAGCGTATAATCTCCAAGGACAACTACCCTCTTTACATTTCATAATAAGTCGTGTTTTATAACTTTCTTGTACCCAACATTGAACGTTTTTCCTAACACTCCAATCACAAATTACCCAATTTAAAGCCGATTTAGAAGCAAATATTCTATTTTCAGCTAACTCATCATCGAGTCCTAAAAGAGATTCATTCGCGTCTAAACGGTCAAACATCTCAAAATTATTTAACGCTTCTACGGGATGGTGTCTCTCAGTTCGTCCGGTAACTAACAATGTGGTATCGCATCTCTGAATTTCCTCATCTTCAGATTCATCGATCGACAAATCATTTGCTCGAGTGTAATCCTCTCCTGTTTCTTCTTCATTTGAATAATACGAACCGCCATCATCTTGCTCATCCTGATCATCACTTAATTCCATTATCGTTGGATCAACACTACTTCGTCATCAATATTATCAGCTAAATTACAGCCAGACGTAGTACTACTACTACCGCCAAAAAAATTATATAGTGGTACCGCTGGGTTTGGTTGTTGATAAATTATATTGTTACTGTAAATAGCTGGATACGGATATAAATTGGTTTGATCGTAGGTAGGATAGGAATTGGTTCGATCGTAGGTAGGATAGGAATTGGTTCGATCGTAGGTTTGATAGGAATTGGTTTGATTGTGGGTTGGATAGGAATTGGTTTGATTGTGGGGTTTGATAGGAATTGGTTTGATCGTGGGTTGGATATGAATTGGTTTGATCGTGGGTTGGATATGAATTGGTTTGATCGTGGGTTGGATATGAATTGGTTTGATCGTAGGTTTGATAGGAATTGGTTTGATCGTGGGTTGGATAGGAATTGGTTTCATTTTGGTTTGAAAATATTCCCGTCAAAAATTTACTACCGCTCGGTTGTTCTGCAGTATAATTTTCTTCATCGGGATTATAATTTAAATCCGGTAGCATTTTGAAGAAATTGGATGTTTGTTGAAATTGGATGTTTGTTGTTTTTGTGGTTGTGAGAAATAAACTGCGGGGAGTGCTATTTATAGCAAACATAAGCGCCATTGGCAGTGGCGTGTTCTGAGGAAACGCGCTTTACCCGATGACGCGTTTGGAAAAACGCGCACGCCGATGGCGCGTTTGTGAAAGACGCCACTGGCAGTGGCGCTTGTAATTCGTATTTTTAAACTTACCCGATTCTCAATCTTATTATTAATAATCTTATTTTATTAATACTTATTTACGTTAAAATCTGTTTGATTTATGACACTCGTATACTTTTGATGTAAATTATAGTTATTCACAATCCAATTTAGAGCTATTTATGATGCAATTCACATTAGGATTTATATTATATTTATGATGTATATTAGATTTACGATGCAAATTAGACATTTTATTATACAAATAATATAGATATAGATAATTTAAATAGTATATATATATATATATACATATAGTTATAAATCTACATAAATGCAAGAAAGAAAGATATAGGTAAGAAGTGTATGTATTGTTCACATATATTTTTTTTACTTGTTTCTTAATTTATTCTACCAGTCCACGTTGTGACAACTAATAAAAAAAATATTTGACAATTAATGTTCCCTATACCTACATCTTGAAAATTCCGAATTAGTATAACTCAACCAATATAATTTTATCTAAGTCGAGGCATTAAAGGAATGTAGCGAGAGAATATTTTAATGATTTTCAGACATATATTATAGTTGTATATGTTAAATATCACTATCTTCGCAATAGAAAAAAATATATAAAGTCAAATGAAGTCCAATTTGGGACCTATTACTGATTATATTAATTTGGAGAGAGGCGAAAATGAGATTGTTGGATTATGAAAAATGATTCTATATCTATATAGAGGCGGCATATATATACTTACTATTATATAAAACAGTTAAGTAATGGAAACGTTCATTTTTTTATCATCGTATTCAAACTTTCATAATACTCATTTTATCCTTCATATAACGGTTGAGATTTAATTTGATTAACTTCGGCGGCAGATATCATTTTCAGTTTTTTCAATTTCCTCTCTATTCGAAAAATGATATTTTTTTTAGAAATGTAAAGATTTGGTTAAATTTTTGATATTAATCAACCGAAATAATATGACTATACTATTATATAAAATAGCTAAGTAATGAAGACATCCATTTTATCATGGTATTTAAACTTTCATAATACTCATTTTATCCTTCATATAACGGTTGAGATTGAAATTGATTAACTTTGGCGTCAGATATCGTTTTCAGTTTTTTAATTTTCTGTTTATTCGGAAACGATATTTTTTGGAAAGGTAAACATTTGGTTAAAATTTTGATGTCAATCAACCTAACCAATATGATATTGTATTTTTCTTGATAATTGACAGATATTTTATGATCATCTTAGTTTTTATAGTAATTATTTTCTAAATTGACTTCATTTATTGAGTGATCTTCTATAATAATTTTTTTTAATTATTTCCTTTTTATTTTATCTTTTATAGAAATTCTCTCTGATGGTATATCTTACAATTTCATATTTAAAAGCACCTGTAAATATTAAAGATGAAGATGACAATTATATTACGTGTTTTTAATGAAAAAAAATAATTTGCGCATTGGTAAGTATTTTTTATTAATGATGTGACATACATCATTTGTATAACTGAAAAGATAGAAAAGAAAAAAATATGATAAATTGACTATCATAAATTCCAATTTTTCTGTTAGAAATATTAATTATGTCTTCCATCAAGATATTTTAAAAGATAGAGACAAGCAATTTTACTTTTTCTAATATATATGTATCCAATTGTCAAAATAATCTATAATTTTTTTACGTATCTAAATAAAAATGTCCGCTGCAATGCATGGGTATACAACTAGTTCTATCAATAAATAAGTTGAGAGCATTAAAGGCGCATAATCATGTTAGCAGCACATTTAGAAATGGATATATTTATTTATGAATCTATTAATTTTTATTTAATATTATTTTTCTCAGTATTAGCTTAGAAATAAATAGAGAGGTCAGAGAGCTAGTTGGGAAATTTAAGAAATTTTATATGTTAACATCAATATTCTAGCAGACGTTGCAGCAGAAATATCTTTTTTTCATTACATCAATTTTATTTTGCATTAAAATAAAAATTGTATATTACCACGAAAATTTGGACAATTAGTTAAAATCTACTAAAGCTTAAAATTGCAGTAGTTTCAAAGTTGATATATCTTTCCAAAGTCTAACAACAAAATAAAACACATCATACTTGCAACTGCTTTTGTTTAGAACAAAAAGATGAACCCGATAAGTTGTTACTCGGAACAAATTACTGAGGGGCAAACTTAACAAAAATATATTATTTGTAACCAACTTCCTCCAACTCTTGATTAGGCTGTTTCAATTCCCAATTTCTCTCTCCTCTCCTTTGTCATCTCCAACAAAAATAACATAAATTGCTGGTGTTGCTGAAATTTTGTCAGCCTCCATCATGAAAGCTGTTGAGTGTTGAGGGCTGCAGCAAGAAAGAAGATTTGATTTTATTAATCGCGTTATTAATTTTGTCTCATTTGAAAATAAATAAAAAGTAACAGAACAATCACAGCAAGTTACCTAAATTTTAAAATTAAAAAAAAAAAACTAAATGTTTTCCTAAATAAAAAGATATAAATGCTATCAAAAGCTAAATTCAATTTAAATCTTTTGTATAAATATGCTTCCAATTAAGGAGTTACATTTTAGCAACTACAAAATTAAAAAAGACAGCTGTAAGATTAATAAAGGAAATATTCAGAACCTTACCATATCAATAGGAGATCTGTTTCTATCCATCTATACTGTTAAGAAAGTATCACCACTCAAATTTCATAAGACAAAATGAGTACCAGAAATTCCAAAATAGTTTTAATAAAAAAAAGAAAAAAGATTGGAGTTCTTACTGTGTTGAATTTGGAGACCATGTATGCTCAGTTGAAATTAGGGTGAAGTGCACAGGTCCTCGTACAATAGAATGTTGAGCGTTTTCAGATACTAACATTTGAAAATATGACTCATATGGTACCCCACACTCACCACCTGAGCAGGTGTTTCATACGCAGAGCCAGACTAGCCATAGTCCCTGTATTACATTATAAAATTGTGAAATGCATCACACAAAGCCAGATCACAATCTTGGTTCTCGTACCTTTTATGTCAGCAAAATTTTTCTTTCTCTATGGAGCAGTAACTGTCGTGGAGAATGTAAACTGTTAGTTTGTTAGATCAGGGAGGGGCTTTCGCATCCTTCCTGAAAAAGGTTCCATTAGTGGGATTAACTCATAATTTAGCAATGCGGCATGGGCGGAACCAGAAACAATCGATAAGGGGTGTTCGATTCAAATAAATAGAATGTTCGGCTCAAAAAATATTATTTTTGACCGTAAGGCTTTTATTTTTCAGTGAACCAAGAGAGTGCCCGGACGCCGGCTAGCGCCTACTTTGGCTCCGCTCTGACAGCATGAGTGCCAAACTGCCAATATTTAGCAGACAGTAGAAGATTTAGGGTATCAGCTTCAATTCAAAAATTAGTTTCGGATTCTAAGTTAAAGATATACTCCAACAGGAACATTCTACTATTTTTTATTGTTTAATATTCTATTGCTAAAAGATTTTGCAATTTGACAAGTATATAAATATTAATTGTTTGATTGAGAGATTCAGTCCATACTTTTAATTTTGCTAATCTTCTTTTATGAGAGTGTACTCGGCCTTATTTCACGTGCACTTAATTTTAATTCCATTTGCATATTCTAGTTCAGATTTGGCATATCTTAACAAAATAAAATATGAAGGATCAATTTTAAACTACACCCGTCATTTTGTAAAAACTCAAAAACAACGAAAAAGCTACGCTCCAATTTTAAAAACAAACAAATAGAAATTACATGACAAAAGGGGAATTCCGCCTTTTACTTTGTTGACCAGCCATTTAGCTCTTCCACCAATGCTTATAGCTAGAGATCGACTGAATCATATTTGGAAAATAAAACACACGATTATATGCAAAAAAAAAATTATAAAAAGGATCACGTTTTAAAAATATTTTGTCAGTATATATATCCAAAAGGCATCCAATTAGAAAGAAAAAAAAAGTCACACGTCAAACCAAAGAACAAAGAATAAGATGAAAGAGCATCGCTTGCAACAACAGCACAGCGTGACCCAGTCTCATGACTCTTTATCTTTGTCACACTCTAACAAAACACAAATTACTCAACAATATAAAACAAAGACAATTTACTGTGTACATTGACGTTGCTAGAGATGTCAAGTCTTCTACCCTTAATTCCTTAAATCCATCTGTAGCCACCACCTGACCATATCAATGCATGACAACAAAATTAAATAATGCAATCATTGAGATGTTGACAATTAATAAAGGAAATATCCAGAAACTTAGATGTTGCCAATTATACCAAAAAACTGTAACTTGTGCTCATGGTTGTCACGGAACAGATGACCAGAGAAAGGGTTTTCAAAAATTCCACAAAAGATATTGAATTATAAGAACGCATATGTTTATGAGCAAGAAATCAAACAATATAAAATTAGCAAAAAATTCAACCACATAAAGTGAGTGTAGAATTCAAGCAGCTTTGCAAAAAGGAAAAAAAACTGAACTTTGAGCTATTATTTTCATCTTTGAATTATGACCAGAGTTTGATAAGGCTAGCAATTGCAAAAACAGTTATCAGCATGTTAAATGTTGGTGCTTGCTTGTACACACTCAAGGTTTAAAAGAATCTAGCTTTAAAGAAATTATTTAATTGCGTCTTTCAGGCCTCCAAATACACATATATACAGAACCAGGAAAACACTTGGGACCATATAGGCACTTTTAATATATGCATCGATAACCACATATCACACGCATATTTGGTGAGAGATGTAAGAAAAAGCATACGACACGGATTAGGTGTTCTGAAGAATAAGTGCACACACGATTCAGGCCACAAAGCTATGAAGAATGCAATAAATCTAGAAAGAATGCAATAAATCAGAAGAATCTATCGTGAAGGAGAGTGGAATAGAGTAGCTGCGTATCTATAGGGTTCGTTTGGTAAATCAAAAAATAATTTTAAAAAAATGATAGAATAATATCTTTTTGAAAGAGTGATATCTTGTTTATTTGGAAGAGTGAAAATATTATTTGACAGTTATTAATTAGAATAATTAAAATATAAATAATAATGATACTAACATGACGATGATAATAAAAATAAGGGAAAATTAATCTTTTGCTACTTTGCAAAGTTCTAAATTTAGTTTTTTTGCCACTGCAAAGTTCTAATTCAGAAATTTGCCATTACAAAATTGTATTATTCTTAAATTTACCATTATATATATTTAATCACAATTAAAAAAATATTTTTTTCTTAATACCAATTATACCCTCCCATCTGTTTTATCCGATCTCCATCCATCTGTTTTATCCAATAGCAATATCAGATCATCTTTGACGGAAAAAAACACAAAACAAAAAAAAACCTAGGCGATTCTGCGATTCCTACGGTGAAACCCTAGGCGATTCGAGAGTTTGCGATTACGAGATTTTGGCTCTTTCATGGAACACCGTCGAGGTTTTGCTCCTCCGCCAAGCATAGAAAATGCATCATACCTCTTCTTCGAGCTCGGCTCAGCCAAAACGGAGATCGATACCAATCGTCGAATGCCCATATTGCGGGGTTTTTGTCATGAGACTTGTTATCAACATCGATGCAAATCCTGGAAGAGTTTTTCTACAAATGCGAGAATTACAAAAATGTGGGTTAGTTCAATTTTTCTTTCTGCTATTTTCGAAATCAATAAATGGGTTTGCTGGTATAAACTCTAGTAACAACATTAAATCCTTGGGTTTGTTATACATTTTTATTTGATTAATCACATAAAAACAAATGGGTTTGCATTTCTATTTGCATAACATCAATAAATGGGTTTGTTGTACATTTTTATTTGATTAATCACATACCAAATGAACCGAAATACCAGTAGAAGAGCTGGTATAATCGACTACCTCTAGGCCAGAATCTTCTACTGGGAGTTTGAGCAATTGAGTTTGTTGCATGGAGTTTAAGCAATTGAGTTTGTTGCATGGAACTGTGAAAGACATGCATGCCGTGAATAAACAACTTAATGAAAATTTTCCTAAAAAGAAATCTATGGCCAGCACAAGGTTCTCCTGTTACCAGCACAATAATTGTTGTGTATGAATAAACAACACCTACCAGTAAATGTTCGCATGTTACCAGCCAAGCACATATTAAACAACATCTACCAGCCAAGCACATTAAATTAAATACCGTAACTAAATTAAGTAAATAACTACTGGCCCCTTCCAGCCAAGCACATATTATCGATCAAAATAACTAGATGTAGCATTAAATTAAAAAGAAATCTATGGTAAAAAAAAAGTCCAACTTTAGAAGGTTAAACCCTAATTTGTTGGCTATGGCTATTGGTCTTTTGCAGAAAGGAGTTAAATGCCGCTTCTATATGTGGGAGAATGAGTACGAAGCATTTTTTTCGTGAGATCAGAGTTTTGAGCATGCAAAATAACGTCAAATATGATATTTCAGATATAGAAGATGAAGGGGTAGTAATGAAGAAAGGAAATGCCGAACTACTTGCATTAGTGGATGACGTAAAATTTCTTATTGTTATCATTGTTATTGTGATCATTAGTATGTTGGTTGTAATGTTATGTAAATAGAATTAGAAAAGTTATTATTATGTAGTTGATATGCTAGTATTTTATTTAAGAACCCTCACCTCACTATTTTACCATTACGTATTATGTAAGACTTCATGGTAGGCCATGATTTTGATCTCTAATCTATGGATTTGTATTATTTTTTGTTGTTGTTTATCTTTGTGTTTTTTGAGGTAAGCACACTTCATATACTTCCCCTGACAAATAAAAAATATATGCATTCTTGAGCTCTGCGAAGACCAACAATATTGCTCAACAATATAAAGACAACAATATTCATAAATAAAGACAAGTGATATAGGAGATGAAGTGTGATATAGGAGATTGCTTTTGCGACTTGAAATCGCCAGGCGATGAGATTGCTTTCGCGTAAAATAAATCGCTAGGAGATTGCTTTCGTGCAACGGGCTATCAAAACGCTGAAAATTTAGGGTTTATTTTTTCCGTCGAAGAGAAGATCCGATGGATGGAGATCAAATAAAACAGATGGAGGGTATAATTGGTATTAAGAAAAAAATAATTTTTTAAATTACGATTAAATATACATAATGGCAAATTTAAGAATAATATAATTTTGTAATGGTAAATTTCTGAATTGGAACTTTACGGTGGCAAAAAACTAAATTTAGAACTTTACAGTGGCAAAAAACTAATTTTCCCTAAAAATAATAGAAATAGTAATAATAATAATAATAATAATAAAATAATCATAATTTATAATCATAATCCATAATTATATTCATAATTGTAATTATAATAATATAATAAAAATAAAAATATAATTATAATATATTATTATTATTATTTTTTTTTGCCAAAATGTTTTGGGTTTAGTATTTAGAGTTTCATACTGGCTCGCGCCACCTACAGAATCTGACCGTAACCATCGGGGGTTCGAGCGTAGCTACTGGATTTTCGTTGCCTCCGCTTCCAGCCCCATCACATCATTCTACTTCCGATCCGACACCTCAGTTCGGAAATTAAACTCCACGAAATGGCAATGCGGTTGCCTTCCAACCTCGCTAAGAGAGCAATCTCCTCCTGCTTCTTCTCCTCTCCCCAGTGCCACCAGCTGGTGCTCCTGGCCCCTCTCCTGCGCTCACCTCTTTCTACCCGAGCTCAACCGCAGAAAGAACTGCCCTTTATTGCCCACTATCTCATCTCCTCCTTCGGCTTCTCCCCCGATCGAGCGCTCAAGTACTCAGCTGAGCGTAATCTTGCGCCAATCAAGTCCTCAGCACGCCCTGAAACAGTGGTAAAGTTCCTTTCTGACACAGGTTTATCAGATACCCAGATCAAGGCTGTTGTTTCGTTCTACCCCCTTCTCCTGTCTTACAATGTGGAGAAGACCTTTAAACCAAAGGTGCTTGAATTGATAGATGCGGGTTGCTCTGGGGAACTTCTGGTTCAGTTGATCCAAAACAACCCTTCCGCCCTTTGTTTGAAAGATACTCTCTCGCGGTTCCTTTTCTGGAGAGATTTTGTTGGAAATGATGATCAGGCTTTATTAAAGATAATTCAGGAGAATAGTTTGCTAATCACATATAACATTGATAAGAAAATCACTCCTAAAATAAATCTATTGAAAGAATTTGGATTGTCAAATCCAGATGTAGTGTGGTTGGTTCAGTGTGGAAACCGCTGCATGTCCCAAAACCTGGAGTCTTTTAGGCAGACACTTGAACTGATTGAGGAGCTTGGGATTGTGAGGGGATCCAGAGTCTTTCTGTCTGCCTTAAAATCACTTGGTGGCATAAGCAAAAATACAATTAAAAGGAAGGTGATGTTCTTCAAGGATACTTATGGGTGGTCACAGGAAGATATGTGTTCTGCATTGAGGAAGTTCCCTAGTATGCTTGGTTACACTGAGGATAAAGTGAAGTCAAAAATGAACTTTCTTATCAGAAAAGCTGGGTTTGAACCAAGGAGCATAGCTTCTTGTCCTGTGCTTATCGGGCGTAGCCTAGAAAGAGTATTGATCCCTCGGTATACTGTATTGCGTGCATTACAAGCCAATGGACATAAATTGTGCAGTCTGTCAACTGCTTTTAAGATGACTGAAAGAAGCTTCAGTGAGAGATATGTAGTACCATTTGAGAAGCATGTGCCTGGGCTTGGTCAAGCTTATGTGTCTGCCTTTGGATTGAAGGAGCTCGTTTGATGACTGTTGTCATGTCCGGGAAAGGAATATTTATATTGATCTGCAATCTTGCTTAGTCAGAGAGAAAGAGGTGACCTTTCCTTTTTTTATGTTTTTTTTTTTTTTTTAATTCAGTTAAGCAGCTGATGTTAGCTTCGCTCCATTTCTTTTCAATTGTAGTGATTCTTTAGGTACTTAATCATTGTGGATTGTTTTTTCTACTACTACAGCTTAGAATTTAGTGGTATTGTTTTACCAGACTTTTTCTGGTGAAGATGAACCATATATGCATCATAGTTGAACAGAAAAATTTCAGTTTTTATCCTTTCTTCGGTAATGCGTTTTATTTTGTGTTGTATTTTGTCGAGTTCATTGAGTAAAAGTATAATTTGTGAGCTTGGCTTGCTTAATCCATGATTGGCCACACAAAATAAGGTGTTGTAATCTCACTCAAATTCTGGCCATCAGTCTCTGATTCTTGTTTAAACAGAACCAACACCTTTTCAATTGTCTCTTTAGTGGTTCTTTTCAGTGCAATGCTTATTAAGGTGACTATAACCTGTGTTAATATAGGCAGTCAACTAAAACTTTTAAGATTGATGGTGAATCATATGCTTCCATATTGTAAAATACTGTATTTTACGGGAAAGCCTTAGTCCAGTGTTGATATAGGCTTGCTGCTCTGAATGAAAAACTGAGTATGATTATAAGGTATGTTGTGATGGAAGAAACAAATATGGCCTTTTTAGAATGATTGTGTGGTGTCTTGATATCCTTTGAAAAAACTGAGTATGATTTTTATGTTAGTATCTTTTGAAAAAATTTCACATTCCCCTAAGCATATCCAATGGGAGTTTCTAATGAGTTGCTAAATCCTATGTGGCAATTATTATTTTTAATTTTTAGATATGAGAAAAAATTTAATTTAGAAATTATAGAGGAGAGTTGTTAAATTAGAAACTCGAGTTCTAAATACCACGTCATTTTAGAAACTCACTCAATTTATGTTGGAGAACAAAAATTTCAATTAATTAATTTCTTCTAGTTAAGTGGAGTGAATAGCAACGCTAATTAAAATTTTAAAATAGATTCAGCAATGAAGTATTTTTTTTAATTGAATATTTCTAATTGACGTGGCCACAATAACAACTTAAAAAAATCAATGTAGCGTTGGAGATGTTGTAATATCTCGAAATCTACATCAACAGAACCTCCTACATCTCTAAATATATCTTAAATAAAAAAATCGGGGTTAAGGCGGGCCTAATAAAGATTTGGTTGTGCTGCTTGTACAATGCAGAAGACTGAATTTCTATTTTCTAGTAGAAATGCGTCAGAAGAATGGAAAAAAGAACAGTCGTTGACTTGTTGTCCAACTAAAGTATTGCATATACTCTGAAAAACCTTGAACTTTTTGGTTGCAATAACAAAGTTCAAATTGCATCTAATCCTATTGACAATTCAAATTACTTCATAAAACAGTTTATTGTTTTCTATTATGGTTCATATAGAAACTAAATATTTTTAGACGAGGGATCATTTGACAATTTTGACAAAATCTAAAAAATAATGTTCAAATTTGAAATTCAAAGTTATGAGTGTGATCGATATAATAAAAATGAGGAAATCTTTTTGTCCCCAATTTCTATCCCCCTAACCGTTGGTCAAATTGATCTCCGCTACTTATCAACTAACTGTACTTCAAATTTGTATCCTGATCTGTAATCTAACTAAAAAAATCGTTGACTATATTGATCACGTTCTCGAACATCAACAGGTCATCCGTCTGCGGAAGACCATCGAAGTCTTAATATCGTAAGTCCTAAGTCTAAATACTAGAAAAACAAAATTTTAGTATCTAATATATCAAGTCATATTTTAAATTTTAAATTTATAATTAGACGACAATCAAGATATAGAGAAGTATTTATGTATGAACCTTAATGTCTTAAAACTAAATGTCTCAATTCTAAATAAAGGAAATATAATGTCATAATATTTAATATTATTATTATATTTTGAACTAAAATTTATATTTGAACGACAATCATGATATTAACAAGTATTTATACTTGAACCTCATTATCTTAAAACTAAATATCTCAAGTTTTGATACGAGAAATATGATGTCTTAATATTTATTATTATAAATCATATTTTGAACTTAAAATTTATATTTGAGAATCCATCATGATATGAACAAATCTATATATCTAAAAATTAATGTGCTAAAATCGAATGTTCCAAGTCCTAACACACAAAAATGACGTCCTAATATTCAATATTATAAGTCATAATTTTGAACTTCAAATTTATATTTGAATGATTATCAGGATATGAATAAGTTTGCATCCCTAAATTATAATGTCTTAAAATCTAAGTTAACAATAATTGTTTATTATCTTATTTGAATATCAAAGAGAGTTATATAATTAAATTTCTATCTTGAATAATCCGATAACAATAAGGATATAATGTCCACCGTTACACAAAGACAGAAATAACCACCCAATAAAGTCAAACTACTCACTAAACAATAACGACTCTTCTGAAACTCTCTAAACCGTTCTATGAACAATATTAAAAATCTTAATATCTAATATTTAAAGTCTTAAAGATTATCATATGATGTCTTAGTACATAATGTTATAAGTTTTTTTCAGCTTTAAAGGATATAAATATCTTGAATATTTATTAAACATTATTTAAACCAAATCTTTATATCTAATATAAAACTAAGAAATGAAGTCTTAATGAACTTTACATAAAATAATATTTCTATATAATTTATATTCGATATAAAATCTCATAAATAAAGTCTTAAAATTTAGAATTAGAAGCTTTAAGATAATTCATCGATGTCTTAATATATATTAGCATAAATCTTACTTTTAACTTTGAATAATATATAATTCAAAAAATATTTATCCAACACTCGTAGGGCCAAATCTCTACCTAATTGTTCTCATCTTAAGACTTAAAAATTAAATTTTTAATATTGACTAATAAGTCATATTTAACTTTAAATGATTTAAAATTTCATAATATTTTCTGAATATAGATATTCTTATTATCTTAGCTAAGGTCTTACACTTGATAAATTTATATGTAGTATTTTTTAAATATCTTAAAACCTTATAATTTATATTTATAAAAAATAATCTCAATAAATAATAAAAATTATCTTTATATCTCATATTTTTAAGTCATAATATTGTCAACAATATATAATAAATATGTAATATAAAATAATATTTTTAAAATAATTATGAAAAAATAGATTTAATATCTAATACAAATAAGTCATAATATCTACCATAACACATCTTAATGTATCATTCAAAATATAATTTATAGTTTAATCTTAATTTTCATTATTACAAATAAATCTAAATATATATTATATATACGCTTCAATATGTAGTGTACATTTACGGACTAAAATTTATATTAATGTATCATTCAAAATATAATTTATAGTTTAGTCTTAATTTTTATTAGTACAAATAATATCGTCTCTGTTAATTTTGTATTGAAGTTCTTTCAATCTCAATTTTTAATATTACGATCAGGTCTTTATAGTTTGTATAATAATACTTTATATCTAGTATAATTAAGTTTTCATATCTATTATACTAGGTCTGACGTACATATATTTAGTGTAATAAAATATCTTTCTTATGGTATCTCCTATCTCTCAACTAATTCATTTGAATGGATACTCAAATTTTATCTTCTTACTCTCAGAAATTGATTTAGCTTCATTTCTTCATCAACCGAGATTCAAAATATGAGTTTTAACACATTCTTTTTATGCATGAGAAGTGAAATAATGATCCAAACACTTAGAATACTATAGCACTTGCTTAAATCTTCACATATCATCTCCATAGCATGGAGAAAATATTTAATCAATCGATTGAGATTCACCCGCACTAAATCGCTCTAATTGAATTTCCAACCGAGGTACTTTATCTCAAATAATTGATCCATTTGATGTGTAATTTAGTTCATTGTGTTCTCCTCGTCATCAGTTTTCCAACAATATATAGCATAAATGGTGACTCTCAAAGATGAGAGAGATACCATTGGAGATTTGGTTCAAACAATTCAAGTACGTGGCCCGCCTTTTTTATTATTTTTCTTTCAAATCTAAATTGAATAACGTTTAGAAAGTAGTTAAATTAGTTAAGATAGTTGAAGTATAGAAAATATTTTTCAATAACAAATTCATCTTTATTATTTTCATAAATTTCAAAACCTCCTTATCGATCTAATATTTTTTTAGATTATTAATAAAAAAATCGACGACACCATCTATTAATTGGATATGTTAAATCGAGACAACTATTTTTTTTTGACGAAGTGCCCTTAGGTGGAGCCGATTGTGACAACATACAACTATAAAAATCTCTAATTAGGGGAGTGCGTTAAAATCAAGACAACTATTTTTTTTTTTTTTTTTGACGAAGTGCCCTTAGGTGGAGCAGACAATGTTAAAATCCCTAATTAGGGGTATGCAATTAGTTGATTTGGTTCAAATCGAAATAAATATATATTTTTGAAGTATTATTTGGTTTGTTAAATTATGAAATAAATTAAATTTATAAAAATATCAACTGAATAAAAAAAATGAAAAAGAAATATCGAGCCTCAAGTAACTAGAAAATAAATATGATTCAAGAAAAAGGGCTATATTTATATGTCCAGCAATTCACACAATACTTTTCAAGTCCAGAAAAGAAATATAATAACATAGATGAAGTACTGATTCAGAAATATATAATCCTAAAGTAACTAAATATCTAGAAAATATATCTATACTATTATATAAAGCATCTAAGAATTGGAGGGTCCATTTTTTGTCATGGTAATTTTTTGTTATACCAATTTTATCCCTCAATTAGACGGATAATATTTATTTTTGGTTGATCGAACGTATGTAATCGCGTCCATTGATCCCTTTTTTCTCTCCATTTCTTTCTCATCTATATTGTTATTTCCATAATATAGTTTTTTTTATTTAGCAACATTGTGCATGTTTGGCAAAAAATTAATGGTGATAATATACATTGGAATAATTCACTTTTGTTACCATAAATCCATGAATCATTAACTCATACTATGTAGAAAATCTCATCAATGTGAATTTTTTATCTTATAATATTTTAATGTTTAAATAAAAGAGTCTGCTGCAACGCGCGGATATATAGCTAGTTTTATTAAAAACAAGAAAATATATATGTGCAACAATGCACAGAACATAAAGTCCAGAGCAGAAATATAAATAATATATATAGAAATTTTTTTATCTGGATATGATTCTTATTTATATAAAGTACAATTATATAAATAAATAATTAAATAAAACTTATAAAAAATAAATAATTTTGGATTATCTTTGATATGATTTTTATTTATATAAAGTATAATTATTTTAAACAATATTTTTAACTGAACTAAAAATTTTAAATCAAAAAATCAAATCAAATAATTCAAAATTAAACGGTTGAGTTCCATACCGATTAAACCGATATATTTTTAAAAAAATTGACCGCACCGAAGGCTTTCTTAGTGCCCAAGACCTTGCCCGCATGTTGTACTTACTTGTCTTTACGGATGACAATGGACTGGGTTTATGTCAAACTCAGATCCCCGTCCGTCGTCTAAAACCCTCGACCCGGCCTACCTGATCCTTACCTATGGTCTTAAAATTGATGACCCGGCCCACCCATACCGTCTGACGGGTCTACCCGTCCGTATCCGCCCCAGCCCTGCCAATCATAAATTATTATCCTTATCCCTTTCCCTTTAAACAATATAACTAAGTTCATTTTAACAAAATAAATGCAATCATCAAAATACATGAACAAATAGATCTGGTTTTTGACCAATCCCGTCCATACATAAATAATCCCGTCCAGAGATAAAAATAATACAAAACAATAAAAGCTAGCTCTTGAGTTCATTACATATCAGAGCAATAATAAAATATTACAAGTTATACCATTACAACAATAAAAAGCTAGTCCTGCTCATAACAAATTTAAAACATATAGATCATAAAAAAGCTTCAAAAATCAGACTTTACAATTAACTTGTATTCTGTCATTTTCAAATCATAAAAAAAATAGATATATAACTCAGATATAGAATACAATAGTACAATACCATATTATTCTTCGGTTACAATAGAGAAGGCAGTTTCCTCATCATCAACATCTTCACTATGTCTTAAAATGAGTATCCTCTGGACTTGTCACTAAAATGACAAATAAATTTTTATTAAAGATTCATCAAAAATTCAGAATATTGGAGTTCAAATTAAGGGCCATGATGGATTATTAACTTATTTCATTTTTTTTAGCAAATGAATTCGTCTATGTATAGACTATAGAGCAATAAATATTAATTATTATCTTATTCGAGTAAGCTACAGAATGGTATCACATACATGTCTTTATATTTGTTGAGGTTAATATCTGGATTTTCGTTGCCTCCGCTTCCAGCCCCATCACATCATTCTACTTCCGATCCGACACCTCAGTTCGGAAATTAAACTCCACGAAATGGCAATGCGGTTGCCTTCCAACCTCGCTAAGAGATTAATCTCCTCCTGCTTCTTCTCCTCTCCCCAGTGCCACCAGCTGGCGCTCCTGGCCCCTCTCCTGCGCTCACCTCTTTCTACCCGAGCTCAACCGCAGAAAGAACTGCCCTTTATTGCCCACTATCTCATCTCCTCCTTCGGCTTCTCCCCCGATCGAGCGCTCAAGTACTCAGCTGAGCGTAATCTTGCGCCAATCAAGTCCTCAGCACGGCCTGAAACAGTGGTAAAGTTCCTTTCTGACACAGGTTTATCAGATACCCAGATCAAGGCTGTTGTTTCGTTCTATCCCGTTCTTCTGTCTTTCAATGTGGAGAAGACCATGAATCCAAAGGTGCTTGAATTGATAGATGCGGGTTGCTCTGGGGAACTTCTGGTTCAGTTGATCCGAAACAACCCTGCCGCCCTTTGTTTGAAAGACGCTCTCTCGCGATTCATTTTTTGGAGAGATTTCGTGGGAAAGGATGATCAGGCTTTATTAAAGATAATTCAGAGGAATGGTTTGCTAATCACATGTAACATTGATAAGAAAATCACTCCTAAAATAAATCTATTGAAAGAATTTGGATTGTCAAATCCAGATGTAGTGTCGTTGGTTCAGTGTGGAAACCGCTGCATGAACCAAAACCCGGAGTCTTTTAGGCAGATACTTGAACTGATTGAGGAGCTTGGGATTGTGAGGGGATCCAGAGTCTTTCTGTCTGCCTTAAAATCACTTGGTGGCATAAGCAAAAATACAATTAAAAGGAAGAGTATTGATCCCACGGTATACTGTATTGCGTGCATTACAAGACAAGGGACGCAAATTATGCAGTTTTTCAACTGCTTTTAAGATGACTGAAAGAAGATTCCATGATAGATATGTAGTACCATTTGAAAAGCTTGTGCCTGGGCTTGGTCAAGCTTATGTGTCAGCCTTTGGATTGAAGGAGCTGGTTTGATGATTGTTGTCATGTCCGGGAGAGGAATACTTATACAGATTTGCATTCTTGCTTGGTTAGAGTGAAAGAGGTGACCTTTCCTCTTTCTTTTTTTTTTTAATTCAGTTAAGCAGCTGATGTTAGATTTGCTCCATTTCTTTTCAATTGTAGTGATTTTTTAAGTACTTAATCATTGTGGATCATTTTTCTACTACTACAGCTTAGAATCTGGTAGTATTTTTTTACCAGACTTTTTCTTGTGAAAATGGACCATATATGCATCACTGTAGTTGAGCAACGTAAATTTTAGTTTTTATCCTTTCTTCCGTAATGTGTTTTATTTTGTGTTGCATTTTGTCGAGTTCATTGAGTAAAAGTATAATTTGTGAGCTTGGCTTGCTTAATCCATGATTGGCCACACAAAATAAGGTGTTGTAATCTCACTCAAATTCAGGCCATCAATCTCTGATTCTTGTTTAAACAGAACCAACACCTTTTCAGTTGTCTCTTTAGTGGTTCTTTTCAGTGCAATGCTTATTAAGGTTAACCTGTGTTAATATAGGCAGTCAACTGAAACTTTTAATGAATTTGGATCTTCAATCAAACCGAGCACTGAATTTCCACATAAAACTTTTAAGATTGATAGTGAATTCATACGCTTCCATATTGTAAAATACTGTATTTTACAGGGAAGCCTTAATCCAGTGTTGATTCAGGCTAGTTGGACTGAATGAAAAACTGAGTATGATTATAAGGTCTGTATGTGATGGAAGAAAAAAAAATATGGCCTTTTAGAGTGATTTTTTGGTGTCGTGATATCTTTTGAAAAAACTGAGTATGATTTTTATGTTATTATCTTTTGAAAAAAATTCACGTTCGCTGATATCTCGAAATCTACATCATCAGACCCTCCTACATCTCTAAATATGTATTTCTTAATTCTTAAATAAAAAATCCGGGTTAAGGCGGGCCTAATAAAGACTTCGTTGTGCTGCTTGTACAATGCAGAAGACTAAATCTCTATTTTCTAGTAAATGTGAGTCAGAAATCAGAAGAATGGAAAAAAGGACGGTCGTAGAATTGTTGTCCAACTAATATATTGCATATACTCTGAAAAGCCCTAAACTTTTAGGTTGCAATAACAAGGTTCAAAATTGCATCTAATTCTATTGACAATTCAAATTATTTTATACAACAGTATTGTTTTCTATTATGGTTCATATAGAAACTAAATATTTTTAGACGAGGGATCATTTGACAATTTTGACGAATTTTAAAAAATAACGTTCAAATTTGAAATATTGCGTCTGTTTTTACGATAACATTTTTTATTTACGTTACGGAGGACATTAAGTTACCTAGAATTTTCACAACTATTTATAATTGGGAGCCTTTTTCCAATTTTTTCCATGGTATAAGACGCTTAAGCTACTGGGTTGGAGGTAATTTAATTTTCATCTGAGATCTTTAGTTTACAGTTGGGTAATTTACTAAATTTCAACTTTATTTAGGTAAGAAGATAAAGCATACATCGCAAAGGAGTTTTTTTTTTTTTTTTTTTTACTTTTAACGAGATTTTGGTAATTTTTCTTTCTAAATTTGTCAATATTTTTCCGTTGAAAGCTTTTAGTACCGATTATTAGTGCTTTACACAACCGTGCGCTATGGCGATCATCTTTATCAATTCAAAATTATATATTTTATAGATATATTAATAGGTTTATAATGTAAATATATAAAATCATCTTCCATCAACATTGATACATTGTATAATAAAAAAACAAAATTATATTAAAAATAATATTTTAATATTCTTAAACAGATACGTCTCAAGAAGATGTTTGATACATGGAAGTGAAAAGACATTATTTATAACTTTAAAATGTAATGAACGAATTAAAATATTAAAAAAAGTACAAAGAAATTTATTTTCTTTGTACTTCAAGCATCTTGTAAAACCATACGGAATATCACATTCGATGTGAATTCTAACACGCATTATTACTTTGTTGCATATTGGATGATTTGTGATGCAAATCATATTTTTCACGATGCATATTAGAGTGGCTTATCTAATATTAGATTTATGATGTATATTTTAACTTAAACTTTATATTATATTTGTCTTGCTTATTATTTGATTTATGACGCTCGTATACTTTTGATGTAAATTATAGTTATTCACAATCCAATTTAGAGCTATTTATGATGCAATTCACATTAGGATTTATATTATATTTATGATGTATATTAGATTTACGATGCAAATTAGACATTTTATTATACAAATAATATAGATATAGATAATTTAAATAGTATATATATATATATATATACACATATAGTTATACATCTACATAAATGCAAGAAAGAAAGATATAGGTAAGAAGTGTATGTATTGTTCACATATATTTTTTTTACTTGTTTCTTAATTTATTCTACCAGTCCACGTTGTGACAACTAATAAAAAAATATTTGACAATTAATGTTCCCTATACCTACATCTTGAAAATTCCGAATTAGTATAACTCAACCAATATAATTTTATCTAAGTCGAGGCATTAAAGGAATGTAGCGAGAGAATATTTTAATGATTTTCAGACATATATTATAGTTGTATATGTTAAATATCACTATCTTCGCAATAGAAAAAATATATAAAGTCAAATGAAGTCCAATTTGGGACCTATTACTGATTATATTAATTTGGAGAGAGGCGAAAATGAGATTGTTGGATTATGAAAAATGATTCTATATATATATAGAGGCGGCATATATATACTTACTATTATATAAAACAGTTAAGTAATGGAAACGTTCATTTTTTTATCATCGTATTCAAACTTTCATAATACTCATTTTATCCTTCATATAACGGTTGAGATTTAATTTGATTAACTTCGGCGGCATATATCATTTTCAGTTTTTTCAATTTCCTCTCTATTCGAAAAATGATATTTTTTTAGAAAGGTAGAGATTTGGTTAAAATTTTGATATTAATCAACCGAAATAATATGACTATACTATTATATAAAATAGCCAAGTAATGAAGACATCCATTTTATCATGGTATTTAAACTTTCATAATACTCATTTTATCCTTCATATAACGGTTGAGATTGAATTTGATTAACTTTGGCGTCAGATATCGTTTTCAGTTTTTTAATTTTCTGTTTATTCGGAAACGATATTTTTTGGAAAGGTAAACATTTGGTTAAAATTTTGATGTCAATCAACCTAACCAATATGATATTGTATCTTTCTTGATAATTGACAGATATTTTATGATCATCTTAGTTTTTATAGTAATTATTTCCTAAATTGACTTCATTTATTGAGTGATCTTCTATAATATTTTTTTTAATTATGTCCTTTTTATTTTATCTTTTATAGAAATTATCTCTGATGGTATATCTTACAATTTCATATTTAAAAGCACCTGCAAATATTAAAGATGAAGATGACAATTATATTACGTGTTTTAATGAAAAATAATAATTTGCTCATTGGTAAGTATTTTTTATTAATGATATGGCATACATCATTTGTATAACTGAAAAGATAGAAAAGAAAAAATATGATAAATTGACTATCATAATTGTATAAAAATAGATGAGAGAATAAAAAATAAATTCCAATTTTTTCTGTTAGAAATATTAATTATGTCTTCCATCAAGATATTTTAAAAGATAGAGACAAGCAATTTTACTTTTTCTAATATATATGTATCCAATTGTCAAAATGATCTATTATTTTTTTATGTATCTAAATAAAAATGTCCATTTGCAATGCATGGGTATACAACTAGTTCTATCAATAAATAAGTTGAGAGCATTAAAGGCGCATAATCATGTTAGCAGCACATTTAGAAATGGATATATTTATTTATGAATCTATTAATTTTTATTTAATATTATTTTTCTCAGTATTAGCTTAGAAATAAATAGAGAGGTCAGAGAGCTAGTTGGGAAATTTAAGAAATTTTATATGTTAACATCAATATTCTAGCAGACGTTGCAGCAGAAATATCTTTTTTTCATTACATCAATTTTATTTTGCATTAAAATAAAAATTGTATATTACCACGAAAATTTGGACAATTAGTTAAAATCTACTAAAGCTTAAAATTGCAGTAGTTTCAAAGTTGATATATCTTTCCAAAGTCTAACAACAAAATAAAACACATCATACTTGCAACTGCTTTTGTTTAGAACAAAAAGATGAACCCGATAAGTTGTTACTCGGAACAAATTACTGAGGGGCAAACTTAACAAAAATATATTATTTGTAACCAACTTCCTCCAACTCTTGATTAGGCTGTTTCAATTCCCAATTTCTCTCTCCTCTCCTTTGTCATCTCCAACAAAAATAACAT
Source organism: Schoenoplectus tabernaemontani (assembly GCA_037127355.1). NCBI lineage: Eukaryota > Viridiplantae > Streptophyta > Magnoliopsida > Poales > Cyperaceae > Schoenoplectus > Schoenoplectus tabernaemontani. The sequence continues at coordinate 4,767,945 of CM073741.1, forward strand.
AAATTGCTGGTGTTGCTGAAATTTTGTCAGCCTCCATCATGAAAGCTGTTGAGTGTTGAGGGCTGCAGCAAGAAAGAAGATTTGATTTTATTAATCGCGTTATTAATTTTGTCTCATTTGAAAATAAATAAAAAGTAACAGAACAATCACAGCAAGTTACCTAAATTTTAAAATTAAAAAAAAAAACTAAATGTTTTCCTAAATAAAAAGATATAAATGCTATCAAAAGCTAAATTCAATTTAAATCTTTTGTATAAATATGCTTCCAATTAAGGAGTTACATTTTAGCAACTACAAAATTAAAAAAGACAGCTGTAAGATTAATAAAGGAAATATTCAGAACCTTACCATATCAATATATAGGAGATCTGTTTCTATCCATCTATACTGTTAAGAAAGTATCACCACTCAAATTTCATAAGACAAAATGAGTACCAGAAATTCCAAAATAGTTTTAATAAAAAAAAGAAAAAAGATTGGAGTTCTTACTGTGTTGAATTTGGAGACCATGTATGCTCAGTTGAAATTAGGGTGAAGTGCACAGGTCCTCGTACAATAGAATATCATAGTTGAGCGTTTTCAGATACTAACATTTGAAAATATGACTCATATGGTACCCCACACTCACCACCTGAGCAGGTGTTTCATACGCAGAGCCAGACTAGCCATAGTCCCTGTATTACATTATAAAATTGTGAAATGCATCACACAAAGCCAGATCACAATCTTGGTTCTCGTACCTTTTATGTCAGCAAAATTTTTCTTTCTCTATGGAGCAGTAACTGTCGTGGAGAATGTAAACTGTTAGTTTGTTAGATCAGGGAGGGGCTTTCGCATCCTTCCTGAAAAAGGTTCCATTAGTGGGATTAACTCATAATTTAGCAATGCGGCATGGGCGGAACCGAAACAATCGATAAGAGGTGTTTGATTCAAATAAATAGAATGTTCGGCTCAAAACAATCGGGAACCAAGAGGGTGCCCGGACGCCGCCATTAGCGTCTACCTTGGTTCCGCCCGACAAAGATGAGTGCCAAACTGCCAATATTTAGCAGACAGTAGAAGATTTAGGGTATCAGCTTCAGTTCAAAAATTAGTTTCGGATTCTAAGTTAAAGATATACTCCAACAGGAGCATTCTATTATTTTTTATTGTTTAATATTCTATTAATAGCTAAAAGATTTTGCAATTTGACAAGTATATAAATATTAATTGTTTGATTGAGAGATTCAGTCCATACTTTTAATTTTTCTAATCTTCTTTTATGAGAGTGTACTCGGCCTTATTTCACGTGCACTTAATTTTAATTCCATTTGCATATTCTAGTTCAGATTTGGCATATCTTAACAAAATAAAATATGAAGGATCAATTTTAAACTACACCCGTCATTTTGTAAAAACTCAAAAACAACGAAAAAGCTACGCTCCAATTTTAAAAACAAACAAATAGAAATTACATGACAAAAGGGGAATTCCGCCTTTTACTTTGTTGACCAGCCATTTAGCTCTTCCACCAATGCTTATAGCTAGAGATCGACTGAATCATATTTGGAAAATAAAACACACGATTATATGCAAAAAAAAAAATTATAAAAAGGATCACGTTTTAAAAATATTTTGTCAGTATATATATCCAAAAGGCATCCAATTAGAAAGAAAAAAAAGTCACACGTCAAACCAAAGAACAAAGAATAAGATGAAAGAGCATCGCTTGCAACAACAGCACAGCGTCACCCAGTCTCATGACTCTTTATCTTTGTCACACTCTAACAAAACACAAATTACTCAACAATATAAAACAAAGACAATTTACTGTGTACATTGACGTTGCTAGAGATGTCAAGTCTTCTACCCTTAATTCCTTAAATCCATCTGTAGCCACCACCTGACCATATCAATGCATGACAACAAAATTAAATAATGCAATCATTGAGATGTTGACAATTAATAAAGGAAATATCCAGAAACTTAGATGTTGCCAATTATACCAAAAAACTGTAACTTGTGCTCATGGTTGTCACGGAACAGATGACCAGAGAAAGGGTTTTCAAAAATTCCACAAAAGATATTGAATTATAAGAACGCATATGTTTATGAGCAAGAAATCAAACAATATAAAATTAGCAAAAAATTCAACCACATAAAGTGAGTGTAGAATTCAAGCAGCTTTGCAAAAAGGAAAAAAAACTGAACTTTGAGCTATTATCTTCATCTTTGAATTATGACCAGAGTTTGATAAGGCTAGCAATTGCAAAAACAGTTATCAGCATGTTAAATGTTGGTGCTTGCTTGTACACACTCAAGGTTTAAAAGAATCTAGCTTTAAAGAAATTATTTAATTGCGTCTTTCAGGCCTCCAAATACACATATATACAGAACCAGGAAAACACTTGGGACCATATAGGCACTTTTAATATATGCATCGATAACCACATATCACACGCATATTTGGTGAGAGATGTAAGAAAAAGCATACGACACGGATTAGGTGTTCTGAAGAATAAGTGCACACACGATTCAGGCCACAAAGCTATGAAGAATGCAATAAATCTAGAAAGAATGCAATAAATCAGAAGAATCTATCGTGAAGGAGAGTGGAATAGAGTAGCTGCGTATCTATAGGGTTCGTTTGGTAAATCAAAAAATAATTTTAAAAAAGTGATAGAATAATATCTTTTTGAAAGAGTGATATCTTGTTTATTTGGAAGAGTGAAAATATTATTTGACAGTTATTAATTAGAATAATTAAAATATAAATAATAATGATACTAACATGACGATGATAATAAAAATAAGGGAAAATTAATCTTTTGCTACTGCAAAGTTCTAAATTTAGTTTTTTTGCCACTGCAAAGTTCTAATTCAGAAATTTGCCATTACAAAATTGTATTATTCTTAAATTTACCATTATATATATTTAATCACAATTAAAAAAATATTTTTTTCTTAATACCAATTATACCCTCCCATCTGTTTTATCCGATCTCCATCCATCTGTTTTATCCAATAGCAATATCAGATCATCTTTGACGGAAAAAAACACAAAACAAAAAAAAACCTAGGCGATTCCTGCGATTCCTACGGTGAAACCCTAGGCGATTCGAGAGCTGCGATTCTGAGATTTTGGCTCTTTCATGGAACACCGTCTGAGGTTTTTGCTCCTCCGCCAAGCATAGAAAATGCATCATACCTCTTCTTCGAGCTCGGCTCAGCCAAAACGGAGATCGATACCAATCGTCGAATGCCCATATTGCGGGGTTTTTGTCATGAGACTTGTTATCAACATCGATGCAAATCCTGGAAGAGTTTTTCTACAAATGCGAGAATTACAAAAATGTGGGTTAGTTCAATTTTTCTTTCTGCTATTTTCGAAATCAATAAATGGGTTTGCTGGTATAAACTCTAGTAACAACATTAAATCCTTGGGTTTGTTATACATTTTTATTTGATTAATCACATAAAAACAAATGGGTTTGCATTTCTATTTGCATAACATCAATAAATGGGTTTGTTGTACATTTTTATTTGATTAATCACATACTAGCGAATCAAATACCAAAGAGAAGAGCCGGTATAATCGACTACCTCTAGGCCGAATAATCTTCTACTCGGGAGTTTGAGCAATTGAGTTTGTTGCATGGAGTTTAAGCAATTGAGTTTGTTGCATGGAACCGTGAAAGACATGCATGCCGTGAATAAACAACTTAATGAAAATTTTCCTAAAAAGAAATCTATGGCCAGCACAAGGTTCTCCTGTTACCAGCACAATAATTGTTGTGTATGAATAAACAACACCTACCAGTAAATGTTCGCATGTTACCAGCCAAGCACATATTAAACAACATCTACCAGCCAAGCACATTAAATTAAATACCGTAACTAAATTAAGTAAATAACTACTGGCCCCTTCCAGCCAAGCACATATTATCGATCAAAATAACTAGATGTAGCATTAAATTAAAAAGAAATCTATGGTAAAAAAAAAGTCCAACTTTAGAAGGTTAAACCCTAATTTGTTGGCTATGGCTATTGGTCTTTTGCAGAAAGGAGTTAAATGCCGCTTCTATATGTGGGAGAATGAGTACGAAGCATTTCTTCGTGAGATCGGAGTTTTGAGCATGCAAAATAATGTCAAATATGATATTTCAGATATAGAAGATGAAGGGGTAGTAATGAAGAAAGGAAATGCCGAACTACTTGCATTAGTGGATGACGTAAAATTTCTTATTGTTATCATTGTTATTGTGATCATTAGTATGTTGGTTGTAATGTTATGTAAATAGAATTAGAAAAGTTATTATTATGTAGTTGATATGCTAGTATTTTATTTTAAGAACCCTCACCTCACTATTTTACCATTCTGTATTATGTAAGACTTCATGGTAGGCCATGATTTTGATCTCTAATCTGTGGATTTGTATTATTTTTTGTTGTTGTTTATGCTGTGTATTTTTGAGGTAAGCACGCTTCATATACTTCCCCTGACAAATAAAAAATATATGCATTCTTGAGCTCACGAAGACCAACAATATTGCTCAACAATATAAAGACAACAATATTCATAAATAAAGACAAGTGATATAGGAGATGAAGTGTGATATAGGAGATTGCTTTTGCGACTTGAAATCGCTAGGCGATGAGATTGCTTTCGCGTAAAATAAATCGCTAGGAGATTGCTTTCGTGCAACGGGCTATCAAAACGCTGAAAATTTAGGGTTTATTTTTTCTGTCGAAGAGAAGATCCGATGGATGGAGATCAGATAAAACAGATGGAGAGTATAATTGGTATTAAGAAAAAAATATTTTTAAATTACGATTAAATATACATAATGGCAAATTTAAGAATAATATAATTTTGTAATGGTAAATTTCTGAATTGGAACTTTACGGTGGCAAAAAACTAAATTTAGAACTTTACAGTGGCAAAAAACTAATTTTCCCTAAAAATAATAGAAATAGTAATAATAATAATAATAATAATAAAATAATCATAATTTATAATCATAATCCATAATTATATTCATAATTGTAATTATAATAATATAATAAAAATAAAAATATAATTATAATATATTATTATTATTATTTTTTTTTTGCCAAAATGTTTTGGGTTTAGTATTTAGAGTTTCATACTGGCTCGCGCCACCTACAGAATCTGACCATAACCATCGGGGGTTCGAGCGTAGCTACTGGATTTTCGTTGCCTCCGCTTCCAGCCCCATCACATCATTCTACTTCCGATCCGACACCTCAGTTCGGAAATTAAACTCCACGAAATGGCAATGCGGTTGCCTTCCAACCTCGCTAAGAGAGCAATCTCCTCCTGCTTCTTCTCCTCTCCCCAGTGCCACCAGCTGGTGCTCCTGGCCCCTCTCCTGCGCTCACCTCTTTCTACCCGAGCTCAACCGCAGAAAGAACTGCCCTTTATTGCCCACTATCTCATCTCCTCCTTCGGCTTCTCCCCCGATCGAGCGCTCAAGTACTCAGCTGAGCGTAATCTTGCGCCAATCAAGTCCTCAGCACGCCCTGAAACAGTGGTAAAGTTCCTTTCTGACACAGGTTTATCAGATACCCAGATCAAGGCTGTTGTTTCGTTCTACCCCCTTCTCCTGTCTTACAATGTGGAGAAGACCTTTAAACCAAAGGTGCTTGAATTGATAGATGCGGGTTGCTCTGGGGAACTTCTGGTTCAGTTGATCCAAAACAACCCTTCCGCCCTTTGTTTGAAAGATACTCTCTCGCGGTTCCTTTTCTGGAGAGATTTTGTTGGAAATGATGATCAGGCTTTATTAAAGATAATTCAGGAGAATAGTTTGCTAATCACATATAACATTGATAAGAAAATCACTCCTAAAATAAATCTATTGAAAGAATTTGGATTGTCAAATCCAGATGTAGTGTGGTTGGTTCAGTGTGGAAACCGCTGCATGTCCCAAAACCTGGAGTCTTTTAGGCAGACACTTGAACTGATTGAGGAGCTTGGGATTGTGAGGGGATCCAGAGTCTTTCTGTCTGCCTTAAAATCACTTGGTGGCATAAGCAAAAATACAATTAAAAGGAAGGTGATGTTCTTCAAGGATACTTATGGGTGGTCACAGGAAGATATGTGTTCTGCATTGAGGAAGTTCCCTAGTATGCTTGGTTACACTGAGGATAAAGTGAAGTCAAAAATGAACTTTCTTATCAGAAAAGCTGGGTTTGAACCAAGGAGCATAGCTTCTTGTCCTGTGCTTATCGGGCGTAGCCTAGAAAGAGTATTGATCCTCGGTATACTGTATTGCGTGCATTACAAGCCAATGGACATAAATTGTGCAGTCTGTCAACTGCTTTTAAGATGACTGAAAGAAGCTTCAGTGAGAGATATGTAGTACCATTTGAGAAGCATGTGCCTGGGCTTGGTCAAGCTTATGTGTCTGCCTTTGGATTGAAGGAGCTCGTTTGATGACTGTTGTCATGTCCGGGAAAGGAATATTTATATTGATCTGCAATCTTGCTTAGTCAGAGAGAAAGAGGTGACCTTTCCTTTTTTTATGTTTTTTTTTTTTTTTAATTCAGTTAAGCAGCTGATGTTAGCTTCGCTCCATTTCTTTTCAATTGTAGTGATTCTTTAGGTACTTAATCATTGTGGATTGTTTTTTCTACTACTACAGCTTAGAATTTAGTGGTATTGTTTTACCAGACTTTTTCTGGTGAAGATGAACCATATATGCATCATAGTTGAACAGAAAAATTTCAGTTTTTATCCTTTCTTCGGTAATGCGTTTTATTTTGTGTTGTATTTTGTCGAGTTCATTGAGTAAAAGTATAATTTGTGAGCTTGGCTTGCTTAATCCATGATTGGCCACACAAAATAAGGTGTTGTAATCTCACTCAAATTCTGGCCATCAGTCTCTGATTCTTGTTTAAACAGAACCAACACCTTTTCAATTGTCTCTTTAGTGGTTCTTTTCAGTGCAATGCTTATTAAGGTGACTATAACCTGTGTTAATATAGGCAGTCAACTAAAACTTTTAAGATTGATGGTGAATCATATGCTTCCATATTGTAAAATACTGTATTTTACGGGAAAGCCTTAGTCCAGTGTTGATATAGGCTTGCTGCTCTGAATGAAAAACTGAGTATGATTATAAGGTATGTTGTGATGGAAGAAACAAATATGGCCTTTTTAGAATGATTGTGTGGTGTCTTGATATCCTTTGAAAAAACTGAGTATGATTTTTATGTTAGTATCTTTTGAAAAAATTTCACATTCCCCTAAGCATATCCAATGGGAGTTTCTAATGAGTTGCTAAATCCTATGTGGCAATTATTATTTTTAATTTTTAGATATGAGAAAAAAATTTAATTTAGAAATTATAGAGGAGAGTTGTTAAATTAGAAACTCAGTTCTAAATACCACGTCATTTTAGAAACTCACTCAATTTATGTTGGAGAACAAAAATTTCAATTAATTAATTTCTTCTAGTTAAGTGGAGTGAATAGCAACGCTAATTAAAATTTTAAAATAGATTCAGCAATGAAGTATTTTTTTTAATTGAATATTTCTAATTGACGTGGCCACAATAACAACTTAAAAAAATCAATGTAGCGTTGGAGATGTTGTAATATCTCGAAATCTACATCAACAGAACCTCCTACATCTCTAAATATATCTTAAATAAAAAAATCGGGGTTAAGGCGGGCCTAATAAAGATTTGGTTGTGCTGCTTGTACAATGCAGAAGACTGAATTTCTATTTTCTAGTAGAAATGCGTCAGAAGAATGGAAAAAAGAACAGTCGTTGACTTGTTGTCCAACTAAAGTATTGCATATACTCTGAAAAACCTTGAACTTTTTGGTTGCAATAACAAAGTTCAAATTGCATCTAATCCTATTGACAATTCAAATTACTTCATAAAACAGTTTATTGTTTTCTATTATGGTTCATATAGAAACTAAATATTTTTAGACGAGGGATCATTTGACAATTTTGACAAAATCTAAAAAATAATGTTCAAATTTGAAATTCAAAGTTATGAGTGTGATCGATATAATAAAAATGAGGAAATCTTTTTGTCCCCAATTTCTATCCCCCTAACCGTTGGTCAAATTGATCTCCGCTACTTATCAACTAACCGTATTTCAAATCAGATCCCGATCCGTAATCTAACTAAAAAAATCGTTGACTATATTGATCACGTTCTCGAACATCAACAGTCATCCGTCTGCGGAAGACCATCGAAGTCTTAATATCGTAAGTCCTAAGTCTAAATACTAGAAAAACAAAATTTTAGTATCTAATATATCAAGTCATATTTTAAATTTTAAATTTATAATTAGACGACAATCAAGATATAGAGAAGTATTTATGTATGAACCTTAATGTCTTAAAACTAAATGTCTCAATTTAAATAAAGGAAATATAATGTCATAATATTTAATATTATTATTATATTTTGAACTAAAATTTATATTTGAACGACAATCATGATATTAACAAGTATTTATACTTGAACCTCATTATCTTAAAACTAAATATCTCAAGTTTTGATATGAGAAATATGATGTCTTAATATTTATTATTATAAATCATATTTTGAACTTAAAATTTATATTTGAGCATCCATCATGATATGAACAAATCTATATATCTAAAAATTAATGTGCTAAAATCGAATGTTCCAAGTCCTAACACACAAAAATGACGTCCTAATATTCAATATTATAAGTCATAATTTTGAACTTCAAATTTATATTTGAATGATTATCAGGATATGAATAAGTTTGCATCCCTAAATTATAATGTCTTAAAATCTAAGTTAACAATAATTGTTTATTATCTTATTTGAATATCAAAGAGAGTTATATAATTAAATTTCTATCTTGAATAATCCGATAACAATAAGGATATAATGTCCACTGTTACACAAAGACAGAAATAACCACCCAATAAAGTCAAACTACTCACTAAACAATAACGACTCTTCTGAAACTCTCTAAACCGTTCTATGAACAATATTAAAAATCTTAATATCTAATATTTAAAGTCTTAAAGATTATCATATGATGTCTTAGTACATAATGTTATAAGTTTTTTTCAGCTTTAAAGGATATAAATATCTTGAATATTTATTAAACATTATTTAAACCAAATCTTTATATCTAATATAAAACTAAGAAATGAAGTCTTAATGAACTTTACATAAAATAATATTTCTATATAATTTATATTCGATATAAAATCTCATAAATAAAGTCTTAAAATTTAGAATTAGAAGCTTTAAGATAATTCATCTGATGTCTTAATATATATTAGCATAAATCTTACTTTTAACTTTGAATAATATATAATTCAAAAAATATTTATCCAACACTCGTAGGGCCAAATCTCTACCTAATTGTTCTCATCTTAAGACTTAAAAATTAAATTTTTAATATTGACTAATAAGTCATATTTAACTTTAAATGATTTAAAATTTCATAATATTTTCTGAATATAGATATTCTTATTATCTTAGCTAAGGTCTTACACTTGATAAATTTATATGTAGTATTTTTTAAATATCTTAAAACCTTATAATTTATATTTATAAAAAATAATCTCAATAAATAATAAAAATTATCTTTATATCTCATATTTTTAAGTCATAATATTGTCAACAATATATAATAAATATGTAATATAAAATAATATTTTTAAAATAATTATGAAAAAATAGATTTAATATCTAATACAAATAAGTCATAATATCTACCATAACACATCTTAATGTATCATTCAAAATATAATTTATAGTTTAATCTTAATTTTCATTATTACAAATAAATCTAAATATATATTATATATACGCTTCAATATGTAGTGTACATTTACTTTACTAAAATTTATATTAATGTATCATTCAAAATATAATTTATAGTTTAGTCTTAATTTTTATTAGTACAAATAATATCGTCTCTCGTTAATTTTGTATTGAAGTTCTTTCAATCTCAATTTTTAATATTACGATCGTGTCTTTATAGTTTGTATAATAATACTTTATATCTAGTATAATTAAGTTTTCATATCTATTATACTAGGTCTGACGTACATATATTTAGTGTAATAAAATATCTTTCTTATGGTATCTCCTATCTCTCAACTAATTCATTTGAATGGATACTCAAATTTTATCTTCTTACTCTCAGAAATTGATTTAGCTTCATTTCTTCATCAACCGAGATTCAAAATATGAGTTTTAACACATTCTTTTTATGCATGAGAAGTGAAATAATGATCCAAACACTTAGAATACTATAGCACTTGCTTAAATCTTCACATATCATCTCCATAGCATGGAGAAAATATTTAATCAATCGATTGAGATTCACCCGCACTAAATCGCTCTAATTGAATTTCCAACCGAGGTACTTTATCTCAAATAATTGATCCATTTGATGTGTAATTTAGTTCATTGTGTTCTCCTCGTCATCAGTTTTCCAACAATATATAGCATAAATGGTGACTCTCAAAGATGAGAGAGATACCATTGGAGATTTGGTTCAAACAAGCTCAAGTACGTGGCCCGCCTTTTTTATTATTTTTCTTTCAAATCTAAATTGAATAACGTTTAGAAAGTAGTTAAATTAGTTAAGATAGTTGGAGTATAGAAAATATTTTTCAATAACAAATTCATCTTTATTATTTTCATAAATTTCAAAACCTCCTTATCGCCTAATATTTTTTTAGATTATTAATAAAAAAATCGACGATACGGATCATCTATTAATTGGATATGTTAAATCGAGACAACTATTTTTTTTTGACGAAGTGCCCTTAGGTGGAGCCGATTGTGACAACATACAACTATAAAAATCTCTAATTAGGGGAGTGCGTTAAAATCAAGACAACTATTTTTTTTTTTTTTGACGAAGTGCCCTTAGGTGGAGCAGATAATGTTAAAATCCCTAATTAGGGGTATGCAATTAGTTGATTTGGTTCAAATCGAAATAAATATATATTTTTGAAGTATTGTTTGGTTTGTTAAATTATGAAATAAATTAAATTTATAAAAATATCAACTGAATAAAAAAAATGAAAAAGAAATATCGAGCCTCAAGTAACTAGAAAATAAATATGATTCAAGAAAAAGGGCTATATTTATATGTCCAGCAATTCACACAATACTTTTCAAGTCCGTAAAAGAAATATAATAACATAGATGAAGTACCGATTCAGAAATATATAATCCTAAAGTAACTAAATATCTAGAAAATATATCTATACTATTATATAAAGCATCTAAGAATTGGAGGGTCCATTTTTTGTCATGGTAATTTTTTGTTATACCAATTTTATCCCTCAATTAGACGGATAATATTTATTTTTGGTTGATCGAACGTATGTAATCGCGTCCATTGATCCCTTTTTTCTCTCCATTTCTTTCTCATCTATATTGTTATTTCCATAATATAGTTTTTTTTATTTAGCAACATTGTGCATGTTTGGCAAAAAATTAATGGTGATAATATACATTGGAATAATTCACTTTTGTTACCATAAATCCATGAATCATTAACTCATACTATGTAGAAAATCTCATCAATGTGAATTTTTTATCTTATAATATTTTAATGTTTAAATAAAAGAGTCTCATTCACAACGCGCGATATATAGCTAGTTTTATTAAAAACAAGAAAATATATATGTGCAACAATGCACAGAACATAAAGTCCAGAGCAGAAATATAAATAATATATATAGAAATTTTTTTATCTGGATATGATTCTTATTTATATAAAGTACAATTATATAAATAAATAATTAAATAAAACTTATAAAAAATAAATAATTTTGGATTATCTTTGATATGATTTTTATTTATATAAAGTATAATTATTTTAAACAATATTTTTAACTGAACTAAAAATTTTAAATCAAAAAATCAAATCAAATAATTCAAAATTAAACGGTTGAGTTCCATACCGATTAAACCGATATATTTTTAAAAAAATTGACCGCACCGAAGGCTTTCTTAGTGCCAAGCACTGCCCGCAGTGTTGTACTTACTGTCTTTACGGATGACAATGGACTGGGTTTATGTCAAACTCAGATCCCCGTCCGTCGTCTAAAACCCTCGACCCGGCCTACCTGATCCTTACCTATGGTCTTAAAATTGATGACCCGGCCCACCCATACCGTCTGACGGGTCTACCCGTCCGTATCCGCCCCAGCCCTGCCAATCATAAATTATTATCCTTATCCCTTTCCCTTTAAACAATATAACTAAGTTCATTTTAACAAAATAAATGCAATCATCAAAATACATGAACAAATAGATCTGGTTTTTGACCAATCCCGTCCATACATAAATAATCCCGTCCAGAGATAAAAATAATACAAAACAATAAAAGCTAGCTCTTGAGTTCATTACATATCAGAGCAATAATAAAATATTACAAGTTATACCATTACAACAATAAAAAGCTAGTCCTGCTCATAACAAATTTAAAACATATAGATCATAAAAAAGCTTCAAAAATCAGACTTTACAATTAACTTGTATTCTGTCATTTTCAAATCATAAAAAAAATAGATATATAACTCAGATATAGAATACAATAGTACAATACCATATTATTCTTCGGTTACAATAGAGAAGGCAGTTTCCTCATCATCAACATCTTCACTATGTCTTAAAATGAGTATCCTCTGGACTTGTCACTAAAATGACAAATAAATTTTTATTAAAGATTCATCAAAAATTCAGAATATTGGAGTTCAAATTAAGGGCCATGATGGATTATTAACTTATTTCATTTTTTTTAGCAAATGAATTCGTCTATGTATAGACTATAGAGCAATAAATATTAATTATTATCTTATTCGAGTAAGCTACAGAATGGTATCACATACATGTCTTTATATTTGTTGAGGTTAATATCTGGATTTTCGTTGCCTCCGCTTCCAGCCCCATCACATCATTCTACTTCCGATCCGACACCTCAGTTCGGAAATTAAACTCCACGAAATGGCAATGCGGTTGCCTTCCAACCTCGCTAAGAGAGCAATCTCCTCCTGCTTCTTCTCCTCTCCCCAGTGCCACCAGCTGGTGCTCCTGGCCCCTCTCCTGCGCTCACCTCTTTCTACCCGAGCTCAACCGCAGAAATAACTGCCCTTTATTGCCCACTATCTCATCTCCTCCTTCGGCTTCTCCCCCGATCGAGCGCTCAAGTACTCAGCTCTGCGAAATCTTGCGCCAATCAAGTCCTCAGCACGGCCTGAAACAGTGGTAAAGTTCCTTTCTGACACAGGTTTATCAGATACCCAGATCAAGGCTGTTGTTTCGTTCTATCCCGTTCTTCTGTCTTTCAATGTGGAGAAGACCATGAATCCAAAGGTGCTTGAATTGATAGATGCGGGTTGCTCTGGGGAACTTCTGGTTCAGTTGATCCGAAACAACCCTGCCGCCCTTTGTTTGAAAGACGCTCTCTCGCGATTCATTTTTTGGAGAGATTTCGTGGGAAAGGATGATCAGGCTTTATTAAAGATAATTCAGAGGAATGGTTTGCTAATCACATGTAACATTGATAAGAAAATCACTCCTAAAATAAATCTATTGAAAGAATTTGGATTGTCAAATCCAGATGTAGTGTCGTTGGTTCAGTGTGGAAACCGCTGCATGAACCAAAACCCGGAGTCTTTTAGGCAGATACTTGAACTGATTGAGGAGCTTGGGATTGTGAGGGGATCCAGAGTCTTTCTGTCTGCCTTAAAATCACTTGGTGGCATAAGCAAAAATACAATTAAAAGGAAGAGTATTGATCCCACGGTATACTGTATTGCGTGCATTACAAGACAAGGGACGCAAATTATGCAGTTTTTCAACTGCTTTTAAGATGACTGAAAGAAGATTCCATGATAGATATGTAGTACCATTTGAAAAGCTTGTGCCTGGGCTTGGTCAAGCTTATGTGTCAGCCTTTGGATTGAAGGAGCTGGTTTGATGATTGTTGTCATGTCCGGGAGAGGAATACTTATACAGATTTGCATTCTTGCTTGGTTAGAGTGAAAGAGGTGACCTTTCCTCTTTCTTTTTTTTTTAATTCAGTTAAGCAGCTGATGTTAGATTTGCTCCATTTCTTTTCAATTGTAGTGATTTTTTAAGTACTTAATCATTGTGGATCATTTTTCTACTACTACAGCTTAGAATCTGGTAGTATTTTTTTACCAGACTTTTTCTTGTGAAAATGGACCATATATGCATCACTGTAGTTGAGCAACGTAAATTTTAGTTTTTATCCTTTCTTCCGTAATGTGTTTTATTTTGTGTTGCATTTTGTCGAGTTCATTGAGTAAAAGTATAATTTGTGAGCTTGGCTTGCTTAATCCATGATTGGCCACACAAAATAAGGTGTTGTAATCTCACTCAAATTCAGGCCATCAATCTCTGATTCTTGTTTAAACAGAACCAACACCTTTTCAGTTGTCTCTTTAGTGGTTCTTTTCAGTGCAATGCTTATTAAGGTTAACCTGTGTTAATATAGGCAGTCAACTGAAACTTTTAATGAATTTGGATCTTCAATCAAACCGAGCACTGAATTTCCACATAAAACTTTTAAGATTGATAGTGAATTCATATACTTCCATATTGTAAAATACTGTATTTTACAGGGAAGCCTTAATCCAGTGTTGATTCAGGCTAGTTGGACTGAATGAAAAACTGAGTATGATTATAAGGTCTGTATGTGATGGAAGAAAAAAATATGGCCTTTTAGAGTGATTTTTTGGTGTCGTGATATCTTTTGAAAAAACTGAGTATGATTTTTATGTTATTATCTTTTGAAAAAAATTCACGTTCGCTGATATCTCGAAATCTACATCATCAGACCCTCCTACATCTCTAAATATGTATTTCTTAATTCTTAAATAAAAAATCCGGGTTAAGGCGGGCCTAATAAAGACTTCGTTGTGCTGCTTGTACAATGCAGAAGACTAAATCTCTATTTTCTAGTAAATGTGAGTCAGAAATCAGAAGAATGGAAAAAAGGACGGTCGTAGAATTGTTGTCCAACTAATATATTGCATATACTCTGAAAAGCCCTAAACTTTTAGGTTGCAATAACAAGGTTCAAAATTGCATCTAATTCTATTGACAATTCAAATTATTTTATACAACAGTATTGTTTTCTATTATGGTTCATATAGAAACTAAATATTTTTAGACGAGGGATCATTTGACAATTTTGACGAATTTTAAAAAATAACGTTCAAATTTGAAATATTGCGTCTGTTTTTACGATAACATTTTTTATTTACGTTACGGAGGACATTAAGTTACCTAGAATTTTCACAACTATTTATAATTGGGAGCCTTTTTCCAATTTTTTCCATGGTATAAGACGCTTAAGCTACTGGGTTGGAGGTAATTTAATTTTCATCTGAGATCTTTAGTTTACAGTTGGGTAATTTACTAAATTTCAACTTTATTTAGGTAAGAAGATAAAGCATACATCGCAAAGGAGTTTTTTTTTTTTTTTTTACTTTTAACGAGATTTTGGTAATTTTTCTTTCTAAATTTGTCAATATTTTTCCGTTGAAAGCTTTTAGTACCGATTATTAGTGCTTTACACAACCGTGCGCTATGGCGATCATCTTTATCAATTCAAAATTATATATTTTATAGATATATTAATAGGTTTATAATGTAAATATATAAAATCATCTTCCATCAACATTGATACATTGTATAATAAAAAAACAAAATTATATTAAAAATAATATTTTAATATTCTTAAACAGATACGTCTCAAGAAGATGTTTGATACATGGAAGTGAAAAGACATTATTTATAACTTTAAAATGTAATGAACGAATTAAAATATTAAAAAAAGTACAAAGAAATTTATTTTCTTTGTACTTCAAGCATCTTGTAAAACCATACGGAATATCACATTCGATGTGAATTCTAACACGCATTATTACTTTGTTGCATATTGGATGATTTGTGATGCAAATCATATTTTTCACGATGCATATTAGAGTGGCTTATCTAATATTAGATTTATGATGTATATTTTAACTTAAACTTTATATTATATTTGTCTTGCTTATTATTTGATTTATGACGCTCGTATACTTTTGATGTAAATTATAGTTATTCACAATCCAATTTAGAGCTATTTATGATGCAATTCACATTAGGATTTATATTATATTTATGATGTATATTAGATTTACGATGCAAATTAGACATTTTATTATACAAATAATATAGATATAGATAATTTAAATAGTATATATATATATATATATACACATATAGTTATACATCTACATAAATGCAAGAAAGAAAGATATAGGTAAGAAGTGTATGTATTGTTCACATATATTTTTTTTACTTGTTTCTTAATTTATTCTACCAGTCCACGTTGTGACAACTAATAAAAAAATATTTGACAATTAATGTTCCCTATACCTACATCTTGAAAATTCCGAATTAGTATAACTCAACCAATATAATTTTATCTAAGTCGAGGCATTAAAGGAATGTAGCGAGAGAATATTTTAATGATTTTCAGACATATATTATAGTTGTATATGTTAAATATCACTATCTTCGCAATAGAAAAAATATATAAAGTCAAATGAAGTCCAATTTGGGACCTATTACTGATTATATTAATTTGGAGAGAGGCGAAAATGAGATTGTTGGATTATGAAAAATGATTCTATATATATATAGAGGCGGCATATATATACTTACTATTATATAAAACAGTTAAGTAATGGAAACGTTCATTTTTTTATCATCGTATTCAAACTTTCATAATACTCATTTTATCCTTCATATAACGGTTGAGATTTAATTTGATTAACTTCGGCGGCATATATCATTTTCAGTTTTTTCAATTTCCTCTCTATTCGAAAAATGATATTTTTTTAGAAAGGTAGAGATTTGGTTAAAATTTTGATATTAATCAACCGAAATAATATGACTATACTATTATATAAAATAGCCAAGTAATGAAGACATCCATTTTATCATGGTATTTAAACTTTCATAATACTCATTTTATCCTTCATATAACGGTTGAGATTGAATTTGATTAACTTTGGCGTCAGATATCGTTTTCAGTTTTTAATTTTCTGTTTATTCGGAAACGATATTTTTTGGAAAGGTAAACATTTGGTTAAAATTTTGATGTCAATCAACCTAACCAATATGATATTGTATCTTTCTTGATAATTGACAGATATTTTATGATCATCTTAGTTTTTATAGTAATTATTTCCTAAATTGACTTCATTTATTGAGTGATCTTCTATAATATTTTTTTAATTATGTCCTTTTTATTTTATCTTTTATAGAAATTATCTCGATGGTATATCTTACAATTTCATATTTAAAAGCACCTGCAAATATTAAAGATGAAGATGACAATTATATTACGTGTTTTAATGAAAAATAATAATTTGCTCATTGGTAAGTATTTTTTATTAATGATATGGCATACATCATTTGTATAACTGAAAAGATAGAAAAGAAAAAATATGATAAATTGACTATCATAATTGTATAAAAATAGATGAGAGAATAAAAATAAATTCCAATTTTTTCTGTTAGAAATATTAATTATGTCTTCCATCAAGATATTTTAAAAGATAGAGACAAGCAATTTTACTTTTTCTAATATATATGTATCCAATTGTCAAAATGATCTATTATTTTTTTATGTATCTAAATAAAAATGTCCGCTGCAATGCATGGGTATACAACTAGTTCTATCAATAAATAAGTTGAGAGCATTAAAGGCGCATAATCATGTTAGCAGCACATTTAGAAATGGATATATTTATTTATGAATCTATTAATTTTTATTTAATATTATTTTTCTCAGTATTAGCTTAGAAATAAATAGAGAGGTCAGAGAGCTAGTTGGGAAATTTAAGAAATTTTATATGTTAACATCAATATTCTAGCAGACGTTGCAGCAGAAATATCTTTTTTTCATTACATCAATTTTATTTTGCATTAAAATAAAAATTGTATATTACCACGAAAATTTGGACAATTAGTTAAAATCTACTAAAGCTTAAAATTGCAGTAGTTTCAAAGTTGATATATCTTTCCAAAGTCTAACAACAAAATAAAACACATCATACTTGCAACTGCTTTTGTTTAGAACAAAAAGATGAACCCGATAAGTTGTTACTCGGAACAAATTACTGAGGGGCAAACTTAACAAAAATATATTATTTGTAACCAACTTCCTCCAACTCTTGATTAGGCTGTTTCAATTCCCAATTTCTCTCTCCTCTCCTTTGTCATCTCCAACAAAAATAACATAAATTGCTGGTGTTGCTGAAATTTTGTCAGCCTCCATCATGAAAGCTGTTGAGTGTTGAGGGCTGCAGCAAGAAAGAAGATTTGATTTTATTAATCGCGTTATTAATTTTGTCTCATTTGAAAATAAATAAAAAGTAACAGAACAATCACAGCAAGTTACCTAAATTTTAAAATTAAAAAAAAAACTAAATGTTTTCCTAAATAGAAAGATATAAATGCTATCAAAAGCGAAATTCAATTTAAATCTTTTGTATAAATATGCTTCCAATTAAGGAGTTACATTTTAGCAACTACAAAATTAAAAAAGACAGCTGTAAGATTAATAAAGGAAATATTCAGAACCTTACCATATCAATAGGAGATCTTTTTCTATCCATCTATACTGTTAAGAAAGTATCACCACTCAAATTTCATAAGACAAAATGAGTACCAGAAATTCCAAAATAGTTTTAATAAAAAAAAGAAAAAAGATTGGAGTTCTTACTGTGTTGAATTTGGAGACCATGTATGCTCAGTTGAAATTAGGGTGAAGTGCACAGGTCCTCGTACAATAGAATATCATAGTTGAGCGTTTTCAGATACTAACATTTGAAAATATGACTCATATGGTACCCCACACTCACCACCTGAGCAGGTGTTTCATACGCAGAGCCAGACTAGCCATAGTCCCTGTATTACATTATAAAATTGTGAAATGCATCACACAAAGCCAGATCACAATCTTGGTTCTCGTACCTTTTATGTCAGCAAAATTTTTCTTTCTCTATGGAGCAGTAACTGTCGTGGAGAATGTAAACTGTTAGTTTGTTAGATCAGGGAGGGGCTTTCGCATCCTTCCTGAAAAAGGTTCCATTAGTGGGATTAACTCATAATTTAGCAATGCGGCATGGGCGGAACCAGAAACAATCGATAAGAGGTGTTTGATTCAAATAAATAGAATGTTCGGCTCAAAACAATCAGGGAACCAAGAGGGTGCCCGGACGCCGGCTAGCGTCTACCTTGGTTCCGCCCCTGACAGCATGAGTGCCAAACTGCCAATATTTAGCAGACAGTAGAAGATTTAGGGTATCAGCTTCAGTTCAAAAATTAGTTTCGGATTCTAAGTTAAAGATATACTCCAACAGGAGCATTCTATTATTTTTTATTGTTTAATATTCTATTAATAGCTAAAAGATTTTGCAATTTGACAAGTATATAAATATTAATTGTTTGATTGAGAGATTCAGTCCATACTTTTAATTTTTCTAATCTTCTTTTATGAGAGTGTACTCGGCCTTATTTCACGTGCACTTAATTTTAATTCCATTTGCATATTCTAGTTCAGATTTGGCATATCTTAACAAAATAAAATATGAAGGATCAATTTTAAACTACACCCGTCATTTTGTAAAAACTCAAAAACAACGAAAAAGCTACGCTCCAATTTTAAAAACAAACAAATAGAAATTACATGACAAAAGGGGAATTCCGCCTTTTACTTTGTTGACCAGCCATTTAGCTCTTCCACCAATGCTTATAGCTAGAGATCGACTGAATCATATTTGGAAAATAAAACACACGATTATATGCAAAAAAAAAATTATAAAAAGGATCACGTTTTAAAAATATTTTGTCAGTATATATATCCAAAAGGCATCCAATTAGAAAGAAAAAAAAAGTCACACGTCAAACCAAAGAACAAAGAATAAGATGAAAGAGCATCGCTTGCAACAACAGCACAGCGTCACCCAGTCTCATGACTCTTTATCTTTGTCACACTCTAACAAAACACAAATTACTCAACAATATAAAACAAAGACAATTTACTGTGTACATTGACGTTGCTAGAGATGTCAAGTCTTCTACCCTTAATTCCTTAAATCCATCTGTAGCCACCACCTGACCATATCAATGCATGACAACAAAATTAAATAATGCAATCATTGAGATGTTGACAATTAATAAAGGAAATATCCAGAAACTTAGATGTTGCCAATTATACCAAAAAACTGTAACTTGTGCTCATGGTTGTCACGGAACAGATGACCAGAGAAAGGGTTTTCAAAAATTCCACAAAAGATATTGAATTATAAGAACGCATATGTTTATGAGCAAGAAATCAAACAATATAAAATTAGCAAAAAATTCAACCACATAAAGTGAGTGTAGAATTCAAGCAGCTTTGCAAAAAGGAAAAAAAACTGAACTTTGAGCTATTATCTTCATCTTTGAATTATGACCAGAGTTTGATAAGGCTAGCAATTGCAAAAACAGTTATCAGCATGTTAAATGTTGGTGCTTGCTTGTACACACTCAAGGTTTAAAAGAATCTAGCTTTAAAGAAATTATTTAATTGCGTCTTTCAGGCCTCCAAATACACATATATACAGAACCAGGAAAACACTTGGGACCATATAGGCACTTTTAATATATGCATCGATAACCACATATCACACGCATATTTGGTGAGAGATGTAAGAAAAAGCATACGACACGGATTAGGTGTTCTGAAGAATAAGTGCACACACGATTCAGGCCACAAAGCTATGAAGAATGCAATAAATCTAGAAAGAATGCAATAAATCAGAAGAATCTATCGTGAAGGAGAGTGGAATAGAGTAGCTGCGTATCTATAGGGTTCGTTTGGTAAATCAAAAAATAATTTTAAAAAAGTGATAGAATAATATCTTTTTGAAAGAGTGATATCTTGTTTATTTGGAAGAGTGAAAATATTATTTGACAGTTATTAATTAGAATAATTAAAATATAAATAATAATGATACTAACATGACGATGATAATAAAAATAAGGGAAAATTAATCTTTTGCTACCGCAAAGTTCTAAATTTAGTTTTTTTGCCACCGCAAAGTTCTAATTCAGAAATTTGCCATTACAAAATTGTATTATTCTTAAATTTACCATTATATATATTTAATCACAATTAAAAAAATATTTTTTTCTTAATACCAATTATACCCTCCCATCTGTTTTATCCGATCTCCATCCATCTGTTTTATCCAATAGCAATATCGATCATCTTTGACGGAAAAAAACACAAAACAAAAAAAAACCTAGGCGATTCCTGCGATTCCTACGGTGAAACCCTAGGCGATTCGAGAGCCGCGATTCTCGAGATTTTGGCTCTTTCATGGAACACCGTCTCGAGGTTTTTGCTCCTCCGCCAAGCATAGAAAATGCATCATACCTCTTCTTCGAGCTCGGCTCACCAAAAACGGAGATCGATACCAATCGTCGAATGCCCATATTGCGGGGTTTTTGTCATGAGACTTGTTATCAACATCGATGCAAATCCTGGAAGAGTTTTTCTACAAATGCGAGAATTACAAAAATGTGGGTTAGTTCAATTTTTCTTTCTGCTATTTTCGAAATCAATAAATGGGTTTGCTGGTATAAACTCTAGTAACAACATTAAATCCTTGGGTTTGTTATACATTTTTATTTGATTAATCACATAAAAACAAATGGGTTTGCATTTCTATTTGCATAACATCAATAAATGGGTTTGTTGTACATTTTTATTTGATTAATCACATACTAGCAGAACCGAAATACCAGTAGAAGAGCTGGTATAATCGACTACCTCTAGGCCAGAATCTTCTACTGGGAGTTTGAGCAATTGAGTTTGTTGCATGGAGTTTAAGCAATTGAGTTTGTTGCATGGAACTGTGAAAGACATGCATGCCGTGAATAAACAACTTAATGAAAATTTTCCTAAAAAGAAATCTATGGCCAAGACAAGGTTCTCCTCGTTACCAAAGACAATAATTGTTGTGTATGAATAAACAACACCTACCAGAAATGTTCGCATGTTACCAAATTTCAAGCACATATTAAACAACATCTACCACCAAGCACATTAAATTAAATACCGTAACTAAATTAAGTAAATAACTACGGCCCCTTCCACCAAGCACATATTATCGATCAAAATAACTAGATGTAGCATTAAATTAAAAAGAAATCTATGGTAAAAAAAAAAGTCCAACTTTAGAAGGTTAAACCCTAATTTGTTGGCTATGGCTATTGGTCTTTTGCAGAAAGGAGTTAAATGCCGCTTCTATATGTGGGAGAATGAGTACGAAGCATTTCTTCGTGAGATCGGAGTTTTGAGCATGCAAAATAATGTCAAATATGATATTTCGTATATAGAAGATGAAGGGGTAGTAATGAAGAAAGGAAATGCCGAACTACTTGCATTAGTGGATGACGTAAAATTTCTTATTGTTATCATTGTTATTGTGATCATTAGTATGTTGGTTGTAATGTTATGTAAATAGAATTAGAAAAGTTATTATTATGTAGTTGATATGCTAGTATTTTATTTTAAGAACCCTCACCTCACTATTTTACCATTCTGTATTATGTAAGACTTCATGGTAGGCCATGATTTTGATCTCTAATCTGTGGATTTGTATTATTTTTTGTTGTTGTTTATGCTGTGTATTTTTGAGGTAAGCACGCTTCATATACTTCCCCTGACAAATAAAAAATATATGCATTCTTGAGCTCTGCGAAGACCAACAATATTGCTCAACAATATAAAGACAACAATATTCATAAATAAAGACAAGTGATATAGGAGATGAAGTGTGATATAGGAGATTGCTTTTGCGACTTGAAATCGCTAGGCGATGAGATTGCTTTCGCGTAAAATAAATCGCTAGGAGATTGCTTTCGTGCAACGGGCTATCAAAACGCTGAAAATTTAGGGTTTATTTTTTCTGTCGAAGAGAAGATCCGATGGATGGAGATCGATAAAAAATGATGGAGAGTATAATTGGTATTAAGAAAAAAATATTTTTAAATTACGATTAAATATACATAATGGCAAATTTAAGAATAATATAATTTTGTAATGGTAAATTTCTGAATTGGAACTTTACGGTGGCAAAAAACTAAATTTAGAACTTTACAGTGGCAAAAAACTAATTTTCCCTAAAAATAATAGAAATAGTAATAATAATAATAATAATAATAAAATAATCATAATTTATAATCATAATCCATAATTATATTCATAATTGTAATTATAATAATATAATAAAAATAAAAATATAATTATAATATATTATTATTATTATTTTTTTTTTGCCAAAATGTTTTGGGTTTAGTATTTAGAGTTTCATACTGGCTCGCGCCACCTACAGAATCTGACCATAACCATCGGGGGTTCGAGCGTAGCTACTGGATTTTCGTTGCCTCCGCTTCCAGCCCCATCACATCATTCTACTTCCGATCCGACACCTCAGTTCGGAAATTAAACTCCACGAAATGGCAATGCGGTTGCCTTCCAACCTCGCTAAGAGAGCAATCTCCTCCTGCTTCTTCTCCTCTCCCCAGTGCCACCAGCTGGTGCTCCTGGCCCCTCTCCTGCGCTCACCTCTTTCTACCCGAGCTCAACCGCAGAAAGAACTGCCCTTTATTGCCCACTATCTCATCTCCTCCTTCGGCTTCTCCCCCGATCGAGCGCTCAAGTACTCAGCTGAGCGTAATCTTGCGCCAATCAAGTCCTCAGCACGCCCTGAAACAGTGGTAAAGTTCCTTTCTGACACAGGTTTATCAGATACCCAGATCAAGGCTGTTGTTTCGTTCTACCCCCTTCTCCTGTCTTACAATGTGGAGAAGACCTTTAAACCAAAGGTGCTTGAATTGATAGATGCGGGTTGCTCTGGGGAACTTCTGGTTCAGTTGATCCAAAACAACCCTTCCGCCCTTTGTTTGAAAGATACTCTCTCGCGGTTCCTTTTCTGGAGAGATTTTGTTGGAAATGATGATCAGGCTTTATTAAAGATAATTCAGGAGAATAGTTTGCTAATCACATATAACATTGATAAGAAAATCACTCCTAAAATAAATCTATTGAAAGAATTTGGATTGTCAAATCCAGATGTAGTGTGGTTGGTTCAGTGTGGAAACCGCTGCATGTCCCAAAACCTGGAGTCTTTTAGGCAGACACTTGAACTGATTGAGGAGCTTGGGATTGTGAGGGGATCCAGAGTCTTTCTGTCTGCCTTAAAATCACTTGGTGGCATAAGCAAAAATACAATTAAAAGGAAGGTGATGTTCTTCAAGGATACTTATGGGTGGTCACAGGAAGATATGTGTTCTGCATTGAGGAAGTTCCCTAGTATGCTTGGTTACACTGAGGATAAAGTGAAGTCAAAAATGAACTTTCTTATCAGAAAAGCTGGGTTTGAACCAAGGAGCATAGCTTCTTGTCCTGTGCTTATCGGGCGTAGCCTAGAAAGAGTATTGATCCCTCGGTATACTGTATTGCGTGCATTACAAGCCAATGGACATAAATTGTGCAGTCTGTCAACTGCTTTTAAGATGACTGAAAGAAGCTTCAGTGAGAGATATGTAGTACCATTTGAGAAGCATGTGCCTGGGCTTGGTCAAGCTTATGTGTCTGCCTTTGGATTGAAGGAGCTCGTTTGATGACTGTTGTCATGTCCGGGAAAGGAATATTTATATTGATCTGCAATCTTGCTTAGTCAGAGAGAAAGAGGTGACCTTTCCTTTTTTTATGTTTTTTTTTTTTTTTTTTTTAATTCAGTTAAGCAGCTGATGTTAGCTTCGCTCCATTTCTTTTCAATTGTAGTGATTCTTTAGGTACTTAATCATTGTGGATTGTTTTTTCTACTACTACAGCTTAGAATTTAGTGGTATTGTTTTACCAGACTTTTTCTGGTGAAGATGAACCATATATGCATCATAGTTGAACAGAAAAATTTCAGTTTTTATCCTTTCTTCGGTAATGCGTTTTATTTTGTGTTGTATTTTGTCGAGTTCATTGAGTAAAAGTATAATTTGTGAGCTTGGCTTGCTTAATCCATGATTGGCCACACAAAATAAGGTGTTGTAATCTCACTCAAATTCTGGCCATCAGTCTCTGATTCTTGTTTAAACAGAACCAACACCTTTTCAATTGTCTCTTTAGTGGTTCTTTTCAGTGCAATGCTTATTAAGGTGACTATAACCTGTGTTAATATAGGCAGTCAACTAAAACTTTTAAGATTGATGGTGAATCATATGCTTCCATATTGTAAAATACTGTATTTTACGGGAAAGCCTTAGTCCAGTGTTGATATAGGCTTGCTGCTCTGAATGAAAAACTGAGTATGATTATAAGGTATGTTGTGATGGAAGAAACAAATATGGCCTTTTTAGAATGATTGTGTGGTGTCTTGATATCCTTTGAAAAAACTGAGTATGATTTTTATGTTAGTATCTTTTGAAAAAATTTCACATTCCCCTAAGCATATCCAATGGGAGTTTCTAATGAGTTGCTAAATCCTATGTGGCAATTATTATTTTTAATTTTTAGATATGAGAAAAAAATTTAATTTAGAAATTATAGAGGAGAGTTGTTAAATTAGAAACTCAGTTCTAAATACCACGTCATTTTAGAAACTCACTCAATTTATGTTGGAGAACAAAAATTTCAATTAATTAATTTCTTCTAGTTAAGTGGAGTGAATAGCAACGCTAATTAAAATTTTAAAATAGATTCAGCAATGAAGTATTTTTTTTAATTGAATATTTCTAATTGACGTGGCCACAATAACAACTTAAAAAAATCAATGTAGCGTTGGAGATGTTGTAATATCTCGAAATCTACATCAACAGAACCTCCTACATCTCTAAATATATCTTAAATAAAAAAATCGGGGTTAAGGCGGGCCTAATAAAGATTTGGTTGTGCTGCTTGTACAATGCAGAAGACTGAATTTCTATTTTCTAGTAGAAATGCGTCAGAAGAATGGAAAAAAGAACAGTCGTTGACTTGTTGTCCAACTAAAGTATTGCATATACTCTGAAAAACCTTGAACTTTTTGGTTGCAATAACAAAGTTCAAATTGCATCTAATCCTATTGACAATTCAAATTACTTCATAAAACAGTTTATTGTTTTCTATTATGGTTCATATAGAAACTAAATATTTTTAGACGAGGGATCATTTGACAATTTTGACAAAATCTAAAAAATAATGTTCAAATTTGAAATTCAAAGTTATGAGTGTGATCGATATAATAAAAATGAGGAAATCTTTTTGTCCCCAATTTCTATCCCCCTAACCGTTGGTCAAATTGATCTCCGCTACTTATCAACTAACTGTATTTCAAATCTGTATCCTGATCTGTAATCTAACTAAAAAAATCGTTGACTATATTGATCACGTTCTCGAACATCAACAGGTCATCCGTCTGCGGAAGACCATCGAAGTCTTAATATCGTAAGTCCTAAGTCTAAATACTAGAAAAACAAAATTTTAGTATCTAATATATCAAGTCATATTTTAAATTTTAAATTTATAATTAGACGACAATCAAGATATAGAGAAGTATTTATGTATGAACCTTAATGTCTTAAAACTAAATGTCTCAATTCTAAATAAAGGAAATATAATGTCATAATATTTAATATTATTATTATATTTTGAACTAAAATTTATATTTGAACGACAATCATGATATTAACAAGTATTTATACTTGAACCTCATTATCTTAAAACTAAATATCTCAAGTTTTGATATGAGAAATATGATGTCTTAATATTTATTATTATAAATCATATTTTGAACTTAAAATTTATATTTGAGCATCCATCATGATATGAACAAATCTATATATCTAAAAATTAATGTGCTAAAATCGAATGTTCCAAGTCCTAACACACAAAAATGACGTCCTAATATTCAATATTATAAGTCATAATTTTGAACTTCAAATTTATATTTGAATGATTATCAGGATATGAATAAGTTTGCATCCCTAAATTATAATGTCTTAAAATCTAAGTTAACAATAATTGTTTATTATCTTATTTGAATATCAAAGAGAGTTATATAATTAAATTTCTATCTTGAATAATCCGATAACAATAAGGATATAATGTCCACTTTGTTACACAAAGACAAAATAACCACCCAATAAAGTCAAACTACTCACTAAACAATAACGACTCTTCGAAACTCTCTAAACCGTTCTATGAACAATATTAAAAATCTTAATATCTAATATTTAAAGTCTTAAAGATTATCATATGATGTCTTAGTACATAATGTTATAAGTTTTTTTCAGCTTTAAAGGATATAAATATCTTGAATATTTATTAAACATTATTTAAACCAAATCTTTATATCTAATATAAAACTAAGAAATGAAGTCTTAATGAACTTTACATAAAATAATATTTCTATATAATTTATATTCGATATAAAATCTCATAAATAAAGTCTTAAAATTTAGAATTAGAAGCTTTAAGATAATTCATCGATGTCTTAATATATATTAGCATAAATCTTACTTTTAACTTTGAATAATATATAATTCAAAAAATATTTATCCAACACTCGTAGGGCCAAATCTCTACCTAATTGTTCTCATCTTAAGACTTAAAAATTAAATTTTTAATATTGACTAATAAGTCATATTTAACTTTAAATGATTTAAAATTTCATAATATTTTACTGAATATAGATATTCTTATTATCTTAGCTAAGGTCTTACACTTGATAAATTTATATGTAGTATTTTTTAAATATCTTAAAACCTTATAATTTATATTTATAAAAAATAATCTCAATAAATAATAAAAATTATCTTTATATCTCATATTTTTAAGTCATAATATTGTCAACAATATATAATAAATATGTAATATAAAATAATATTTTTAAAATAATTATGAAAAAATAGATTTAATATCTAATACAAATAAGTCATAATATCTACCATAACACATCTTAATGTATCATTCAAAATATAATTTATAGTTTAATCTTAATTTTCATTATTACAAATAAATCTAAATATATATTATATATACGCTTCAATATGTAGTGTACATTTACGGACTAAAATTTATATTAATGTATCATTCAAAATATAATTTATAGTTTAGTCTTAATTTTTATTAGTACAAATAATATCGTCTCTTGTTAATTTTGTATTGAAGTTCTTTCAATCTCAATTTTTAATATTACGATCAGGTCTTTATAGTTTGTATAATAATACTTTATATCTAGTATAATTAAGTTTTCATATCTATTATACTAGGTCTGACGTACATATATTTAGTGTAATAAAATATCTTTCTTATGGTATCTCCTATCTCTCAACTAATTCATTTGAATGGATACTCAAATTTTATCTTCTTACTCTCAGAAATTGATTTAGCTTCATTTCTTCATCAACCGAGATTCAAAATATGAGTTTTAACACATTCTTTTTATGCATGAGAAGTGAAATAATGATCCAAACACTTAGAATACTATAGCACTTGCTTAAATCTTCACATATCATCTCCATAGCATGGAGAAAATATTTAATCAATCGATTGAGATTCACCCACACTAAATCGCTCTAATTGAATTTCCAACGAGGTACTTTATCTCAAATAATTGATCCATTTGATGTGTAATTTAGTTCATTGTGTTCTCCTCGTCATCAGTTTTCCAACAATATATAGCATAAATGGTGACTCTCAAAGATGAGAGAGATACCATTGGAGATTTGGTTCAAACAGTTCAAGTACGTGGCCCGCCTTTTTTATTATTTTTCTTTCAAATCTAAATTGAATAACGTTTAGAAAGTAGTTAAATTAGTTAAGATAGTTGGAGTATAGAAAATATTTTTCAATAACAAATTCATCTTTATTATTTTCATAAATTTCAAAACCTCCTTATCAGTCTAATATTTTTTTAGATTATTAATAAAAAAATCGACGACAGTCATCTATTAATTGGATATGTTAAATCGAGACAACTATTTTTTTTTGACGAAGTGCCCTTAGGTGGAGCCGATTGTGACAACATACAACTATAAAAATCTCTAATTAGGGGAGTGCGTTAAAATCAAGACAACTATTTTTTTTTTTTTTTGACGAAGTGCCCTTAGGTGGAGCAGACAATGTTAAAATCCCTAATTAGGGGTATGCAATTAGTTGATTTGGTTCAAATCGAAATAAATATATATTTTTGAAGTATTGTTTGGTTTGTTAAATTATGAAATAAATTAAATTTATAAAAATATCAACTGAATAAAAAAAATGAAAAAGAAATATCGAGCCTCAAGTAACTAGAAAATAAATATGATTCAAGAAAAAGGGCTATATTTATATGTCCAGCAATTCACACAATACTTTTCAAGTCCGGAAAAGAAATATAATAACATAGATGAAGTACTTGATTCAGAAATATATAATCCTAAAGTAACTAAATATCTAGAAAATATATCTATACTATTATATAAAGCATCTAAGAATTGGAGGGTCCATTTTTTGTCATGGTAATTTTTTGTTATACCAATTTTATCCCTCAATTAGACGGATAATATTTATTTTTGGTTGATCGAACGTATGTAATCGCGTCCATTGATCCCTTTTTTCTCTCCATTTCTTTCTCATCTATATTGTTATTTCCATAATATAGTTTTTTTTATTTAGCAACATTGTGCATGTTTGGCAAAAAATTAATGGTGATAATATACATTGGAATAATTCACTTTTGTTACCATAAATCCATGAATCATTAACTCATACTATGTAGAAAATCTCATCAATGTGAATTTTTTATCTTATAATATTTTAATGTTTAAATAAAAGAGTCTGCTGCAACGCGCGGATATATAGCTAGTTTTATTAAAAACAAGAAAATATATATGTGCAACAATGCACAGAACATAAAGTCCAGAAGAAATATAAATAATATATATAGAAATTTTTTTATCTGGATATGATTCTTATTTATATAAAGTACAATTATATAAATAAATAATTAAATAAAACTTATAAAAAATAAATAATTTTGGATTATCTTTGATATGATTTTTATTTATATAAAGTATAATTATTTTAAACAATATTTTTAACTGAACTAAAAATTTTAAATCAAAAAATCAAATCAAATAATTCAAAATTAAACGGTTGAGTTCCATACCGATTAAACCGATATATTTTTAAAAAAATTGACCGCACCGAAGGCTTTCTTAGTGCCAAGCACTTGCCCGCAGATGTTGTACTTACTTGTCTTTACGGATGACAATGGACTGGGTTTATGTCAAACTCAGATCCCCGTCCGTCGTCTAAAACCCTCGACCCGGCCTACCTGATCCTTACCTATGGTCTTAAAATTGATGACCCGGCCCACCCATACCGTCTGACGGGTCTACCGTCCGTATCCGCCCCACCATGCCAATCATAAATTATTATCCTTATCCCTTTCCCTTTAAACAATATAACTAAGTTCATTTTAACAAAATAAATGCAATCATCAAAATACATGAACAAATAGATCTGGTTTTTGACCAATCCCGTCCATACATAAATAATCCCGTCCAGAGATAAAAATAATACAAAACAATAAAAGCTAGCTCTTGAGTTCATTACATATCAGAGCAATAATAAAATATTACAAGTTATACCATTACAACAATAAAAAGCTAGTCCTGCTCATAACAAATTTAAAACATATAGATCATAAAAAAGCTTCAAAAATCAGACTTTACAATTAACTTGTATTCTGTCATTTTCAAATCATAAAAAAAATAGATATATAACTCAGATATAGAATACAATAGTACAATACCATATTATTCTTCGGTTACAATAGAGAAGGCAGTTTCCTCATCATCAACATCTTCACTATGTCTTAAAATGAGTATCCTCTGGACTTGTCACTAAAATGACAAATAAATTTTTATTAAAGATTCATCAAAAATTCAGAATATTGGAGTTCAAATTAAGGGCCATGATGGATTATTAACTTATTTCATTTGAATTTTATGTAGCAAATGAATTCGTCTATGTATAGACTATAGAGCAATAAATATTAATTATTATCTTATTCGAGTAAGCTACAGAATGGTATCACATACATGTCTTTATATTTGTTGAGGTTAATATCTGGATTTTCGTTGCCTCCGCTTCCAGCCCCATCACATCATTCTACTTCCGATCCGACACCTCAGTTCGGAAATTAAACTCCACGAAATGGCAATGCGGTTGCCTTCCAACCTCGCTAAGAGAGCAATCTCCTCCTGCTTCTTCTCCTCTCCCCAGTGCCACCAGCTGGTGCTCCTGGCCCCTCTCCTGCGCTCACCTCTTTCTACCCGAGCTCAACCGCAGAAAGAACTGCCCTTTATTGCCCACTATCTCATCTCCTCCTTCGGCTTCTCCCCCGATCGAGCGCTCAAGTACTCAGCTCTGCGAAATCTTGCGCCAATCAAGTCCTCAGCACGGCCTGAAACAGTGGTAAAGTTCCTTTCTGACACAGGTTTATCAGATACCCAGATCAAGGCTGTTGTTTCGTTCTATCCCGTTCTTCTGTCTTTCAATGTGGAGAAGACCATGAATCCAAAGGTGCTTGAATTGATAGATGCGGGTTGCTCTGGGGAACTTCTGGTTCAGTTGATCCGAAACAACCCTGCCGCCCTTTGTTTGAAAGACGCTCTCTCGCGATTCATTTTTTGGAGAGATTTCGTGGGAAAGGATGATCAGGCTTTATTAAAGATAATTCAGAGGAATGGTTTGCTAATCACATGTAACATTGATAAGAAAATCACTCCTAAAATAAATCTATTGAAAGAATTTGGATTGTCAAATCCAGATGTAGTGTCGTTGGTTCAGTGTGGAAACCGCTGCATGAACCAAAACCCGGAGTCTTTTAGGCAGATACTTGAACTGATTGAGGAGCTTGGGATTGTGAGGGGATCCAGAGTCTTTCTGTCTGCCTTAAAATCACTTGGTGGCATAAGCAAAAATACAATTAAAAGGAAGAGTATTGATCCCACGGTATACTGTATTGCGTGCATTACAAGACAAGGGACGCAAATTATGCAGTTTTTCAACTGCTTTTAAGATGACTGAAAGAAGATTCCATGATAGATATGTAGTACCATTTGAAAAGCTTGTGCCTGGGCTTGGTCAAGCTTATGTGTCAGCCTTTGGATTGAAGGAGCTGGTTTGATGATTGTTGTCATGTCCGGGAGAGGAATACTTATACAGATTTGCATTCTTGCTTGGTTAGAGTGAAAGAGGTGACCTTTCCTCTTTCTTTTTTTTTTTTAATTCAGTTAAGCAGCTGATGTTAGATTTGCTCCATTTCTTTTCAATTGTAGTGATTTTTTAAGTACTTAATCATTGTGGATCATTTTTCTACTACTACAGCTTAGAATCTGGTAGTATTTTTTTACCAGACTTTTTCTTGTGAAAATGGACCATATATGCATCACTGTAGTTGAGCAACGTAAATTTTAGTTTTTATCCTTTCTTCCGTAATGTGTTTTATTTTGTGTTGCATTTTGTCGAGTTCATTGAGTAAAAGTATAATTTGTGAGCTTGGCTTGCTTAATCCATGATTGGCCACACAAAATAAGGTGTTGTAATCTCACTCAAATTCAGGCCATCAATCTCTGATTCTTGTTTAAACAGAACCAACACCTTTTCAGTTGTCTCTTTAGTGGTTCTTTTCAGTGCAATGCTTATTAAGGTTAACCTGTGTTAATATAGGCAGTCAACTGAAACTTTTAATGAATTTGGATCTTCAATCAAACCGAGCACTGAATTTCCACATAAAACTTTTAAGATTGATAGTGAATTCATACGCTTCCATATTGTAAAATACTGTATTTTACAGGGAAGCCTTAATCCAGTGTTGATTCAGGCTAGTTGGACTGAATGAAAAACTGAGTATGATTATAAGGTCTGTATGTGATGGAAGAAAAAAATATGGCCTTTTAGAGTGATTTTTTGGTGTCGTGATATCTTTTGAAAAAACTGAGTATGATTTTTATGTTATTATCTTTTGAAAAAAATTCACGTTCGCTGATATCTCGAAATCTACATCATCAGACCCTCCTACATCTCTAAATATGTATTTCTTAATTCTTAAATAAAAAATCCGGGTTAAGGCGGGCCTAATAAAGACTTCGTTGTGCTGCTTGTACAATGCAGAAGACTAAATCTCTATTTTCTAGTAAATGTGAGTCAGAAATCAGAAGAATGGAAAAAAGGACGGTCGTAGAATTGTTGTCCAACTAATATATTGCATATACTCTGAAAAGCCCTAAACTTTTAGGTTGCAATAACAAGGTTCAAAATTGCATCTAATTCTATTGACAATTCAAATTATTTTATACAACAGTATTGTTTTCTATTATGGTTCATATAGAAACTAAATATTTTTAGACGAGGGATCATTTGACAATTTTGACGAATTTTAAAAAATAACGTTCAAATTTGAAATATTGCGTCTGTTTTTACGATAACATTTTTTATTTACGTTACGGAGGACATTAAGTTACCTAGAATTTTCACAACTATTTATAATTGGGAGCCTTTTTCCAATTTTTTCCATGGTATAAGACGCTTAAGCTACTGGGTTGGAGGTAATTTAATTTTCATCTGAGATCTTTAGTTTACAGTTGGGTAATTTACTAAATTTCAACTTTATTTAGGTAAGAAGATAAAGCATACATCGCAAAGGAGTTTTTTTTTTTTTTTTTTTTTTTTTTTACTTTTAACGAGATTTTGGTAATTTTTCTTTCTAAATTTGTCAATATTTTTCCGTTGAAAGCTTTTAGTACCGATTATTAGTGCTTTACACAACCGTGCACTATGGCGATCATCTTTATCAATTCAAAATTATATATTTTATAGATATATTAATAGGTTTATAATGTAAATATATAAAATCATCTTCCATCAACATTGATACATTGTATAATAAAAAAACAAAATTATATTAAAAATAATATTTTAATATTCTTAAACAGATACGTCTCAAGAAGATGTTTGATACATGGAAGTGAAAAGACATTATTTATAACTTTAAAATGTAATGAAAGAATTAAAATATTAAAAAAAGTACAAAGAAATTTATTTTCTTTGTACTTCAAACATCTTGTAAAACCATACGGAATATCACATTCGATGTGAATTCTAACACGCATTATTACTTTGTTGCATATTGGATGATTTGTGATGCAAATCATATTTTTCACGATGCATATTAGAGTGGCTTATCTAATATTAGATTTATGATGTATATTTTACTTAAACTTTATATTATATTTGTGATGCTTATTATTTGATTTATGACGCTCGTATACTTTTGATGTAAATTATAGTTATTCACAATCCAATTTAGAGCTATTTATGATGCAATTCACATTAGGATTTATATTATATTTATGATGTATATTAGATTTACGATGCAAATTAGACATTTTATTATACAAATAATATAGATATAGATAATTTAAATAGTATATATATATATATATATACACATATAGTTATACATCTACATAAATGCAAGAAAGAAAGATATAGGTAAGAAGTGTATGTATTGTTCACATATATTTTTTTTACTTGTTTCTTAATTTATTCTACCAGTCCACGTTGTGACAACTAATAAAAAAATATTTGACAATTAATGTTCCCTATACCTACATCTTGAAAATTCCGAATTAGTATAACTCAACCAATATAATTTTATCTAAGTCGAGGCATTAAAGGAATGTAGCGAGAGAATATTTTAATGATTTTCAGACATATATTATAGTTGTATATGTTAAATATCACTATCTTCGCAATAGAAAAAATATATAAAGTCAAATGAAGTCCAATTTGGGACCTATTACTGATTATATTAATTTGGAGAGAAGCGAAAATGAGATTGTTGGATTATGAAAAATGATTCTATATATATATAGAGGCGGCATATATATACTTACTATTATATAAAACAGTTAAGTAATGGAAACATTCATTTTTTTATCATCGTATTCAAACTTTCATAATACTCATTTTATCCTTCATATAACGGTTGAGATTTAATTTGATTAACTTCGGCGGCATATATTATTTTCAGTTTTTTCAATTTCCTCTCTATTCGAAAAATGATATTTTTTTAGAAAGGTAAAGATTTGGTTAAAATTTTGATATTAATCAACCGAAATAATATGACTATACTATTATATAAAATAGCTAAGTAATGAAGACATCCATTTTATCATGGTATTTAAACTTTCATAATACTCATTTTATCCTTCATATAACGGTTGAGATTGAATTTGATTAACTTTGGCGTCAGATATCGTTTTCAGTTTTTTAATTTTCTGTTTATTCGGAAATGATATTTTTTGGAAAGGTAAACATTTGGTTAAAATTTTGATGTCAATCAACCTAACCAATATGATATTGTATCTTTCTTGATAATTGACAGATATTTTATGATCATCTTAGTTTTTATAGTAATTATTTCCTAAATTGACTTCATTTATTGAGTGATCTTCTATAATATTTTTTTTAATTATGTCCTTTTTATTTTATCTTTTATAGAAATTATCTCTGATGGTATATCTTACAATTTCATATTTAAAAGCACCTGCAAATATTAAAGATGAAGATGACAATTATATTACGTGTTTTAATGAAAAATAATAATTTGCTCATTGGTAAGTATTTTTTATTAATGATATGGCATACATCATTTGTATAACTGAAAAGATAGAAAAGAAAAAATATGATAAATTGACTATCATAATTGTAT
Source organism: Schoenoplectus tabernaemontani (assembly GCA_037127355.1). Lineage (NCBI taxonomy): Eukaryota > Viridiplantae > Streptophyta > Magnoliopsida > Poales > Cyperaceae > Schoenoplectus > Schoenoplectus tabernaemontani. The sequence goes on from CM073741.1 coordinate 4,803,808, forward strand.
AAAAATAGATGAGAGAATAAAAAATAAATTCCAATTTTTTCTGTTAGAAATATTAATTATGTCTTCCATCAAGATATTTTAAAAGATAGAGACAAGCAATTTTACTTTTTCTAATATATATGTATCCAATTGTCAAAATGATCTATTATTTTTTTATGTATCTAAATAAAAATGTCCGCTGCAATGCATGGGTATACAACTAGTTCTATCAATAAATAAGTTGAGAGCATTAAAGGCGCATAATCATGTTAGCAGCACATTTAGAAATGGATATATTTATTTATGAATCTATTAATTTTTATTTAATATTATTTTTCTCAGTATTAGCTTAGAAATAAATAGAGAGGTCAGAGAGCTAGTTGGGAAATTTAAGAAATTTTATATGTTAACATCAATATTCTAGCAGACGTTGCAGCAGAAATATCTTTTTTTCATTACATCAATTTTATTTTGCATTAAAATAAAAATTGTATATTACCACGAAAATTTGGACAATTAGTTAAAATCTACTAAAGCTTAAAATTGCAGTAGTTTCAAAGTTGATATATCTTTCCAAAGTCTAACAACAAAATAAAACACATCATACTTGCAACTGCTTTTGTTTAGAACAAAAAGATGAACCCGATAAGTTGTTACTCGGAACAAATTACTGAGGGGCAAACTTAACAAAAATATATTATTTGTAACCAACTTCCTCCAACTCTTGATTAGGCTGTTTCAATTCCCAATTTCTCTCTCCTCTCCTTTGTCATCTCCAACAAAAATAACATAAATTGCTGGTGTTGCTGAAATTTTGTCAGCCTCCATCATGAAAGCTGTTGAGTGTTGAGGGCTGCAGCAAGAAAGAAGATTTGATTTTATTAATCGCGTTATTAATTTTGTCTCATTTGAAAATAAATAAAAAGTAACAGAACAATCACAGCAAGTTACCTAAATTTTAAAATTAAAAAAAAAACTAAATGTTTTCCTAAATAGAAAGATATAAATGCTATCAAAAGCTAAATTCAATTTAAATCTTTTGTATAAATATGCTTCCAATTAAGGAGTTACATTTTAGCAACTACAAAATTAAAAAAGACAGCTGTAAGATTAATAAAGGAAATATTCAGAACCTTACCATATCAATAGGAGATCTTTTTCTATCCATCTATACTGTTAAGAAAGTATCACCACTCAAATTTCATAAGACAAAATGAGTACCAGAAATTCCAAAATAGTTTTAATAAAAAAAAAGAAAAAAGATTGGAGTTCTTACTGTGTTGAATTTGGAGACCATGTATGATCAGTTGAAATTAGGGTGAAGTGCACAGGTCCTCGTACAATAGAATATCATAGTTGAGCGTTTTCAGATACTAACATTTGAAAATATGACTCATATGGTACCCCACACTCACCACCTGAGCAGGTGTTTCATACGCAGAGCCAGACTAGCCATAGTCCCTGTATTACATTATAAAATTGTGAAATGCATCACACAAAGCCAGATCACAATCTTGGTTCTCGTACCTTTTATGTCAGAAAAAAAAATTTCTTTCTCTATGGAGCAGTAACTGTCGTGGAGAATGTAAACTGTTAGTTTGTTAGATCAGGGAGGGGCTTTCGCATCCTTCCTGAAAAAGGTTCCATTAGTGGGATTAACTCATAATTTAGCAATGCGGCATGGGCGGAACCAGAAACAATCGATAAGGGGTGTTTGATTCAAATAAATAGAATGTTCGGCTCAAAAAATATTATTTTTGACCGTAAGGCTTTTATTTTTCACCAAGAGGGTGCCGGACGCTTGGCTAGCGCTACTTTGGCTCCGCTCCTGACAAAGATGAGTGCCAAACTGCCAATATTTAGCAGACAGTAGAAGATTTAGGGTATCAGCTTCAATTCAAAAATTAGTTTCGGATTCTAAGTTAAAGATATACTCCAACAGGAACATTCTACTATTTTTTATTGTTTAATATTCTATTGCTAAAAGATTTTGCAATTTGACAAGTATATAAATATTAATTGTTTGATTGAGAGATTCAGTCCATACTTTTAATTTTTCTAATCTTCTTTTATGAGAGTGTACTCGGCCTTATTTCACGTGCACTTAATTTTAATTCCATTTGCATATTCTAGTTCAGATTTGGCATATCTTAACAAAATAAAATATGAAGGATCAATTTTAAACTACACCCGTCATTTTGTAAAAACTCAAAAACAACGAAAAAGCTACGCTCCAATTTTAAAAACAAACAAATAGAAATTACATGACAAAAGGGGAATTCCGCCTTTTACTTTGTTGACCAGCCATTTAGCTCTTCCACCAATGCTTATAGCTAGAGATCGACTGAATCATATTTGGAAAATAAAACACACGATTATATGCAAAAAAAAAATTATAAAAAGGATCACGTTTTAAAAATATTTTGTCAGTATATATATCCAAAAGGCATCCAATTAGAAAGAAAAAAAAAGTCACACGTCAAACCAAAGAACAAAGAATAAGATGAAAGAGCATCGCTTGCAACAACAGCACAGCGTCACCCAGTCTCATGACTCTTTATCTTTGTCACACTCTAACAAAACACAAATTACTCAACAATATAAAACAAAGACAATTTACTGTGTACATTGACGTTGCTAGAGATGTCAAGTCTTCTACCCTTAATTCCTTAAATCCATCTGTAGCCACCACCTGACCATATCAATGCATGACAACAAAATTAAATAATGCAATCATTGAGATGTTGACAATTAATAAAGGAAATATCCAGAAACTTAGATGTTGCCAATTATACCAAAAAACTGTAACTTGTGCTCATGGTTGTCACGGAACAGATGACCAGAGAAAGGGTTTTCAAAAATTCCACAAAAGATATTGAATTATAAGAACGCATATGTTTATGAGCAAGAAATCAAACAATATAAAATTAGCAAAAAATTCAACCACATAAAGTGAGTGTAGAATTCAAGCAGCTTTGCAAAAAGGAAATAAAACTGAACTTTGAGCTATTATCTTCATCTTTGAATTATGACCAGAGTTTGATAAGGCTAGCAATTGCAAAAACAGTTATCAGCATGTTAAATGTTGGTGCTTGCTTGTACACACTCAAGGTTTAAAAGAATCTAGCTCTAAAGAAATTATTTAATTGCATCTTTCAGGCCTCCAAATACACAAATAAACAGAACCAGGAAAACACTTGGGACCATATAGGCACTTTTAATATATGCATCGATAACCACATATTACACGCATATTTGGTGAGAGATGTAAGAAAAAGAATACGACACGGATTAGGCGTTCTGAAGAATAAGTGCACACAAGATTCAGGCCACAAAGCTATGAAGAATGCAATAAATCTAGAAAGAATGCAATAAATCTGAAGAATCTATCGTGAAGGAGAGTGGAATAGAGTAGTTGCGTATCTATAGGGTTTGTTCAAAAAATAATATTAAAAGAGTGATAGAATAATATATTTTTAAATGAGTGGTATCTTGTTTATTTGAAAGAGTGAAAATATTATTTGACAGTTGTTAATTAGAATAGTTAAAATATAAATAATAATGATACAAACATGATGATGATAAATAATATCTTTTAATCATAATTCATAATCATATTCATAGTTGTAATCGAGAAAAATGATATCTTGTTTATATTTATTGGAATTATTACTTTGAGCTTTATTTTATTATTATTTTAATATATAAAATATTATTAAAAAAAATTTATATTAAATTATTAATTTTTTTATTTAGTGACAAGAGTGATAGAATAATTTCGCGCCTCCTACAGAATCTGACCGTAACCATCGGGGGTTCGAGCGTAGCTACTGGATTTTCGTTGCCTCCGCTTCCAGCCCCATCACATCATTCTACTTCCGATCTGACACCTCCGTTCGGAAATTAAACTCCACGCAATGGCAATGCCTTACCACCTTGCTAAGAGGGCAATCTCCTTCCGCTTCTTCTCCTCTCCCCAGTGCCACCAGCTGGCGCTCCTGGCCCCTCTCCTGCGCTCACCTCTTTCTACCCGAGCTCAATCGCAGAAAGACTTGCCTTTTATTGCTCACTATCTCATCTCCTCCTTCGGCTTCTCCCCCGATCGAGCGCTCAAGTACTCGGCTAACAGTCATCTTGCGCCAATCAAGTCCCCAGCACGGCCTGAAACAGTGGTAAAGTTCCTTTCTGACACTGGTTTATCAGATACCCAGATCAAGGCTGTTGTTTCGTTCTACCCCCTTCTCCTGTCTTACAATGTGGAGAAGACCTTTAAACCAAAGGTGCTTGAATTGATAGATGCGGGTTGCTCTGGGGAACTTCTGGTTCAGTTGATCCAAAACAACCCTTCCGCCCTTTGTTTGAAAGATACTCTCTCGCGGTTCCTTTTCTGGAGAGATTTTGTTGGAAATGATGATCAGGCTTTATTAAAGATAATTCAGAAGAATATTTTGCTAATCACATATAACATTGATAAGAAAATCACTCCTAAAATAAATCTATTGAAAGAATTTGGATTGTCAAATCCAGATTTAGTGTCATTGGTTCTGTGTGGACGCTGCATGAACCGAAACCTGGAGTCTTTGAGGCAGACACTTGATCTGATTGAGGAGCTCGGGATTGTGAGGGGATCCGGAGTCTTTCTGTCTGCCTTAAAAACACTTGATGGCATAAGCAAAAATACAATTAAAAGGAAGGTGAAGTTCTTCCAGGATACTTATGGGTGGCTACAGAAAGATATGTGTTCTGCATTTAGGAAGTTTCCTAGTTTACTTAGTTTCTCCGAGGATAATGTGAAGTCAAAAATGGACTTTCTTATCAGACAAGCCGGGTTTGAACCAAGGAGCGTAGCTTCTTGTCCTGTGCTTATCGGGCGTAGCCTAGAAAGAGTATTGATCCCACGGTATACTGTATTGCGTGCATTACAAGCCAATGGACATAAATTGTGCAGTCTTTCAACTGCTTTTAAGATGACTGAAAGAAGCTTCAGCGAGAGATATGTAGTACCATTTGAGAAGCATGTGCCTGGGCTTGGTCAAGCTTATGTGTCAGCCTTTGGATTGAAGGAGCTCGTTTGATGACTGTTGTCATGTCCAGGAAAGGAATATTTATATCGATCTGCAATCTTGCTTAGTCAGAGTGAAAGAGGTGACCTTTCCTTTTTTTATGTTTTTTTTTTTAAATTCAGTTAAGCAGCTGATGTTAGCTTCGCTCCATTTCTTTTCAATTGTAGTGATTCTTTAGGTACTTAATCATTGTGGGTTGTTTTTTCTACTACTACAGCTTAGAATCTAGTGCATTGTTTTACCAGACTTTTTTCTGGTGAAGATGAACCATACATGCATCACTATAGTTGAACAGCGTAAATTTCAGTTTTTATCCTTTCTTCGGTAATGTGTTTTATTTTGTGTTGCATTTTGTCGAGTTCATTGAGTAAAAGTATAATTTGTGAGCTTGGCTTGCTTAATCCATGATTGGCCACACAAAATAAGGTGTTGTAATCTCACTCAAATTCAGGCCATCAGTCTCTGATTCTTGTTTAAACAGAACCAACACCTTTTCAGTTGTCTCTTTAGTGGTTCTTTTCAGTGCAATGCTTATTAAGGTGACTATAACCTGTGTTAATAAAGGCAGTCAACTGAAACTTTTAATGAATTTTGAATCTTCAATCAAACTGCGCATTGAATTTCCACATAAAACTTTTAAGATTGATAGTGAATCATATGCTTCCATATTATAAAATACTGTATTTTACAGGGAAGCCTTAGTCCAGTGTTGATACAGGCTTGTTGCTCTGACTGAAAAACTGTGTATGATTATAAGGTCTGTTGTGATGGAAGAAACAAATATGGCCCTTTTAGAATGATTGTGTGGTGTCTTGATATCCTTTGAAAAAACTGAGTATGATTTTTATGTTAGTATCTTTTGAAAAAAAAATTTACGTTCCCCTGAAGTTTTTAATGAGTTGCTAAATTCTATGTGCAGTTATTATTTTAATTTTTAGATATGAGAAGGATTTTTAATTTATTAACTATAGAGAAGAGTTGCTAAAGGACACGCCATTTTAGAAACTCACTCAATTTATGTTGGAGAACAAAATTTTCAATTAATTAATTTCTTCTAGTTGAGTGGAGCGAATAGCAACGGTAATTAAAATTCTAAAATAGGTTCAGCAATGGAGTATTTTTTCAATTGAATATTTTTAATTGACGTGGCCACAATAACAACTCAAAAATCAATGTAGTGTTGGAGATGTTGTAATATCTCGAAATCTACATCATCAGACCCACCTACATCTCTAAATATATATTTCTTAATTCTTAAATAAAAAAATCGGGGTTAAGGCGGGCCTAATAAATATTTGGTTGTGCTGCTTGTACAGTGCAGAAGACTGAATTTCTATTTTCTGGTAGAAATGCGTCAGAAGAATGGAAAAAAGAACAGTCGTTGACTTGTTGTCCAACTAAAATATTGCATATACTCTGAAAAACCCTAAACTTTTTGGTTGCAATAACAAAGTTCAAATTGCATCTAATCCTATTGACGATTCAAATTACTTCATAAAACAGTTTATTGTTTTCTATTATGGTTCATATAGAAACTAAATATTTTTAGACGAGGGATCATTTGACAATTTTGACAAAATCTAAAAAATAATGTTCAAATTTGAAATTCAAAGTTATGAGTGTGATCGATATAACAAAAATGAGGAAATCTTTTTGTCCCCCAATTTCTATCCCCCCTAATCGTCGATCAAATTGATCTCCGCTACCTTTTTAGAGATCAACTAACCTTACTTCAAATCTGTATCCCAATTTGTATTCTAATTAAAAAATTTGTTGACCACGTTGATCACGTTCTCGAACATCAACAGACCATCCGTCTGCGGAGGATCATCGAAGTCTTAATATCGTTAGTCCTAAGTCTTAATACTAGAAAAATAAAATCTTAGTATCTAATATATCAAGTCATATTTTAAATTTTAAATTTATAATTAGACAACAATCAAGATATAGACAAGTATTTAAGGCTAGCAATTGCAAAAACAGTTATCAGCATGTTAAATATTGGTGCTTGCTTGTACATACTCAAGGTTTAAAAGAATCTAGCTCTAAAGAAATTATTTAATTGCATCTTTCAGGCCTCCAAATACACAAATAAACAGAACAGGAAAACACTTGGGACCATATAGGCACTTTTAATATATGCATCGATAACAACATATTACACGCATATTTGGTGAGAGGTAAGAAAAAGCATACGACACAGATTAGGTGTTCTGAAGAATAAGTGCACACGCGATTCAGGCCACAAAGCTATTAAGAATGCAATAAATCTAGAAAGAATGCAATAAATCTGAAGAATCTATCGTGAAGGAGAGTGGAATAGAGTAGTTGCGTATCTATAGGGTTCGTTTGGTGAATCAAAGAATAGTTTTAGAAGAGTGATAGAATAGTATTTTTTTGAAAGAATGATATTTTGATTATTTGGAAGAGTAAAAATATTATTTGGCAATTGTTAATCAGAATAGTTAAAATATCGATAATTATGATACTAACAATGATGATGATAATAAAATAATAGTAATAGTAATATTATAATAATAATAATAAAATAATCATAATAAATAATAATATTCATAGTTGTAATCATACTAATATAATAAAAATAAAAATATAATCATAATATGATAATATAAAAAATATATAATTATAATCATAATAATAATAATAATAAATAATTTTAATTTTAATAATAAAATCATAATATAATAATATAATATAACTTAATTAAATAATAATCATAATCAAAATAATAATATAATAATAAATTAATCATAATCATAACAATAATAAAATATCATTATAATCATTATAATATAATAATATAATGATATAATGATAATATAATAATATAATAATAAATAATCATAATTATAATAATATAATAAAATAATAATAATAATATCATAATAATAAATAATCATAATTATAATAATACAATAATAAAATAATCATACTTATATTCATAATATAATAATATAATACTAAAATTATATTATTATAATATAATGATAATAAATAATAGTAAAATAAATAATAATATAATACTAATATTATAATACTAATAGTGATGATAAAAAATAATCATCATAATATTAATATAATAATATAATACAACATAATCAAACAATAATCATTATTCCGACGAAAACTAATCCGGTATACCGCTTATAACTTAGTATATTGGATTAGCACTCTTCCGCTCTCTTCTACTTAGTCTAAAATTCGTTTGGAAAATTAATTCGTTAAAATAGCAATTTTATTTTAACTTTTTGTTTTTCCATTGAGTGCCAAATATACCCATAAAGAGCGGGGTTGTTCAGTTTGGGCTTGATCACCTGTGCAGGTGGTGGCGGCCTTGAAGAGTTCATTGCGGCCCACCGCTCAGATATTTGAGAGAGATATAGAGGCAGAGACGTGGGGATGAATTCATATCATGTGACGTGCGTCAACGCGCTGCAAATGAGAGGCAGCGTTGGATGTGTATTGATATGGGTGTAAAAAATGGGATCCCCTATTATCTTGGTGGATAGGGTGCAGTGCAATAACGCGCATCAGATGATTCGCACTCCGTGGGATGCGCTGGGAAAGAATAGAGCAATAAAGCGAAATAAAAAACGATATAATGTAGAGAAGAATTTAATCAATGGAGAGAATGTAACGGAACAAGAAACGATCCAAATCGTCCAAATTGATTAAATTTAATCACAATCGTTTCACAAAGATAAAATGAATATTATAAAAAATTACCTTGATAAAAAATATACTCTCCAGTTCTTTAATAGTATAAATTATTGACAAAATTATCTTAGATTTGGTCAATTTGACCAATAAGTTGCATGTTACTGTTTTCTTTATATTTTATTGAGGTATTTCCTATGTCGGACAGTCGGATCAATCTCTTTTTTTGAGAAAAAGATGAGAGTCTAACTCATAAATTTTATTTTGTGCCTATGAGGATTTGAATCTATGATATTTTTGAAGTCATCCTAGTTAACTATCATTTGAGCTACTAGGCTATTTGCCGTCAGAGCAATCTCTTATACATAATTCGAACATTGGGCCCATAATATCGTTCTCAAATAAATAATTTAGAACATATTTTTAAATATATTTAATAAAACTTATGATTGAAAAAATTAAATATATTTTTTTTTAATTTTTAAAGACATATATAATATAATTATGATAAGTAATATAATTAAATTCATGATAATTTATAAAGAGTTATAAAAAGGTTAGATCATTTAAGGGTAAAATTTCATCTTGAATATATCACACACATCACTTCAAATATCACACACATCACTTCAAATAAGGAGAGAAAAATATCTATCTGAAAAATGAAATTTCTCTTTTTCTTTTCTAGATATTTTTCATTATTTGGATGATAAATTCTACCTTAATAGATTCAGTGTGAATCATTAGATTCAAATAGATGAAAAGATTCAAACATAATCAATATTGGAGAATATTGATGATGTGGCATGTGTAAGATTTAAATCGCTCGCCCAATTGGTTCTTGTCTCACTACTGGACCACTCATTCAATTGGCACTTGGAATCGCTCAAAAAGAAAATTTACCTCAAACGCCAGTGAGCTTTGCTTGGAAAAATTTGCGGGGGTGAAGTAAAAATATTGTACCTTTTCAAGAGTGATTTGTCTTTTCCGAACACATCATACAATTCTCCCTTGTATTGTGTTCTTCAAGTGCACTTCTTCTCTTGTCTCTCGGAAACCTTTAGTAACTCTTTTTTGAAGTATATATAAGTGATACCAAAAAAAATTAATCCCAATTTAAGACTGACTTTTTCGATCACTCTTGCTCTTCTCTCATCGTCGCTCTCCTCTCTCTCTCTCTGCACCCTCCCTTTCTCTGTGCTCTCTCTCTCTGACTTCTCCATCTCCCTCTCTTCTGCCCCTCTCACTATCACTCTTGTCTCCCCCCCTTTCGCCGGCACTCACACATCTCACCTATCCCTCTTGTTTTTGCTCCTTATTCAATTTATTAACATTATTATTCAATTTATTGATGTTGCTATTCAACTTATCGACTTATTATTCATATTAGTCTATTTTTTCTTTCTCAGAATTTTCATGCTTAATGCATTTCAAATGATCAATAAAAAATTAATGGTCTATTTAGACCTAAATAATAAGAAAATTCAATGCACTCAACATCTGCAAATATCATTTTATATTTTGATTTTTTTTTTAATAAATGAAACATATGCATTGGAAAAAGATCTCATAGATAAAAAAATAATCAATTAACTATAATAATTGCTACTACTATGATAAATAATATTATAATAATTAATTTTAATAATTTAGTTTAACAATTTTTAATTTATTTTAATTAATATAGGCATCATTATTTATAATTGCTATTGATTTTTTCATCATAACTATGGTTATTAATTTTATAATTATTTTATCGACATATTTTTAATAAGACTATTTATATTATAAATATATGATTATTATTAATTACTTATTTATTATTATTAATTTACTATTCTAATTATATTTCTACTGTTTTTAATTGTAAATAGACAATGACAATTACTTAATTGACAATTTTATGTTAGTGTTTTTAGTTTGATTTTAATTAATATTTTTAGCTAATATTTTTATATGAGTGAGTAAGATAGAGGGGTGCGAAAATTACGTGGGAATTAGACGGAAATGATATTTTCATCCAGGGAATGAAAATGATAAATAAGTCTGAATGAAAATAATAAATCTATCTTTATTATTTTCATAAAGTTTAAAACCTCCTTATCACTCTCATAATTTTTTCTTTAAATTATTATTAATTAAAAAATTTGGGATCGTCGTCTATTAATCAGACGTTAAAATCCAGACAACTTTTATTTTTGTTTTTTATATTTTTTTTTGCTAAAGTGTCCTTAGGTGGAGGCGATTGTGACATCATACAACTTTTAAAAAAAATATGAATATGCTTTTAGTTCAAACAAAATAAAATATATGGCTTGAAAATTTTGTTTAATTTGTTTAATTATTAATAAAACTAAATTTATAAAAATATCAATCGAATATAAAGCGATCATCGAATAGTGAAAATTTGTTAATGAACTATTTGTATGTTAGTATTTTTTAGTTTGATTTTAATTAATATTTTCAAATGAGTGAGTGAGAGAGAGAAAACGGAGCGACAATTATGTGAGGTTGAGATGAAAATGATATTTTCATTCGGAGAACAAAAATGACAAATAAGTCTGAATAAAAATAATAAATCCATTCTTATTATTTTCATATATTTCAAAACCTCCTCATCAGTTTCGTAAATTTTTTCTTTAGATTAGCCATCTATTGACCGACAGGTTAAATTTGAGGCAACTTTTATTATTATTATTATTATTTTTTGCCAAAGTGTTTTGGGTTTAGGATTTAGAGTTTCATACTGGCTCGCGCCTCCTACAGAATCTGACCATAACCATCGGGGGTTCGAGCGTAGCTACTGGATTTTAGTTGCCTCCGCTTCCAGCCCCATCACATCATTCTACTTCCGATCCGACACCTCAGTTCGGAAATTAAACTCCACGAAATGGCAATGCGGTTGCCTTCCAACCTCGCTAAGAGATTAATCTCCTCCTGCTTCTTCTCCTCTCCCCAGTGCCACCAGCTGGCGCTCCTGGCCCCTCTCCTGCGCTCACCTCTTTCTACCCGAGCTCAACCGCAGAAAGAACTGCCCTTTGTTGCCCACTATCTCATCTCCTCCTTCGGCTTCTCCCCCGATCGAGCGCTCAAGTACTCAGCTCACAGTAATCTTGCGCCAATCAAGTCCTCAGCACGCCCTGAAACAGTGGTAAAGTTCCTTTCTGACACAGGTTTATCAGATACCCAGATCAAGGCTGTTGTTTCGTTCTGGCCCCTTCTCCTGTCTTACAATGTGGAGAAGACCTTGAAACCAAATGTGCTTGAACTGATAGATGCGGGTTGCTCTGGGGAACTTCTGGTTCAGTTGATCCGAAACAACCCTTCCGCCCTTTGTTTGAAAGACGCTCTCTCGCGATTCATTTTTTGGAGAGATTTCGTGGGAAAGGATGATCAGGCTTTATTAAAGATAATTCAGAAGAATAGTTTGCTATTCACTCTTAACGTTGATAAGAACATCATTCCTAAAATAAATCTATTGAAAGATTTTGGATTGTCAAATCCAGATATAGTGTTGTTGGTTCAGCGTGGAAACCGCTGCTTCACTCAAAACCTGGAGTTTTTGAGGCAGACACTTGATCTGATTGAGGAGCTGGGGATTTTGAGGGGATCCAGAGTCTTTTTGTCTGCCTTAAAATTACTTGGTGGCATAAGCAAAAATACAATTAAAAGGAAGGTGAAGTTCTTCAAGAATACTTATGGGTGGTCACAGGAAGATATGTGTTCTGCATTTAGGAAGTTCCCTAGTATGCTTGCTTACTCTGAGGATAAAGTGAAGTCAAAAATGGACTTTCTGATCAGAAAAGCCGGGTTTGAACCAAGGAGCGTAGCTTCTTGTCCTGTGCTTATCGGGCTTAGCCTAGAAAGAGTATTGATCCCACGATATACTGTATTGCGTGCATTACAAGCCAATGGACATAAATTGTGCAGTCTTTCAACTGCTTTTAAGATGACTGAAATAAGCTTCAGTGAGAGATATGTAGTACCATTTGAGAAGCATGTGCCTGGGCTTGGTCAAGCTTATGTGTCAGCCTTTGGATTGAAGGAGCTGGTTTGATGACTGTTGTCATGTCCGGGAAAGGAATACTTATACAGATTTGCAGTCTTGCTTGGTCAGAGTGAAAGAGGTGACCTTTCCTTTTTTTTATATTTTTTTGATGTTTTTTTTTTTAATTCAGTTAAGCAGCTGATATTAGCTTTGCTCCATTTCTTTTCAATTGTAGTAATTCTTTAGGTACTTAATCATTGTGGATTGTTTTTTCTACTACTACCACTTAGAATCTGGTAGTATTGTTTTACCAGACTTTTTTTTTTTCCGGTGAAAATGAACCATATATGCATCACTTTAGTTGAACAATGTAAATTTCAGTTTTTATCCTTTCTTGTGTAATGTGTTTTATTTTGTGTTGCATTTTGTCAAGTTCATTGAGTAAGAGTATAGTTTGAGAGCTTGGCTTGCATAATCCGTGTTTGGCCGCACAAAATAAGGTGTTATAATCTCACTCAAATTCAGGCATCACTTTCTGACTCTTGTTTAAACAGAACCAACACCTTTTCAATTGTCCCTTCAGTGGCATTTTCAGCGCAATAGCTTATTAAGGTGTCTATAACCTGTGTTAATATAGGCAGTCAACTCAATCTTTTAATGAATTTTGAATCTTCAATCAAACTGAGCATTGAATTTCCACATAAAACTTTTGAGATTGATGGTGAATCATATGCTTCCATATTGTAAAATACTGTATTTTACGGGGAAGCCTTAGTCCAGTGTTGATATAGGCTTGTTGCTCTGAATGAAAAACTGAGTATGATTATAAGGTCTGTTGTGATGGAAGAAACAAATATGGCCTTTTTAGAATGATTGTGTGGTGTCTTGATATCCTTTGAAAAAACTGAGTATGATTTTTATGTTATTATCTTTTGAAAAAATTTCACGTTCCCTGATATCTCGAAATCTACATCATCAGACCCTCCTACATCTCTAAATATGTATTTCTTAATTCTTAAATAAAAAAAGCGGGGTTAAGGCGGGCCTAATAAAGACTTGGTTGTGCTGCTTGTCAATGCAGAAGACTGAATTTCTATTTTGTAGTAAATGTGAGAACTCAGAAGAATGGAAAAAAAGGACGGTCGTCGAATTGTTGTCCAACTAAAGTATTGCATATACTCTGAAAAGCCCTAAACTTTTAGGTTGTAATAACAAAGTTCAAAGTTGCATCAAATTCTATTGACAATTCAAATTATTTTATACAACATTATTGTTTTCTATTATGGTTCATATAGAAACTAAATATTTTTAGACGAGGGATCATTTGATAATTTTGACAAAATTTAAAAAATAACGTTCAAATTTGAAAATTAAAGTAATGAGTGTGATCGATATAATGAAAATATTGCGTCTGTTTTTACGATGACATTTTTTTATTTACATTACAGAGGACATTAGGTTACCTAGAATTTTAACAACCATTTACAATTGGGAGCCCTTTTCCAATTTTTCCATGGTATAAGACGCATAAGCAACTGGGTTGGAGGTAATTTAATTTTCATCTGAGATCTTTAGTTTACAGTTGGGTAATTTTCTAATTTTGAAGTTTATTTTGGTAAGAAGACAAAGCATACTTCGTAAAGGAGTTTTTTCCCCCTACTTTTAAGGAGATTTTGGTAAAATTTCTCTCTAAATTTGTCAATATTTTTCCGTTGAAAGCTTCTAGTACCAATTATTAGTGCTTTACCACATAACTAGTTAACTACCCGTTTGCTGCGACGGTCATATTTATCAATTTAAAATTACATATTATATAAATATATTAATAGGTTTATACTGTAAAAATATAAAATCATCTTCCACCAACATTTATACATTGTATAATAAAAAAAAATGCATTGTAAAATAATTGTGCGATCCTTTTTCGCGCCTCTCACCGCCCTGAAAAAGAAACTAAGCGATGAAATTCCGGAAGAAGGACACGAAGATCACTCTAAATGTGCATTGAGTATATTTATATGACTTTGGATTGCACATTTAAAGGTTTTTTATTGATTATGGGGTCGTTAAGGTTCCAATGGTCACAAACCCTAATTATTAATTACCTTGAGCTTTGAACTCGAGGAATATATGATTAAGAAAGGAAAAATAAATAGAATAGCTAAGTAATTTTAAGTGGTTGCTGTGAGTAAAGACGGGGAAGATATGAAATTTTCAAGGTAGTCTACATCTAGTAAATTATATTTTAATTTGACATTTATTTTTATTGATAAAATGATTTAGTCTTCTATTTTTTACTATTATTTCTTTTTTTGATGATATATTTTATTTATTTATTATTTAAATTTATTTAGCCTTGAATTTTGAGAGTTAGTTTTATTTTAGATTAAGATTGATTTAATTCTAAAATAGAATTTTTATTTGATAAGAAGAATAAAGTCATTTATTTATTATTATTTTTTTACTAGTGTTTTTTTATTTATTGATATTTAAATTTATTTAATTTTAAAGATTGAATATTATTTTTTATTTTTTATTTTATTTTAGGTTAATATTGTTTAAATTTTGAAATTGAATTTTTTTTATTTGATAAGAAGAATAAAGTTTTTATTTTATTATTATTATTTTTACTTATATTTTTTATTTATCGATATTTAAATTTATTTAATTTTGAAGATTGAGAGTTTTTTTATTTTCCTTTTTATTTTCATCTTTATTTTAGGTGAAAATTGATTTAGTTTTGAAATTAAATTTCTCTTTAATTGATAATTTGTTTTTTACTTTTTTATTTGTTTATGTATTTATTTAATTCATTTTTCATTTTAAATTTATTCAATTTCGAATGAGAGTCATATTTATTTCATATTTTTATTTTTATTTCTTATTTATTTTAATTATTTTATTCATTATATATCTACTTTTGTTTATGTTTATTTTTATTATTTTATTTGGAATTATTTAATTTAATGAATAAGAATTGTATTTATTTTTCTAATTCAAGAAAATTTTATTTTATTATATATTTTCAATGAATGCATTAATTTTATTTTATTTTATTATTTTTTATTTTAATTATTTATTTTTATCTTGAAATGATTATTTTATAAGGAAAATGATTAATTTTGAAACTTTTTTATTTTTATTTATTTTTTAGGATCTATTTATAAAGAAATTTTATTATATTTTTGCTTATATTTATTATCAAAATATCTATGATTTTAAAATTATATTTAAGTTTATAAATAATTTTTAATATTTTTTTGGAATACAATATTTTTATATTTTTTTATAGAATGCACCATAATATTTTTTCTGATTTTTAACGGTAAAGAAAATATAATCAGGCAGTTACCTTTTTAGATTTTTTTAGAAACATATATTAGTACTATACTATTTTTTTTACAAGAATATCAAGGACAACACTATGGACAACTTTTATTTGGAATTTTTTTCAATTTGAACCCTCTAAAATATTATTTCGGGAGGAATATCAACAAAGGACAATCTGAAAACTAACGAAGACTTCAGCAGATAATATTATTTTTTGAATTTTTAGAGTTAACTGAATTAATAATATACGGATTTTATTTGATAAAAAATCAAATGATATGTCAGGAATGACTTTTATTTTGGACACTTTTTTATTTTGAGCACTTTAAAGTGCTGTTTTGAGCATAATACCAGCAGATGACGGTTCTGAAATCGGAAGCTGTCAGGATTATTTTACTTATTTGAAAGATATTTATAACGTATTTTTGTGTAAAAATTTATGTACAATCTCTTCTATATATGTATTTTAAGAATATAAAATAATATATATATGTTATATTCACGGATCGGTATTATTTTTTATTTTTATTTTTTGGAAAAAGGGCTAAATTGGACAACTAAGGGTATTTTAGATATTTCTGAAAAATTTTCTTAAGAAACCTTTTGGACCAGATCATGATTCTATCAATAAAGTTATGATTAACAACTTTTATATTGAAAACTTTTTATCTGAAATCATTTTAAAATACTTTTGGGACTGTTTAACAAAAAAGTTTCAAAGAAATTTAAAAAAATAGAAAATAGCTCAATTTTTGAAAAAAAAATAGCTTAATTTTTGTAATTTAAATATTTTGATTATTAATTTCTCTTGAAGGTAAAGGCTCACAACTGTGCATTAACTGGCATAAGTCTTATAACTCTTCAAAATCAAGGGTTCGTGATTATGTATTAGTCGACACAAGATTTAGAAGAGCTTTATTAATTAGGAGGATTGTTTTTGTATTTTAAATGAAGATAAGGGCTCACTCTGTGTATTAGCCGACGCATGCCATATATCTTTTTAAAACCATGGGCTCACGACTGAACTCAACCGGCATAAGAGTATATAGAGTTATTTTTATTTTATTATGAACCAGATTATTATAATCTACTAGTTGAAGATTTATAAATTCATAGAAAATTGTACAAAGCTCCAAAAATTATGATAATTTACAGAGATATATATTTTCAAATAAATCGACATAGTAGATATATGATTTTTCCATTTTGAATCAGATAGGGGCAAAAGAAGAAAATGATGTACCGAGTATTTACTGTTTTTCAGATTTAAAAAGGCTATAACTTTTTGCAGAAAAATCAAATAAATATAAAATTAATTTCTATAGATCCATATGATTTATTTCTATAAGATCTGAATGTTTTTGCAAGATTTGAAGTAGATCTCATCCAATTTTTTATTGCATTTTCAGTCATTTTTGGGCTAATTTTGCGTTTATAAGGGATTCATTGATCTTAAATGGTTTAAATGCATTAGTTAGCCTCCATCTAACATCAATAATGTTCGTATGCAGATTTGTGCTAAAAGAAAAAGGAAAAAATGAAGAAGATCGAATTGCAACATAAAAACATCAAAGAAAAAAATCGATATTGCACATCGAAATTTCATCTTTATTGCACAAATTAGAATTACAAACTCTAATACACTCTTGATATTTATATTTATAGGATAGAGATCTACCTAGACCTAATTTATAATTTAAGTAAAAGAGGATTTGATTGAATTTTGTATCTTTATGCTTGATTTTGATCTTAACTCAGATTGATCTTATTTTGTATCTAACTTGAGCTTCAATTTATTTTGACAGCGTTTTGGATTAGCATTCAGCTTGGAATAGGTTGTGTGTCTTTTGTTTGAAGAAGGAGAGAGGTTTTAAATTGGCCTATGGACTAGTAAATGGGTGTATGAGATCGGTTTGACTTTTCTTTGACTAATTCATGCATCATCTCCCTTTATTCATCTTCTCATACTCTTCTGAATATTTTGTGGTGTATTAGACCAATTCTAAGTATTTTAAATGTGTTCTAATAGCCGAGAGCACAAGTGGGGCACAAGTGTAGTTTGTTATGTTTGTTGAAAATTTAAAAATTTATCATCCTCAACCATCACTTGGTCACCAGATGATTCTAGAGACTTCTAAAGGTTCTAGAGCTTAAAACACGTTCTTGTCATTCCCTTCCTACATTTTAGACCTTGCCGGATCCCAATTATGCACCCGAGACTCATTTTTGCCTTCAAACCTGATTTCAAGCCCCATAGTCGTTCTCTTTTATTTCTTCATCGTTTTTCATATTTTAATGCTTGATTAGCATCTAATTGACCCTAAAAATTGATCTACAATGTTTATTCAATCAATATAATGATCTGGTATAGAGTTTGAGCAACTCGGTTTTTTATCCGATTTGCGAGTTCGCGGTCTCACCAATTTGAAGCTTTTTAAATTCAATCAAGCTCTCAAACAATCTATTATGACCATGGAGAAGGTGTTTGAAGTGTTAATTTGATTAATTATGACCCGAATTGCTCGATTTTATTTTTAGATTGGAAAGTTCTCCTTCAGTTTTCTCCCAAATCGCTCAACCATTTCGCGACTTTTTCATCTCATTGTGTTTTTCTCTCCGTGCTCTTTCCAACGGTACATAATATGTGAGTTTTCATTGTAGAGGAGCACCATCACCATTTTTCAGTTTTGAAGTAGTGGAGAAGCTCGGTATTGTAGCACGACATTGGAGCAACCGTGAAATTTTTAAATTTGGCCCCTCTCCATTTTAATTTTTAATTGGAGCCGTCCATTTGCTGATTTTTTTAATTTCTCTTTTACTTTTAAATTATTTCTCAAAAATCTCTTTGTCCAAATTACACAAAAATTTACTCAAACATTTTTTTTGAAATATAATAAAATTTATAGCAATTTGTATTTATCATTTTGCCCCTTAATCAAGCGTCAATTAATTTTTAATACTTAATCAATTGATTTTTTATTATATTAATTGATAATTTGGATTTTTTACTTTCGTAGCTCCAAAAATATCAAGTAATATATGAAAATTCTTAGAATTTTGTGAGGAATTTTATTTTTCCATAAAATTTGAGTTTTGAGATTTTAAGTTTCGAAATATTTTCGATTTGAATTTGTAGGGCTTGACATTTAATTTTTTTTTAAGAATTTTAATTTTTGAGTATTTCTATGAATTATTCTTTTTCTTTGGTGCTTTTGGACTTGGATTAAGCCTCTTTGGGTTTTAAAAATTTCTTCTTGAATTTTTGAATCATTTGTCCCAAGTTGTTTTTTTAATTTCCCAAATTTTTGGGGGTAAGCAATAATATTTTAATATTCTTAAATAGATATGTCTGAAGAAGATGTTTGATGCATGCAAGTGAAAAGACATTATTTACAACTTTAAAATATAATGAACGAATTAAAATAAAAAAGTGCAAAGAAATTTCTTGTACTTTAAACATCTTGTAAAACCATACGGAATATCACATTCAATGTGAATTCTAACATGCATTATAACTCTGTTGCATATTAGATGATTAGTGATGCAAATCAGATTTTTCATGATGTATATTAGAGTGGTCTAATATTGGACTTATGATGTATATATTACTTAAACTTTATATTTTATATTATATTTGTGATGCTTATTATTTGATTTATGACGCCACGTATACTTCTGATGTAAATTATAGTTATTCACAATACAATTTAGAGCTATTTATGATGCAATTCACATTAGGATTTGTATTATATTTATAATGTATATCAGATTTACGATGCAAATTAGACATTTTATTATACAAATAATATAGATATAGATAATATAAATAGTATATATATACATATAGTTATAAATCTAAATGCAAGAAAGAAAGATATAGCTAAGAAGTGTATGCATGTATTGTTCACATTTTTTTACTTGTTTCTTAATTTATTCTACCAGTACATTTGCAAGTTGTGACAACTAATAAAAAATATTTGACGATTAATGTTGCCTATACGATATTTGACAATTAATGTCCCCTATACGTACATCTTGAAAATTCCGAATTAGTAAACTCAACTAATATAATTTTATCTAAGTCGTGGCATTAAAGGAATGTAGCAAGAGAATATTTTAATGATTTTCAGACATATATTATAGTTGTATATGTTAACTATCGCTATCTTCGCAATAGAAAAAAATATATAAAGTCAAATGAAGTCCAATTTGGGACCTATTACTGATTATATTAAGTTGGAGAGAGGCGAAAATGAGATGGTTGGATTATGAAAATGATTCTATATATAGAGGCAGCGTACTCTATCAGTAAATAAGTTGAGGGCATTAAAGGCGCATAATCATGTTAGCGGCACATTTAGAAATGGATATATTTATTTATGAATCTATTAATTTTTATTTAATATTCTTTTACTCAATAATAGCTTAGAAGCAAATAGAGAGGTCAGAGAGAGAGAAATGGAGTTGGGAAATTTAAGAAATTTTATATATTAACATCATTCTAGCAGACATTGCAGCAGATATATCATTTTTTCATTACATCAATTTTATTTTGAATTAAAATAAAAAATGTATAATACCACAAAAATTTGGACAATTAATTAAAATATACTGAAACTTAAAATTACAATAGTTTTGAAGTTGATATATCTTTCCAAAGTCTAACAAAAAATAAAACACATCATACTTGCAACTAAAATGTCCTTAGGTGGAGGCGATTGTGACATCATACAACTTTAAAAAAATATATATGAATATGTTTTTAGTTCAAACAAAATAAAATATATGGCTTTGAAATTTTGTTTAATTTGTTGAATTATTAATAAAACTAAATTTATAAAAATATCAATCAAATAAATCGATCATCGAATAGTGAAAATTTATTAATGAACTATTTGTATGTTAGTATTTGTTTATTTCATTTAATTAATATTGTTATATGAGTGAGTGAGAGATAGAGAAAACGGTGCGAAAATTATGGGAGGCTGAGATGGAATCATGGAAATGATATTTTCATTCGGAGAACAAAAATAACAAATAAGTCTGAATGGAAATAAAAAATTCATTCTTATTATTTTCATAAATTTCAAAAGCTTCTTATCAGTTTCGTAAATTCATTTTTTTTTTTTGCCAAAGTGTCTTTAGAAGGAGCCGATTGTGACAACAGAACTGTAAAAGTCTCTAATTAGAGATGTGTAATTCGTCGGTTTGGTTTAAATCAAAATAATATATATATATTTGTTAAATTATTAATCAAACTAAATTTATAAATACATTCATTAAATTAATTAAAAACTGAATAAAAAAATTATTCAGTTTATTTAGTTAAATTGAAATTATATTAGTTAAAGAAAAATAAAAATATCAATATCAATATAAAAAAAATAAAATTGTTTAAAAAATAAAACTTATAAAAAGTAAATATATTCAGATTATCTTTTCTAAATAAGTAAATTAAATTTTTACTTAATAAATTTTGAATTATTCAGTTTATTTGATTAAAAAAATATAAATCAAATCGAAGAATGAAAATTAAATTAGTTAAAATTTTCAATTGAACCGAAAAACTAAACTAAATAATCTAAAATTTAACATAAATCCTAAATCAATTAAACGGATATGTTTGCACACCATACCTCTAACCCAATTCTAGGGTTAGAGTTGTAAATAAGTTGAGCCGAGTCGAGTTGAAGTGAGTTCATGATCTGCTCATTAGCTTAACAAACCGAGCCGAGCTGACTCGTTGACTACTTCTGAGCCAAAATATTTGGTTTGAGATTGGATCATTAAGTTAATATACTAATTGAGCTTACTCATAAAGACTCATTAATACTTATTTAATAGTTAATATTATTTTGTATCAAATTGATAAAAAATAATAAAATAACTAATGATAATATATTTCATACAAATTTAATATAATAATTTAAGTAAATATCATACTATAAATTACTTATCATCCTTTAAATTTATAATAAAATAATATAAATAATAAATATTAATAATTTACTAAACTTAATGAGTCGAGTTAGCTAAATCTCAAACTCAATTCATTAATTTACTAACGAACAAGCTAAATTACGAGGAGTCACTAGTCGCGAGTTCTTTTTACCATAGGTCCCCAGTTTCACTTCCATACAAAATTGACCACACAGAAGGCTTTCCTAGTGCTGCACTTACTGGCTTGCGCCTCCAACATAAATAACATAATCCGACCATAACCATCGGGGGCTCGAGCGTAGCTACTGGATTTTCGTAGATTTTTTTTTAGTAAATAAATGAAATAAATAAATGAAAATGGCCAAAAAAAAGTATGTACTTTTGCACGGATAGTCTGGCCGAGTTTTGAACTCGGATCCGGAGCTTGGGATCGAGTTCAAAACTCGAGTCCGATTCCTTTAATTTTTGCGCCTCTCTCCCTTCCCTTCCCTTCCCTCAGTTCCGGCCTTTTGCTCAAAACCGTTTTTTTTCCCATTTTTATAGATCTAACTCAATTTTACTCCAATTTATAAACCGTTTACGCGAAATTTCTTATCGTTGGAAGGAGAGTCGGAAAAATTCGTCGATTCATCAATTTGACCATCATTTCGAAGGTATTTTTTGATTTTTAAGTTTAAATCTGAATTTATGAAAATTAGTAATTTTATTAGATTTAGTTAGTATAATTATAGTGATAATTAAAATATAGTTAATATAGTTTAATTTGGTTGATTTGTGTTGATTTTTTGTGTTAATTTTGAAATATGTTGTTATAATTATATTAATTAGCACTAACGAGGATAATTATTTTATATTTATTAGATTAAATTAGGTCAAATACTACATGTAGATAGGTTAATTATGTAAAATTATTTCATTGTACTAAATTGTATCAAACTATACCAAATTGAAGCAAATTATACCAAATTGGACCAAATTGCATTAAATTAAACCAATTATTGCACCAAATTGTAATTTGCATGAAATGACACCAAAATTTATCATATTGTATAAAATTACACCAAATTATACCAAATTATATCAAATTTATAATTAATTTAATTGTACTAAAATTGTACCAAATTTGTAATTTTTTCAAATAATTAGTGAAAAATGAAGTATCCGCAACTGCTTGTCGTACCCCAAAATAAACATAGGTCGCAAAAGGCCAGAACTGATGTAAGTATTCTTTATCGTATAATATGAAAAAAATATATTTTATAATTAATTTTATCATGTCGTATGTAACAAAATAATTTTTGCAGCCTCATGACACTCTCCGTTTGAACGCACATCGTCCGAAGATACCATACAATGCGCAGATGAATCCATATCTGTATCGACTGGGTCTGTACCATATAGCGATCATAGGTGATTGCATCCAGATAGTGATCAGATAAATCACTTCTGACAACGCTTGTCGAGAGATGGCGACCAGAGACGTCGACATTTCATCTACCAGTCGGCGAGCTGATAGTGACGCTAGAGGACGTGTGATGTCTATGGGGATTGCCTATCAGAGTTATTTAATTTTTTTAGTATGTTATTCTATATATTTTTTTGAAGTCTACTAATCTGATTTTGCAAATTCCAAAAATACAAAAAACCAATAACAGGGTTGACCGACGATGATTGGAGCGGGACGGTGGAGATGCTCCTTGGTTTGAATAGAGATCCATACAACTATCAAAACATCACTAATAACCCGTGGTCGTTTAAGACAAAGAACAGGGGGAAAAGAATGAGTACATTCAATTCTCCAAATTAAGTATCCGCCTCGCGTGTTTGTGAAAGCGTTTCCAAGAGTTGCCTCCTTATTCATATGATGAGACCGTCCAACGGTATAAATTTTACTCACTCTATAAATTTATTTTGTAGGTAAATATGAGTACTAACTTTTTTGTAGGTACACACGAGCATTTTTCTTGGATTTGTTCGGGTCCGTGATATTCCCGAATAACAGCGCAGACTCGGTGCCGGCATTGTATTTGACATTTCTTGAGGACATGCTCAACGTATTAGAGGACGGATATGACTGGGGGCAAGCGGTATTCTCTTGCTTGTACTTCAACCTCTCTCTCGGTCATGTCTGGAGCCGGTCGATTGCATAGTCGGACCACTGCTTCTGCTTCAGATGTGGTCGTGGACATGATTCCCGATCGGGCGACTGAGGTAAATCATTATTACTCACCTTAATGGAAAAAAAACGTATTTTGTTCATATTTTATTGGCGGTACAGGTGTAGAACTAAGGAGCCTCCACTTGGCGGTCCCGAACCTCAATTGCGACCTCCATACGGTGCCAAATGGGCGACCTGACACTTGTTCAAGTACACGCCGCGACATGGAGGACCTGGGCACTTTCGGGATCAGTTCGAGAATTTACAAGACGACAGCGTCAATTGGACGTCGTACATTGCCTACCACGACGAATTGCCTTCGGTGTACTATGCGCATTTCAATTTGTAAGTTTCTAAAATCAATAAATTTTATGTAGTTCAATTGATAAATGAATTTCATTTGCTAACTGTAACTTATGCAGTTGGAAGTGTCGTGTGTGGATGATTCATTTCTAGATGGTTGAGAATCACTATCCAGATAGAATCATACGGCAGTTCGGTCTTTCCAGCAGGTTCCTCCGCCGGCGCCGATCGATTACCAGCAGGTGCTGACTTACCGTAAGAACAAACACACGTCGGGAGGCGGTGAAGGGAAAAATATCGATTGGGTGTAGTATTACTGGTGGGCATAGGACGAGCCCGAGTTTCCTATCACGGAGTCGCGACCGTACGACTATGCCCAACACTACACGTACATGGGGTGGTACTACAAGAGAGGATGATAGCTACAATATGGTACGATATGGACACTAACGAGCACTTGAGCCAGCTGTTACCGCACCCCCGAGAAGTATGTGGATGAGTTATCGTATGTACCACATTCACACCAGACTGTCCGAACGGTTAGCATTTAACCAATCTATATTTTCTTATTTAAACTCTTCACATAACTTACGCTATAGAATAAAAAAAAATGCAGATGTTCCGTTTGGTGAGGAATACAACCACCGCCATTGGTTGGCTTACGACGCCCGGGCATTCAGCGTTTGGCAAGCATGAATTGCGCCAGATAAAGCGTTTGATGGGTGATTTAGGTCATCCACATATTTTCACTGCGATGCTTGCTTCTGCAGGTCAATATATAATTTTTTTATTTTAACTTGTGCGTATTTTTAATTTAACTGATTTTTGATAATTTAATTCATGTAATTTTTTATAATTTACTCATACAGGTCTTCCGACGGATCCTGAGGACATCGATATCTCTGTCGATGACCGTCCGATCAGCGGCCCACCTGACACGGCGTTGGAGCCGACGACTGATGAGTTCGACTTATTCCATGGAGATTTCATGTCGTACTCTCAACTGATGAGTCAGATGAGTCTCGATCCGGGTGCTGGGACCTCTGATATCCAATATGATGCTTCGTCCGCATCATCGTACGACACTCTCGGTCAGTCCACCCGAGTGACCGAGACACAGGCACCATCGGACACAAGACATGAGCGTTCTCGCCGTAAAATTCGGCCGAGAGACACATACAGTATGTCTCTCATTCGGATGATGTTTCATAGGCGTTGATGTATTTATTTTCAGACTATTCTTTATATGACTTTTGTTTATATATCTACTTTTATTTTCTCAGTTATGATTTAAAAATTTAGTTTTCCTTATATATGTTTTTACATTAACTTCCTACAAAATTTTCATATAATATAACAATTTTTAAATCATTAACAAAAAAAATTTTTTTTATTATAATATTATATATCAATCTACTGACTGTTGTATTTTATTTTTAATATAACACACACAAACGTTAAAAAAAAATGGGACCGAATTTTAAACTCGATCCAGACAACTGAGACTGAGTTTAAAACTCGATCCAGACTATATAAACTAATTTTCGAAATAATCTTACTATTTTCATTTATTTATTTCTTTTGTTTACTAAAAATAAACTGGGATTTTCGTTGCCTCCGCTTCCAGCCCCATCACATCATTCTACTTCCGAACCGACACCTCAGTTCGGAAATTAAACTCCACGAAATGGTAATGCGGTTGCCTTCCAACATCGCTAAGAGAGCAATCTCCTCCTGCTTCTTCTCCTCTCCCCAGTGCCACCAGCTGGCGCTCCTGGCCCCTCTCCTGCGCTCACCTCTTTCTACCCGAGCTCAACCGCAGAAAGAACTGCCCTTTATTGCCCACTATCTCATCTCCTCCTTCGGCTTCTCCCCCGATCGAGCGCTCAAGTACTCAGCTCTGCGTAATCTTGCGCCAATCAAGTCCTCAGCACGCCCTGAAACAGTGGTAAAGTTCCTTTCTAACACAGGTTTATCAGATACCCAGATCAAGGCTGTTGTTTCGTTCTGCCCCCATCTCCTGTCTTACAATGTGGAGAACACCTTGAAACCAAAGGTGCTTGAACTGATAGATGCGGGTTGCTCTGGGGAATTTCTGGTTCTGCATCACTCTTGAACTTCCAAATTTGGAGTTAGTAGGATTTCTTCTTCAATTTATTGTGCAGGTGGTGATGATTCCATTATTCTTCATTTTAATTGTTCTTCTATTTCTAGGCTATTTAGAGGGCATGACAACATTTAGTATTTGACACTACTTTATCCTAATCGCATTTTGTTGTGCAATCATCTTCGTTTGCATTGTGAGGACTACTTCAGAGTTACTGCTTAATTGCCCTGAGACGGATTATAGCCAGATGACTTTTCAACTGGTGGAATTTTGTGAACTGGTATTAGTAGATGGTCGACCTGGAATGCCTGGCCTTAACAGTGCAGATCCCATAACTTAAGGGCTTGATCAAATATCTATTTTGAGGAAGACTATAAGCTGGAATGCATATACCTGTGGTAAATAGTAATACATTTGTAAGCTCTTGATTTCTATTAATGAGCGTCAGTCTTACTGATGATATTTACTGATGTGTGTATTGATAATGACCAGGTAATAACCATCCAATGCCAAATGTTACCAAAGCTAAGACAAAATTTCCCAGCTTATTACGAACACTTCTGAACCAGTCTAAAATCCTTCTCTTTGTTTCTTTTGTTATTGTTTTTTGATAGGTCTATGTTCTCATGTCTTTGCTTTAATTAGAGGAATTTGAGGTTCGAGTCAGGTTTATGTCATTTTTTAGGCATCTACAAGTTAAAGGTTGTGCCTTTCTTATCAGGTTTATGTCAGGTTTGGGTAATATCTTTCTTTAATTGTATTTCTCTTCATAATATTTAATAACGAAAAGCATGTCAGCAAATAAAAGGTCTATGAGATGGGACCGCTGTCAACGAAATCGAATTGTCTTTTTTAGCATCTCAAAAATTATTTCACAAGTTCGTCAAGAAATAGGAACTATAACTATAAGGAGCTGGAGCTGGGTTACGTTCGCACCCCTTCAAATTGAAGGGTGTGCGAGCCGTTGATTTTGCATCGAGATTCATACTTTCAATAGATCTTGAGGTTCAAAATTCACATTTTCAATGATTGTTACGAATATCGATGCAAAATCAACGGTTCTCGCATCCTTTGAACCAATTTTTGAATTCGAAGGGGTGCGGACGTACCCGAACACTAACTATAAAGATGATTAGCATGTACCTATTGCATTTCTTATGATTACATACTAGAAAAGGAGATCGTCGTTAATAGAGTTGGAATCATAAATCGTTACTAAATGTACTATGTTAATTCTGAGGTTTTAACATGTGGATTTCAATATGTTATATGTGTCTTTGTCACTGTATAACGCATATGTAATACGCAGGTGCATGCGTGGTTTAAATGTAGATATCCATTCTATAAAGTTCTTAAGATATTTGAATCGATCAGATATTTTTTTTAAAAATTAATATAAAATAAGAAAATGTAGTAGGATATACATGTAGTTTTAATTTTTTTTACATCAGATAATATTATATGATTAATTTTATAGGCTTAATAGCATAACAAAATAAAATAAAATCCCACTATTAAATATATGGATATTCTTATGTATGCGGTCATACCGCATATGTAATTATGTGGCCGTATTTTAAAATAATGATTAAATTTAAATATCAATAAACAAAAAGGAAATTTAGAAAATGAAAATCAAATTTAGGCCCTCGTTTTATTTTATATTTCTTTTTCTTAATTTACAAAATGTACTCTTCATTGAAGTAGACACCAGCAGTACTAACCATACTCAGACAGTAGTCTGACAATTTACATGTCATCAACTAATAATTTGTAAGAAGTACATGTTAAAACCACCAAATTTATAACAATTTGCATATATTTGAAGTTACAGCAGCATGCTACCAGAATGTTACCACATCATTTCATATAGACAACTATCAAATTTATAATGTTCCCCGCTATGAAATATATGATAAGAAGAGATAGAATTATAGAAATAGCATAAGAATTATAGAAATAGCATAAGAGAGAGCGCATCAGGGGAGAGAATGTGAGAAGAACGACGGGGTTCGAGGAAGAGAGTAGCACTCTCATATCAATCCCTCACGAAACCTCATTCCCTGTGGGAAATCGCTATTGGCCTTCACTCATTCCGTGATTTTATTTATTGCAATTGAGTTGCGTTATTTTTCAACAGGAGATTCTTAATGTTTGATATTTGGGGTTCTGAAGAAATGTCTTGCAGAGTGAGACGATTGGTGGAATGTTATAATTATAGTATGATGTGTTCTCTTCTAATATATCAAATGTAAATTGCCAATTTTTAGAACTTCACTTCACAGAATTACGTCAAATAGATTCTCTGAAGTTGGTAACAATTGTAAGATTGTAAGCAGGAAATTTTTTTTTTACGATGATGATTTTTTTTTCATGCTCAAATCGGTAACATATGATGGTACTATCTGAAAATATCAGCTATTCATCTTGCTACATACCATACTATAAACGAACTATTGTATACATCAATCAGCGTTGTACTATATAATAATACATCATCCCATGTTACTAGTGGTATACATCAATCAGTGTTGTACTATATATAATACTACACCATCCCATGTTACTAGCATATATTTAATATACAGATGTTAAAAAAAATATAAAAAAAATCAGTTGTGCAAGTTCAGACCACCAAATGCTTCAGCTTAAACATTAGTGTGATGACGCTCTCTGCCTACCCTCAATCCACAGGCTTCACCTGAAACAAATTTCCAGCATTATAAGATGATTCAGCATTCTTTGTAAATACTACCCACTAGTGTTTTCTGACATATAACATTCAAATTTACCACATTTTGCTAACTTCTCCAATATCAGTTTAAATTCCATAATGATATCCTGCCATTTAGGGTAAAAAAAAAATATGGTAACCTTTTTAAGTTACCCTGTCCCATACGAGGTCCTTATGGCCCCGTTCTATTGCTCCGTGGACAACATTGTCTATTAAGTTGCCTAATATTCAAGAAGTGCACTAAATAATTTACCTGGAACCTTGTCAAATCATTGTTTGAAATGGATCAAGCCATACAGGAGCATATGGGCTACTGTGTAACCACCAGTTGTGCAGGAGTGCATGCGGCACTGTGCAACCACCAGCTGCAACTGTTGTTGTCCCACTCAGACGGTGGGAGCACTCTGACTTCGCATGGCGTCTTTTACAGGCATGACACCAAGATCTTTTCTTAGAGAGCACAGGTTTGGGTTTCAAAACAGCAACGTCGGCTTCTGATGGGGTGCCCACCCCCTTATGGTTAGTTAATTGAGTCTTCTGTTGACTGATCTGGCTGGTTTTACCTTTAACAGGGCCCTTCCCTAACATGGGCTGCCTGGTCTTATTAGAGACGGTAGTGTTTTTTATTCCATCAACTGCCATGTCAGATGCTTCATTGACATCAGAGGGAACTCTTTTATCCAGTAAAACTTGCTTGGTAGTTTGAAGAGACTGTTGATTCATTTTTTTTTGTGTGCTTGCCCAACTGCTTCCAGCAGTAATTCTCCTTGTTCCGTGAGGCCTGATTACCTCCTGATTATTTTTCTTTGGACAGTTTGCAGAAGAGTGTCCCATTTCATGACAGGTTAAGCAGGTGCCATTAATGTACATACACTCTGATGCAGGTGATTTACAGGTACAACACCATGGCCCTTTTTGAAAGCCAACTCTTTTTCCTGAAGTAGTACCCTTTGTCATGTTCTCACTCATCTTATTAGAGACATGAACATTTTTAATTGTCCTAACTGCCATAGGAGACACTGACACTTCATTGAGATCAAAGAGATTTGTTCTCTTAGATAGAACTTGTTCTGAAGTTTCAGTCAGGAGATTTGGTTCCTCTTGCGTGGTTGTGCAAGTGCTTCCGGCAGTAACCGTTCTTGTACAACTAGAGCTGATGGCATCTTGAGCTTTTTTCTTAGGACAGTTTGCTGTAACATGTCCCATCTTGTGGCAGGTGAAGCAGATTCTATTGCGGTGTGGATGCTCTGACTCAGAACAATTAGGTAATTGAAGCCTACAACACCATTTCTGTTTCTGAGAAGACCCAAGTCCAGATTCCAAAGCAGTTCCCTGAGGCATGGTCTGACTTATTTTATTAAAGAGATCACCATTTTCAGTTGCAACAACTGCCCTAGAAGATGCTCCATTAGCATCAGAAGGATTTGCTTTATCCCATGGAACTTGCTGTAAAGTTCTAGTTGGGAGAGACCGTTGATTTAATTCCTCTCGTGTGCTTTTGCAGCTGCTTCCAATCATGACAATTGGCTCTTCAATAGTATATAGATTTGGTTTCTTTTTACAGACATCAACATTTTCAGTTGCAATAACTGCCACATTAGGTGTGTCATCAACATCAGAGGAAGCTGCTTTATCCAATAAAACTTGTTCTGAAGTTCTAGTGGGGAGAGACTGTCCATGTGGTTCCTCTCGTGTGTTTTTGCAACTGCTACCGGCAGTAACAGGTATCTTCCCAAAAGGACTAACAGTATATTTAGGCAGTTTAGGACAATTTGCCATAATATGCCCTGTCTCGTGGCAGTTAAAGCATGTACCATTGCAACGGAAGCACTCTGATTTAGCATCAGTTAACTGACAAGTATGACAAAATCGCCACTTTCGAGAGCGACCAAGTTTGAATTCTGAAGTAGAAGTGGTAGCCGCTGATGGCATGGTCTGGCTCGTCTCATTAGAGACATCGGCATCTTCAGCTGCAACAACTGTCAAAACGGGTGCCGCATTAACATCAGATGGATTGGCTTTCTCCCATGATTCCGGAGCTGTTTCCAGGAGGTGGGTGTGTTGATTTAATTTCTCTTGTGTCATTTCGGCACTGTTTCCAATTATGACAAGTGGCTCATTCATAGTATTTAGATTTGGTTGTTTAGAGACATCAGCATTTTCAGTTGCAACAACTGCCATTGTAGATGTTTCATTTACATCAGAGGGAGGAGACACATCTGGTAAAACTTCTTCCGAAGCTCTAGCCAGGAGAGTGTGTTGATTAGGTTCCTCTTGTGTCCTTTTGTACCTGCTACTTGCTACCAGCATTGTAGATGTTTCATCTTGAAGCATCTTAGGACAAGTGTTTATAAAATGTCCCCTCCCATGGCAGTAGAAGCAGATGGCATTGTGGTGCCAACACTTTGACTCAGAATGGGTAGAAACTCGATGGATATGACGCCAGGACCTTTTCCTAGAGGGGCCACGTCTGCATCCAGAAGCAGAAATAACCACAGCTGAAGGCGTGATCTGACTCATTTTATTAGAGAGATCAGCATTTTTTGTTGAAAGAACTGCCATAGCAGTTGGCTTTCGTTTCTTCTTCATCCTACATTGAGAAATATGGAAGAGGTTATGGTTGCATCCATTGAATTCTCTTCAAATTGATGTCTGCAATTTGTCTACTTAGAAAAATAGTTTGTGGTTATCTCCCTGTTGATTTAACTGCATCTTCGTAATTAAAAGCAGAAGTCCATTTCCTTGAATTGAATTATGAAGTTCAGTTCAATGAATTGCTTTGGTGTTACCAGACAAACATTAAAAGGGTGCACAGCAGCAGTAATATCCATCATGCTTCAAACTCTGTGCTGCTACTCTGAACTGTATGTGGCCAATAGTATTATTATCTCCACTAATTCAATTTAGACCATTAGAAAATAAATTAGTAAGAGAAGTTCACCTCAAGCTTTTAGTTTGTGCACCTTTTTACTTGTTGCATATCACAAAAAGAAGAATAAAAAATATATATGAAATGCTTTATTGCATGCAACATTTTTTTTTCTTGCTTCTTTTTACTTTTTTACATCATAGCCTCTTCTTGAAAGATGGCATAACCCCCCTTCTAATTATTTGTTGCTGCAAATTTATCCTTTTTTTTTACTACACACATTTTGTAACATGTAATTCAAGAACTAGTATATTATATTATCTAACTTCTATTCTTCTTTCTTCCTTTCACTACTGCTCTGTTTGGTAGTGGAATAGATTAGGGATAAATAGGGGTGAAGTTATCCGTCCCAAACAATGTGTACATGTATAGTTAAAATTTGCTTTTGCAGACTGTGCTGTGGACACTGGTCAGTGTGGTCTAGTTGATTAAGTTTATAAAGCGTTTTAAAAGGCCAGTCAGTTTACAATAATAAAATGCCGTTGTTTAAATAAAATCAACCGAAAGAAGATGAAGAAAAAGCAAAATTCTGTAGTAGATGTCGCACAAGTAGCACTATCAGTTGGGAATATAGTACTGAAATGCTTGGAGCAAACTGTCACAGAAGGCCCCAATTTGCACCAAGTAAAATTTGGGATTAAAGGCTTTTGTTGTTGTTGTTGTTGTTGTTAAAAAGACACAGATCTAAAGACATAAAATCAACATAGATCAGAAGCATACATTGAATTTTCAGGTTCATCTATTTCCTCGTGCTTCCTCTCCAAACGCATCTCTGCCAACTGTGATTAAAGGGATGAGCCATTTATTTGCCATATTCAATATCAATGTTTAAATTGTTTAGTTTATCAGTAATTTCATAGATATGATCAGTATCTTTGTTCTGAATCCAGATGAAACAACTATGTAGTTCACTGGTAAAAACTCGATTTTATCTCACAATGAGTTCTGACAGGGAAAAGCAAAACAATCACGTAACTTTCCGATTCTAATTTTCATTAGGATTAAATGAAACAGCTCCATCCAATGAAACTGTGCACTATTATTTTCCACTGGAAAAACAGATTATCTATGTTTCAATTGGTGTCTTGGCAAGAAGTCGGAAGGACGCTTGTGATGACAAAAAAGAAGTATCTCAGTCTGAAGCCACTTGAAACCATACTCCAACAGTACATATGAAATCTCAAATCAAGAGCAAATACAATGTAACTCGGTATACCTCAAGAACATTAAAAAGAAAAAAGTTACGGAAAAATTAAACAACTGCAGTGAATGGTTCAGACTTACTTTGACCTTACCACCATCCTCCCCTCGGAAGCCTTCTCACCGGAGTCAGAAGAATTCGAGACAACCTTCAACAATCGTGACAGAAAATGAAAATTGAAGTCAAAATACGACGTAGTTACAAATTAGAAATACAAAAATAGAAGCAGCAGTGTGAAGTACCTTTGACTCGAGACTGCTGATCTCACAAGAGAGGATAGAGCGGACACGTGAGCGTTTGGCGATGAGAAGGAGCTGCTTGAGTTCCTCTAAATCGAGGACAATGGTTTCAAGGTTCTTCAGCTCCACCAGGTCGACGCGGACCTGTCTCCGCTGCTCGACGGCGGCCATGGTGATCTAACCTGACAGCGGGTGCCGAGCCCCACCAAAAGGAGGAGGTCGACAGTAACCGAGACGGGGTTGTTTCGTTCCAGCGCTCGGAAAGGATACGCTGGGAAACGGTAAATCCTCTCCTATCTCTCCTCGTCCTCTGACGTGCCTCTTAATGTATGTCTGAAAATTTTGTCCTTTTTTTTTTTGAACAATGAGCACCCCGTCACCCCTTTATCTAGTGCGTGCTGCGGCGCGAGACGTGTCCCGCGCGTATTAAGCCAGAGCACACTGGAATCAGATCTGCTGTCGCGCGGCACCGTGCAGCGCAGCACGTAATCCGTTCGATCACTTTGAGATTCGTGCTAACTCGAATCTCGAAGTAATCGAACGTGTCGCGCGCGCGTATTAAGCCAGAGCACACTGGATCAAAATTGTACCGACGTACAATTTGTATTTCAAGAATGTATTTTAGCTTCAATAAAAAATAAGAATATAATTCAGCCGACATTTATTAATGCAAAAATAGAACAATATATACGAAAATAATCTTGTTGCAACCGGAAATTATAAGAATGAGAATCACGGTTCTAAATTAGATAGCTATATACACTATGCACTCCTTTTTCTAATAAATTTATAGATAGGTAATTTATCTTCCACTTAAAAAAAAATCCGTAGCGAATAATATCTAAATATTTCTGGCCTTCGTTGTAGAGGTGGTAATCGGGTGGGTCGGGTCAATTTGATTTTCTGAAAGAAATAGTATTAAGTCAGGTCGGATCGAATCAATTTATATATTGTGTTTTTTTAGATTTTGATTAGATTGCATGTCATTTGATTTCGGATCGGATCGAATCGGATCAGATTCGGATCAAATCGGATCAGATCAGATTCGAATCGAATCGAATCAGTTTGATTTATTTTTAAAATTAGATCACATCGAATGTTGCTACCTCTAGTTGATACATTCTCTATGTCACTTTTTCATAAATGTTCCATGAGAATGGCACAATTCTATGATGTTCGTTATCCTTATATGTTGCTTTAAGAACACGATGTATCGTAACGTTACTTGAATATTTGTTTTCATATAACACAATAGTGCGGAACCCTCCTAGTGCGGAAACCTACTTAGTATAATTTATACCTAAATCAACTACAGAATTCTTAATTTTTAGATAAAATTAACTTATTATTTAATAAAAATAATTTACATAATATAATCATTTTTTTTCTTTTCTATGTAGTATGTATAATGGGTAGTTTTTTCAAACAATGCTTAATAATGGTTGATTTTAATTTCTTTGATATACAACATTCTTTTTTAAAACTTTATTAGTATATGAATATTAGATGGATGTCTCAAATTTAGTTGATATTAAAATCTAATTAATAATTAAAGTATATATATTTAAATCAAAATTAGATCATTATACAAACGTTTGTATTTCAATCAAAATAAAAAATGGTTCAATTTTTTCATATATCAATGATTGATCTCAGCTAATTGATATGTTGTGTGTTTCTTTACTCATAAATTATAAATAATATGACTCTTAGTTTAATAAAAATCAAAGTCATTATTTTACAGAAATCTATATTATACAAAAGTTGAAAGTAAATTATAAAAGTTTTACATATTTTCATAAATAAATTCATGCATTAGATTTGAAAATCTTGATAAAAATTGATTGAAAGTACGTAGAATTACTGAATGGTTATATTAGTTTTGATATATATTTTGTGCCTTCGACATCTTTTATCTAATTTGTATGTGATAAAAAATATATTATAAATTTATCAAGTCATTATTTAATTTGCCGAAATAATATATCATTATCATGTAACTATCAAAGCCAACAATCATGTAAATCTCTACTCAATTGATATTCAGTATCAGATCAACAATGCACCTATAGAATATGGAAGCTGGTATGATATGTTTAATCAATTATAAAATCTATTCTTTTTAAAAGGTTAAAATAATCATATGGCTTGGCCTAAATTTTGAATACAACTATACAAATCAAAGTGTTCTAATTATTTATTTTGGAATATTTATTTATAAAACAGAATTGAGTAATTTGAGTTTTGATGGATGACTGTAATTAGATTAGATGGTCTGTCTAAAAATATTAATATTAATCTAATGATCACATCAAAACGATTATATTTTAATTATGAGAGTCAACGACGAAATAATATTTATATTTTATAAAGTCCAAATATTATTTTCTAAAGTAAAATAAAGGAATTAATATACTAAAATATTATCCATAACTGTATAATTAAAAAAAAAGTTGGAGGACATACCATAGTTCACAATCAAGATTCCATACTCCGTATTAAATTACTATATAAATTATAAAAGGCGCAGATGAGTTGCTCAATCTGTCAGATAATAAAAAAAACGCAAAGGAGGAGATGCTCTGTCAACTTTATATTTCAGTTTACTTTAATATTTAATTTTGATTTTAATTTTACGTAAATATAAAAATTTCGGATTGTGTGGACCCTCTTAATTTTAAAATATATTGTAATATCTAAAAAAAATAAAATTGTTTAATTTTAAACTGTTAGATAAAATTGAATAAGCTGGGGGCTAATATGCAAAAATAAAAATATATTAGATAAAATTGAATAAGCTGGGGGCTCATCTGACACTTGGCATCCCATGAACCGCCTCCGTCACACCTGTTTGTCCCTGTCTGGCTCTCTCCTTATTTGATTGCGCTAAGAAAGAAAATAAAACAAAATCGAAAAAGAAAGAGACGAAAAAGGAGGAAAGGAAATCAGAGGATAGACTGAAGGAAAGAGAAATCAAATGAAAGAAAAATAAAGAAATAATTTGTGGCATGCTGAAGAGGATAATAACAATGTTATCATACAGTTGTTAATTTTTGGTGTTTATGGAGGGATGAAGTTTTGCATCAAGGGAAAGTACCGACTCATTTATACAATAAGGACCTGTTCGGAGCTTCCGAGCTCTGTGGGAAACAAATTCCCTCTGGCTGTGTTTGGACATCTCCCAGCCACCTGATAATTAATAGGATTTTAGACTGATGGAGAAATTTTATTGTGACATGTTTAGATGTTTTTTTTTTTCAAAAGATGGAATGAGATACATTTCTCACTCGTCACTCCCATCTCTTTATAAAATCACGTGAAAAAAATTATTCACTCAATCAAATATTTTCATTCCCATCTGCTTTGCTTCCCTCTCAGAAATCCACGAGACGTGATGTTTGAAACTTATACCCATGTAAACTCATTTTCATGAAATGAAATAATTCCGAACGGATCCCCTGAGTGAATTCTTTTTACCTAGATAAACAGTAATTTTTAGTTCAAATTTTTCATCCAATTTCATTCCCAATTGAACGTCCAACAGGGTGTAAAAATTTTTTTTTGAGAAGGAAAAAGGGTCAAGCCCTTGATCAATAATAATAGTGGAAAGTCTTACAAAAAGGTTTTGGAGACCAAAACCTTTATAATGAAAGATAAAAAAAAAAAAAAAAAAAAAAAAAAAAAAAAACTTCAGAGATTGAGGGTCAAAAGAAAATAACCAAAAAAGCTGGAAAAAAAAACTCAGAAGAAAAGTAAAAAGTAAAAGTAAAGAAAAGACCTAAAAATCTATGCAATTTTGCATATTAATTAAGCCACCTCCATTGTTCTCTTATCTCCTCTAAAAGATAATTCATTGACTTCTCTTGTCCCTTGAAGATCCTGGAGCACCTCTCACGCCATATAACAAAATGAGCTATTAAAATTATTTCTCTAATCTTCTGAGCAATGTTCTTATTTGTAATTAAAGTATCTAGCTCATCTGGAACAGTGAAGTTGAAATTTGCTAAGAGGATGGATGCCAGAGATCTTGTAAACGCACAGAAGGAGAAAGAGATGTTTACATGTTTCTACATCCCCTCTGCACATTACACAAATACTGACCATATTCCAACCTCTCAAGGTGTAAAGATTAAAAAAAAGAATAGTGGCTTCTCAAGGTACGTCAGGTGTAGGTATCGTCTTTCAGAATCGGATCGGGTTTCTCAAGAATTGAATCTAGAGATCTATGAGAGGGCATGATAAATATCAAATTTGATAAGGACTTTTAGACAGTAGAGTTCAAAAGGTTTCAATTTTTAAGGGTAAATTCAGTCCTTGAGAAGTCCGTCTTTACCAAACCCTCCGAGTTCTAAGGGCCATGTGGGGACACGGTAAGGATCTAATATATATATATTTTGTTGATTAAATATTTTTAATATTAATTTATATTTATATAAAATATTAAATTATATTTTTCTATTTGGGCATTTTGTTCTAATTTTTCTGTTTTTCATATTTTTTTAAGTGTAATTAATATATAATATAAAATATTAAAGAAAAGGTTTGGAAAGAATCGGATAAGTGCCGGAAAGGACTGAATTTGATAAGAGCTGAATCAGAAGAGTTTTTATTTTAAAATTGAACCCGATTTTTATCATTAAAAAAATTAGATCGAACTTATAAAGATCGAGTAAGAACAGAGAAATCAACCGAGTCGGATTCAAAAACCGAACCTTTATAGACTATGTCTAGCCATGAAGGCAGCATTCGAAGGGCTCCAAGGAAGAGTTCAAACATTTGAAAATCCTCAGATGCACATCAAGTATGTCATATCATGGTAAATTAAAATAATAAAATTTATTTCGTGTCAACGCTCCACTCGAAGATAAACTGATAGCTTGACAAAATTCAATTAAAAACTGAGTTAGCTTAAAATTGGATAAGGATTAGATATAATTAGTGTTTTAAAGAAACATAAATTAACTATGAGGCCATAAAATATAATATATATAGATATAAAGAGTGGCATGGATCTAAAATGTAATTCAGTTGACTCGGTTCAATTATGGGCAAAGGAAATGCATGATTGTATTTATCCGTGCCAATTATACAACAGGCACCAATTTGTACTGCTGAGTGAGTAAGAAAAAAGAAAAGAAGGAAACAAATAAAGAGATGAGGAATGTATATCGATTTTTTGGGTTCCTCTGTTGCGTTGTATCTTCTTTGTAACCACAAAAATCTAACTTCTTGTGATTTCTCATTGAGCATCTTATTTATATGACCTAAGAGAATATTAATATGAGTTACACTCATATCATTTTTGAGTCTCTTTTGTTATTGATATCATAATTGAGTTATACCATTTCTAGCATGTATAGGTCATTCTTCACAAGAACACCTATAAACAGAAAAATTTACTAAAAAAATAACATCTGTTCTTGATGATTTATGCACAAACCATCCATGCTCATACATGAAAATAAAGATGGTGCATCTAAAAATAAAAGGAATGAAATAACAATTATTTAATTTGGTAATTCCTTTTACAACCCTCCTGGTCCAACTATAACATGATATTTCCCCTTACAATAGCAACAACACTTGCACCATTTTCATCTTGGAATTGAATTTCCTATTTCATAGTTTCCTCCAACTCCAATAGTGCCTGCATATTTCACAAATATAATCACATGATTCAATATCCGATATCAAATAACTAGAGATAGCAAGATTAACATGACTAACAAATGTACCTAATGGATTTAGGATATTTCTCGACTTCAAATCTGCCATGGTATTTTGCACAATTCCTTTTCCAATGTCCTTTGCCTTTATAGTAAAAGAATCTGACATCAGCAGAAACCTTTCCCTTGACCTTCGCATTCGCCTTAGTAACATTTGATGTCTTTACTCCATGAGGGCTGATCACATCTTGAGTATTTTTCTTAGGACAATTTGCACTAAAATGTCCCTTCTAGTGGCAGGTTAAGCAGTCGCCACTAAGGCATGCACATTCTGACTCGGCATGTTTTGACCTGGAAGAAGAAGCAATTCCCCTGTGGAATGGTCTGACTTGTCCTATTAGAGACATCAAATTTTTCATCTGCAAAAACTGCCACCAATAGGTGTGTCATTGACATCAGTGGAACTTGCTTTATTCGGTAAAACTAAAGGTGGCAATCGGCGGGGTCGGGTTGAGTTCGGGTTTAGGTGGGTCAGGTCAGGTCAGTTTGACCTTCTGGAAGAAATTGGGTCGGGTTATGTTTGGGTCGGGGTTGTGTAGGGTTTTGCACCTCTAGGTAAATCTTATTCTGAAGAAGCACTCTGATTTGACATCGGTTAATTAACAAGTATGACGAAATCACCTTTTTCGAGACGGGCCCAATTTGAATTCTGAAGCAGAAGTGGTGGCAGCAGATGGTATGGTCTGGCTAGTCTCATTGGACATCAGTATTTTCAGTTGCAACAACAGTCAAAAGGGGCGCTTCATTAACATCAGAGGAATTGGCTTTCTTCCCTGGAACTTGCTCTGAAGTTCTAGTTGGGAGAGACTGTTAATCTGGTTCCTCTTGTGTGCTTTCACAACTGCTTCCAGCAGTAACAGTTCTCATTCCACTAGGACTGCTGGCATCTCGAGGCACCTCATGGCATTTGAAGTAACTGCCATGGAGGCGGCAACACACCAACTCTGCAGGGTTAGGTACTCGACAGATATGACACCAGGACCTTTTCTGAGAGGAGCTGTGCCTGGATCCTAAAGCAGAAATAACTGCATCTGATGGTGTTATCTGACTCATTTTATCAGATATATCAGCATTTTTTGTTGAAAGAACTGCAATAGTAGATGATTCATTGATATCAGAGAGATTTGCTTTCTCCTGTAAAACTTGAACTTGCTCTGATGTTCTAGTCGGCTCCTCTTCCATGCCTTTGCAGCTGCTTCCATTTACTACAAGTGGTTTTTTGATACATGTTAGCTTTGGTTTCTTCTTCACCCTACATAAAGAAATATGGAGGTTATTCCATTGAAATTATCCTCAACATGATTTGTCCGCAGCTTGTCTACGTAGAAAAAAAAGTTTCTAGCTCCTTGTTGATTTAAATGCATCTTCCTAATCAAAAGCAGAAATTCAGTTCTCTTCCCATTGATTTGCTCTGGTAGGGTGCACAGCAGCGGTACTATCCGTCATGCTTTTAACTGTGTTCCTACTCTTGCATCATGTGCACAATAGTATCCCTCCACTCAAGGGCGGAGACAAGGGGGACTGGGGGGGGGAGTGCCCAGCCCCACTTCCAATTACACGGAAGTCACATGTCGAGGTTAAAATTTACTATATATTTTTATTTCGTGAGGTATATTGATCCATTCCTTAATTTATCAATTTTAATATTGTAGTATCTTAAACCTGCATCTCGGCCCCTACCTCCACTAATCAATTCTAGATTGTTAAAGAAGATACTATTAATATATTTTCACCTCAAACTTCTAGTTTGTGCGCCTTTCTAGTCGTTGCAACTTGCAAGTCAAAAAAGAAAAGTATAAAAAATATATCAAAGGCTTTATCGCATGCTACACTCTTTACATTTTTTTTGCATGTTAACCTCTTCATCTAAGATAGCATAACCCCTTTTTAATTATTTCTTTGGTGAACTTTATCCTATTTTTTTACGGCACAGCATTTTTTTCCAGTAAAATATGTAACTCATGTACTAATAAATTATGTGATTTCAATTCTTCTTTCTTTCTTTCTTTCTTTATTTTACTACAGCTTCTTTTGGGATTGGAATAAATTGGGGATAAATAAGGGTTATAAAGTTGATAAAACATTCTAAAATACCGGATTTACAAAAATGAAATGTTATTGTTTAAATAAGATCAACAGAAGGAGAAAGAAGCAAAACCAATTTGTTGTAGATGTCGTGATTCGTGAAAGCACC
This sequence comes from Schoenoplectus tabernaemontani, assembly GCA_037127355.1. Lineage (NCBI taxonomy): Eukaryota > Viridiplantae > Streptophyta > Magnoliopsida > Poales > Cyperaceae > Schoenoplectus > Schoenoplectus tabernaemontani. The sequence continues at coordinate 4,845,377 of CM073741.1, forward strand.
ACTATCAGTTAAGGGAATATATTATTGAAATGAATGGAGCCAACTGTCAGAAAAGGCCCAATTTGCACTAAGCAAAGAAGAGAGACCAAAAAGGCATAAAATCAACATAGATCAGGAGCATACATTGAATTTTCAGGTTCAGCTATTTTCTTGTGCTTCCTCTTCGAACCCGTCCCTGCCAGCTGTGATCAGAGGGAAAAACCATTTATGTGCCATATTTAAATTGTTCAGTTAAATCAGCAGTTGCATAGATACAATCAATATCTTTGTTCTGAATCCAGATGAAACAACTCTGTAGTTCACAGGTAGAAACAGATAAATATTTACATTTCAATCAGTGTCTTGGCAAGTAGGCAGAAGGATATTTTGACAACAAAAGAGCATTATCTCAGTCTGAAGCCACAAGAAACCATACTCCAATAGTAAAAATGAAATCCCTCATCAGGAACAAAATATAATGTTACTTTGTAAACCTCCAGAAAAAATAAACAACTGCCGATGAATACTTTCAGACTTACTTTGACTTTGCCACCATCCTCCTCATCTGAAGCCTTCTCACTGGAGTCAGCAGAATTCCAGACAACCTTCAACAATGGTGACATGATATGATAAATTGAAGTCAAAATACGACGTAATTACAAATTAAAAATACAAAAAATACAAAAATAGAAGCAGCCTGAGGGTGGAGTACCTTTGACTCGAGACCGCCGATCTCACGAGAGAGGATGGATCGAACACGTGGGCGTTTGGCGATGAGGAGGAGCTGCTTGAGTTCCTCTAAATCGAGGACAATGGTTTCAAGGTTCTTCAGCTCCACCAGGTCGATGCGGAGCTGCCTACGCTGCTCGACGGCGGCCATGGCGATCTAACCTGACAGCCACCGAGGAGGTCGACGGCGCCGGGGTGGTTTGAATTTTTTTATAATGTAATGGCAGTAATGAACCCAAACATAATTATGTTATCTTGATTATTCATGCTGTCGGTTTTTTTAGAGAGAGACGATCCGTTGATCACCAGGCTCGTTTAGCATTTTAATGATTTTTCTCTAATTCGATAAAGTAATTGAGAAGACCGGCGCTGATAGTTTCTTCTCTTCTGAAACTCTCTTAAGAGAGATATGAATCTGTGTTGGAAAACGAAAGGATGACAGAAAGTGGGGAAATGAGAGTAGTTTCAAAACCAACAGTATTTCTGCATATATATGAACGCTCATATAACTGAGTGAAGTTATACCTTAACAAGTCCATATTAGATTCAGATTCTCTCTTAACGGGTTCATTACTTAATCAGAAAGTTATTTATAGTTGTGTTCTCCAGAGACCAATAACATAATTGTATAATTATCAGACTTTATATAATTCATACCATCACTAAATTCTAAAGTCATTAATACGCATTCTACACATTAAAGGACCCACTTCTAATGACATATAATAAATTCGATACATAATTTGATCACTTCATTACGGGTATAATTTGACAGTCCATTATATAATATATATTTATTACATATAAGCTCATATATATTGTAATTAATAATAATTAATTTCAGCAATCTTCCACTTGGGTTATATATATATATATATATATATATATATATATATATACTGAATTGAGTACTCTTAACTGTGTTGTCATAATCTTTTATGTCATCATCCAATTCTGTCCATCAATCATATTTATAAAGACTTATGTAGTATTCATCTCATAAAACGAAACTAAACTAACACAAATCACGATATAAATATAACTGAATGACATGAATCATGAATGAGATGTGTAGTTTGAAAATTACATGCAATGTGATCCACATGCCTATTTTTAATTTGGTCATCTTAATTAATCTGAATTTGAGGTCGATTATAAGCTCAGAGTGTATATAAAACTGAATAACTGCATGATACATACGAAATCACAGAATATCATATAAGAACTACTGCATGATATCTGAAAAAGTATATCATATAAAACATAAAAATGAAATATAAGTACAAACTCTCACTCAACCTAATAATATTCTGTAACATATATACCCATATGAGCGACATGCTAATGAAACTGTTTGGATATCAATCCCTTAGTCAGTGGATCTGCTAGCATGGAAGCTATACCAATATGCTTCAATACTTATAAGTCTACTCTGAACTCTCTTCTTCACAGCAAGGAACTTAATGTCGATATGTTTGAATTTCGACGAGCTCCTGTTGTTGTTAGAATACAGCACTGCTAAACTATTGTCAAAATATAACTTAAGTGGTAACTTAATAATATCCACAATACGGAACCCTGTGATAAAGTTCCTTAGCCATATTTCATGGTTCGATGTCTCGAAACACGTAATGAATTCGGCTGTCATGGTGGAGGAGGCAATCATGGATTGCTTTGCACTCCTCCAGTCAACATAAAAATAACCGAATGTTGACTTTAAGCTATCCACACAACTCGCAAAGTCGTAATCAGTATACCCAATGACCTCAAGCTTGTCTGATCGTCGATATGTTAACATGTGATTCTTCGTTCTTTGCAAGTACCTTAGTACCCTTTTGGCTGTTTTCCAGTGATTCATACCAGGATTACTGAGATAGCGACCAAGCATTCCTGTGATATATGCAATATCCGGACGCGTACACACTTGAGCATACATAAGACTTCCTATTAAGGAAACATATGGAATCTGATGCATTTCTGATTTCTCGAGTTCTGTATTTGGGCACTAATTAAGACTAAACTTGTCTCCTTTAGCAACAAGAGTATTTTCTGATTTATAATTTTCCATACCATATCGCTTGAGAACTTTATCGATATATGCATATTGTGAAAGTCCTAAAATAACCTCATTTCGATCTTTGTGTATTTTAAGGCCTAATACATATGATGCTTCGCCACGATCTTTCATGTCAAAATGCTTGAAAAAAAATTTCTTAGTTTCATGCATCATATTTTTATCGTTACTAAAGTAATATGTCATCGATATATAAAACCAGAAATACAAACTTACTCCCACTTGTGATATATACATTCATCCACCAAGTTAGGCTCAAATCCGAATGAGATAATTACTTGATGAAATTTGAAATACCACTGACGATACGCTTATTTAAGTCCATAGATAGACTTCTTTAATTTGTAAACCATCTGTTTCGAGTCATCAGACTCATAATTCGGTGGTTGCGACATATAAATACATTCATCAATGTCGCCATTGAGAAATGTGGTCTTAACGTTCATCTGATGTAACTCAAGGTCAAAGTATGCCACTAAAGCCATGATAATTCTAAAAGAATCTTTCGTTGATACATGCGAGAAAGTTTCCATAAAGTCAATACATTCTTTCTGTGTAAATTCCTTAGCAACTAGTTGTGATTTATATCTTTTCACATTACCTTCTGAATCTTTTTTGGTCTAAAATATCTATTTGCAACCAATAGGTTTCACACCTTCAGGTAAAGGGACAATATCCCAGCCTTTGTTGTCATACATTGACTTTATTTTTTCATCCATAACTTTGATCCATTTGTGAGAATTCACACTTTCTAAAGTTTGACGGAGAGTGACAGGATCATCCTCCATCATGCCAATGTTGAATTCATTTTCTTGAAGGAATACAATCTAATCATTATATATTGCGTTTTTTCTCTCTCTGGTGGACCGTCTTAAAGGCACTGCTTCTTGAATTTCTTAAGGTGGTATAGGTTCCTCATCAATATCAACATTATCTTATTCCGGATTCTCTTCTATTTCTAGAGGTTCATTGACTATAGGTTCATTCACCACAGATGTGGGTTCAAGAGCCAATGAGTCTCCAAATATCCTTATTACAATTGGTACCGATGTGGGTGCCTCTCGTATAGGAGAATCCTGTGATTCTTCAAAGACAATTTGATTTGTATTTCCCCTCTGAACCATAACATTCTCAAAGAACTTAATTGTATTTATCTCAAAAAATTATTATATTAGTGGGATCATAAAATTTGTACCCATGGGACCTTTCTGCATATCCGATAAAATAGCAGCTAATAGTCCTTTCATTCAACTTCTTCTCTTGTGGCCTATAAGGTCGAACTTCATCTGAACAACCCCAAATTCTAAAATATTGGAGACTAGGTTTTCGTCCAGTCCATAACTCATATGGAGTTTTGTTTGCTGTCTTAGTCGGTACCCGATTTAAAATATATGCTGCTGTCTTAAGTGCTTCTCCACATAGGTTCAATGGAAGCGAGGTATGAGAAATCATGCTTCGCACCATCTCCATTAATGTTCGATTGCGCCTTTCAGCCACACCGTTCATTGCCGGTGAACTCGATATTGTATAATGTGGCACAATCCCATTATCCTCCAAGAATTTAGCGAAAGGCCCAGGACGTTGCTCTCTCGAGCCGTCAGAGCGACCGTAATATTCACCACCACGATCTGATCTGACGCTTTTAATCCTTTTGTTGAGTTGTAACTCGACTTCAGACTTGAAGGATTTAAATGTGTCCAAAGCTTGAGCATTTTTCTTTAATTAAATGTATATAGTCATATCTAGAATAATCGTTAATGAAACTGATAAAATATACATGACCATTCCTAGTTGACGTAGGGAATGGTCCGCATATGTCCATATGTATCAGCTCAAGAACATTTGTCATACGATTGACTGTATATTTATGCATGCTTGTTTGTTTGCTCTTAGCACATTCAATGCACGGACCAAGGTCCGACATGTTCAAGGGCCGCAAAATTTCACTTTGAACAAGATATGTAATTCTCTGTTGAGAAATATGACCTAAACGCTTGTGTCAAAGTGCAATTAAATCCTGATGTGTTAATTTTGGTCTAACATTTTGAGTTTCATTATTCAAGGTCTCATTATAGGAAACAATAATATCTAAAGCATAAAGATTATCCATAACAGATAGAAAACCAGAAGCAACTATATTGGAGTATCGATACAAACTAAACTTTCCATCTCCAAATGAACAAGAAAAACCTAATTTGTCCAACGCGAAAATAGAAATTAAGTTTTGTCTAAAAGACGACACAATAAAAGTATCAAACAAATTCAAATATAAACCAGTTTTCAAAAGTAATCTAAAATGCCCTATGGCTTCAACTTCTGTCTTATTATCATCACCTACATAGATGTATCTTTCATCATCTCTTGACTTATAGTAATTTTGGCAATCCTACATAGACACAGATATGCGAGTGGTTGCACCCAAATCTATCAACCATGTGTCTATTAAAACTGAAACTGAATTAATTTTTTTCACAAATAAGAAAAAAATTACCTTTCTTTGCATGGCATGCGTGATAATTGGTACAATTTTTCTTTATGTGACCTTCAGATCTACAAAAGAAACACCTTTTCTTTTCCTTATCCGGCTCTGTCTTGATAACTGGTTTCTTGTCCTTAGTGGGTTTCTTCTGCGAACTTGTAGTTGTAACATCTGAATTGATTTTACGTTTCTATTTTCCTTTTCCTTTAGATGTGGAAACAATGTTTGCACTCTCGCTCTTGTCCATTTTCAAACGTTCTTCCTCCTAAACACAATGCGAGATGAGCTCATTGACTGTTAATAATTTCTTCTGACAGTTGTAGCTCACCTTGAACTGCCCAAAAGAAGTGGGAAGAGAGTTGAGAGGCAAATATACTAACATATCTTCCGATATGTCTGGTTTATGTGTTTTCAATTTTGAAGCGGTATTCATCATTTCAAGAATGTGCTCCCTGACATTACTTCTGTCATTGTACTTCATTGTGCAGAGTTTGTTTAACAGAATACTTATTTCAGCCTTCTCATTCCTAATAAATTTCTGCTCAAGTTCTTTAAGATAGTCCAAGGCTAGGTGGAATCAGAAACAGGTCCCCTAAAACTTTTAGGAATGGTCCTTTGCATGATCTTAAGACATAAATAATTTGACATCATCCACCGTGCATGCGCATTCTGAACATTTTCAGGACTATTTGCAGCAGGTACAGGTGGTTTAGCCTTCTGTAACGCTATGTCTAGGTCAAGACACCCAAGAATAATCTCTAAGATATCTTTATATTCCTTGTAATTAGAACTCGTCAGCATCGGAATGCTATTGATGCTGGCGGTAAGATCAGTAATCTTTGCTGAAAAATACATACAATATAACGAATCAAATGTCTGAATTATAATATTAAAACAAAATAAGGTATATTCCATCAACTAAGTATTCTCGAATAATAAGTGTTCTTTGGAATCAATTATTATTCTAAGATAATTAGACATAATAATGATATATAACTGTCCATTTGATGTTAATTAGTCAACATTCCTTTGGGTCAATCAACTAATTACACCTAAAACTTATTGACCATTACCTATATATTATTACAATATATTTACATATAATAAGTGATTGTTGTCTTTCCTTTGGGATAGTCCAAAAATTAAATATTGTATATATATCCTCCGTATACAAGTCTTGAAAAATAATTAACGCCAATATGAGAGCTTATTTTGGTAAGCTAATATTTTTGTTAATTATTTCAAAAAATATATTTTATCTGAAGCCTTCATAATGATTTAACATTATCCGAATAAATTTCTCAAATATGTTGGCTTAATCTAAATATCAATTCATGGGTTCATGCAATCAATACCGAATAAACAACAACCAACATAACCAATTCATAAGTGAGATAGTATGACCCAAGACATGATGATCTCCTTCGTAAGAATCCTCTTCATAAAGTCATCATCATGTCTTTAATGTAAATCTCTCATTCTTATCAAATTACTATCCTAATAATAAATGAAAATTATACAAAGCCTAAGGATGATACATATATTATGTGACATGCAAGCCACCAAAATAAAAATAATTAATTTGCACCTTAGGCCGCTTACACACATCAATCATTCATGCATTATAAGTTTCACACAAGGCAACATGGTCATACTATCTCATAATCCTTCTGCAAAAAATAATTAGGCATGAAAATAAAGAACGAGTTTTCTAACTGCGGCGGTCCCGCTTGCCGGTAAGCGAGCGTGGGTTTAAGGTGGCAGCGCCCCTGGGGAATTTTTTTTTAAAAACCACCAATTTATATAACCGCCCGTTCACATAACCAACAATATTTGATCTTGACATGATTCAAAAATATCTGCAGCGAAATACAGATCAGAAATTCACATTTTCTTAACAGAATCATGTAATAGAATAGTTAATCATATACAATTCGGAAACTACTTTGTTAACCAATCAGTTTATGAAATATTTCTGGATTTTGATAAATTTGATTTTCAAAACCGATTGTCAATCTTGATTTAAATTTATGAAAATTTCATATCTAACAAACAGATCTATAAATTTTCGAACTATTCATAAACTATTTGATTAAAAGAACAGATCCAATTATAGAAATACGAATTTTTGAGAAATTTTTGAATAAGTCATTAGATCTTAACAGTTCAACTAGAGTAGGCTCTGATACCAATTGTAAGAAATTTATACTATAATGGTCGTGATCCTCTAGTGAACCACATTGATCACCAGACTCCTTTAGCCTTCCAGCGATCTTCCTCTAATCCGATGGAGTGATTGAGAAAGCCGTCGCCGACAGTTTCTTCTCTTCTAGAACTCTGTTAAGAGAGAGATATGGATCTGTGTTAGGAAATGAAAGGATGGCAGAAAGTGAGGAAATTAGAGTAGTTTCAAAACCAACAATATCCCTGCATATATATGGACGCCCATATAACTGAGTGCAGTTATATCTTAACGGGTCCATATTGAATTCAGATTCTCTCTTAACGGGTTCACTTCTTAATCAGAAAATTATCTATAGTTGTGTTCTCCAGAGACCAATAGCATAATTATATTATTATCAGACTTTATATAATTCAAACTATTACTAAATCATAAAGTCATTAATACACATTCTACACATTAAAGTGCACACTTCTCATGACATATAATAAATCCGATACAGAATTTGATCACTTCATTACGGATATAATTTGACAGTCTATTATATAAAATATATTTATTACATATAAGCTCATACATATTGTAATTAATAATAATTAATTCCAACTGTTTTGTTCCAGCGCTTTGAAAATAAAAAGTAAATTCTCACCCTTTCTCCCCTCCTTGTCCTCCGCCGTTCTAACTTCTAACTAATTTATGATTGCGGGTTACCAATCAACTACTCGCGGCGCCTCTCTCTTTGATCCGAAATTGAAAAGTTTGTCCCTCTTTTTTTTTTTGAGTTGAAAAAAAAAAGTTTGTCCCTCTATCCTGCGCTCAGTTGTGCGTGTTCCACGGGCTCCTGGCTTAATACGCGTTCTCGCTACTTATATATCTACTTAGAAGAATATTTATATACTCGAACAATATATCATTTATCATTTTATATATTATAATTTACATGTGAAAAAGTTATATTTAAACGCATAATGTCAATCTCGAGATGATGTTTCATGTTTTTTTAGTATTATATAATTGAATCAAGAGTTTTTCATTTTAGTTTGTGCATGTTTATATTATTTAATTATATATTTTTTTAAATAGTCCTTAGTATATTGGATCTATTTCATAACAAACAAAGATTAATATCATTCTATAAATATGATAAAATCTTAGAAATTAACTAACTTTGCTTTTTTTTTTTTTAAAAATGAAAGAGATAAAATTGCGGACCTATAATACTTTCATTTAACCTTTCATCCAAAATAGTCAAAAGAAATTATTTTGTTTAATTTTTATTTTTTTCATTTATTTTCCTACATTTACACACTCTTTTTTTAATACTATTAGAGAATAAGAGAGAAATAATTTGTCAATAAAAGATGTTTAAATTTGTAATTTTTCTCGATAATTCATACTAGCAGATATGATATAAATTTTAACATGAGAATTTTCTTAATCAAATTAGTTTTTAAATTTTCATAATTCTTGTTATTTACTCTTTTTTAATATTGAAGTCAATAATTGAAAAATAAATTCAATTGTTTCAATATGTTTTTTCGTTAACTACAGAAAATAAAAGAAATAGAATCAAACATTTCATCTTTTGAATTTGTACACTCTTCGGCATACCGGTATTTTAAATTTGTACACTCTTCAGCTAACCCCAAGATCACATTTTGCATATTTGTCCAACATCAATTTTATATTCTAGGGCAATTCAATGAAGAATGTACATTTCCAAAGGTATTGGCAGTTCTAAAACTAACACTCTGGATCTCTTTCCTTTTAATGGTCAAAGTAAGCCAAAACTGAGCTAAATCAAGAAGGAAAAATTATAATATAATATTCGAATTTGCAAAGGTCCTGAAAATAGGTCATGTGTAGGGCCTCCGCACGTAATGCACACGACCAAGCAATCAGTTTAGTAATGACAGCAAAGAGCTTGTACCAGCATAATATATTCATAATTTGGAAACCAACCCCAACATATATCAAAAAAGGACAAAGACAGAAACAGTGTACAATTCCAAAAGCCTCACCCCTACTAAAAAACTGAAAAAAAAAGAATGACAAGCTGAAGAAAATGACATGAGTCCGGAAGCGCAAAACATGAAAACGGGACGCGACGCCCACGGTACCGCCGAAAACGAGTTCGGACGCGCAAAACATGATAACGGGATCGGACGCCCTCGGTACCGCCGAAAATGAGTCCGGGAGCGCAAAACATGAAAACGGGACCCGACGCCCTCGGCACCGCTGAAAACGATTCCGGGAGCGCAAAACATGAAAATGGGACCCGACGTCCTCGGTACCGCCGAAAATGAGTCCGGGCGCAAAACATGAAAACGTAACGTGACGCCCTCGCTACCGCCGAAAACGAGTCCGGGAGCGCAAAACATGAAAACAGGACCCGACGCACTCGGTACCACCGAAAACGAGTCTGAGAGCGCATAACAAGAAAACAGGACGCGGCGCCCTCGCTACCGCCGAAAACGAGTGCGGGATCGCAAAACATGAAAACGGGACCCGACGCCCACGGTACCGCCGAAAACGAATCCGGGCGGGCAAAACATGAAAACGGGACCCGACGCCCTCGGTACCGCCGAAAACGAGTCCGGAAGCGCAAAACATGAAAACGGGACGCGACGTCCACGGTACCGCCGAAAACGAGTCAGGGCGCGCAAAACATGAAATCGGGATCGGACGCCCTTGGTATCGCCAAAAATGAGTCCGGGAGCGCAAAACATGAAAACGGGACCCGACGCCCTCGGCACCGCCGAAAACGAGTCCGGGCGCGCAAAACATGAAAACGGGAACCGACGCCCTCGCTACCGCCGAAATTGAGTCCGGGAGCGCAAAACATAAAAACGGGACCCGACGCCCTCGGCACCGTTGAAAACGAGTCCGGGAGCGCAAAACATGAAAATGGGACCCGACGCCCTCGTTACCGCCGAAGACGAGTCCGGGCGCGCAAAACATTAAAACGGGACCAGACGCCCTCGGTACCGCCGAAAATGAGTCCAGGAGAACAAAACGTTGAAACGGAACCCAACGCCCACGCTACCGCCGAAAACGAGTCCGGGCACGCAAAACATGAAAACGGGAACCGACGCCCTCGGTACCGCCGAAAATGAGTTCGGGAGAGCAAAACATGAAAACGGGACCCGACGCCCACGGTACCGCCGAAAACGAGTCCGGGTGCGCAAAACATGAAAATGGGACCCTACGTCCTCGGTACCGCCGAAAATGAGTCCGGCGCGCAAAACATGAAAACGGGACCCGACGCCCTCGGGACCGCCGAAAACGAGTCCGGAGCGCAAAACGTTGAAACGGGACCCGAAGCCCACGGTACCGCCGAAAATGAGTCCGGGCGCGCAAAACATGAAAACGGGAACCGACGCCTTCGCTACCGCCGAAAATGAGTCCGGAGCGCAAAACATGAAAACGGGACCCGACGCCCTCGGTACCGCCGAAAACGAGTCCGGGAGCGCAAAACATATAAACTTGACCCGACGTCGACGGTACCGCGGAAAATGACTCCGGGCGCGCAAAACATGGAAACGGAACCGACGCCCTCGGTACCGCCGAAAATGAGTCCGGGAGCGCAAAACATGAAAACGGGACCCGACGCCCTCGGCACCGTCGAAAACGAGTCCGAGAGCGCAAAACATGAAAATGGGACCCGACGTCCTCGGTACCGCCGAAAACGAGTCCGGGATAGCAAAACATGAAAACGGTACCCGACACCCTCGATACCGCCGAAAACGAGTATAGGCGCGCAAAACATTAAAACGGAACCCGACGCCCTCGATACCGCCGAAAACGAGTCCAGGGGCGCAAAACGTTGAAACGGGACCCGACGCCCACGGTAGCGCCGAAAACGAGTCCAGGCGCGCAAAACATGAAAACGGAAACCGACGCCCACAGTATCGCCAAAAATGAGTCCGGGAGCGCAAAACATTAAAACGGGATCCGACGCCCTCGCACCGCCGAAAACGAGTCCGGGAGCGCAAAACATGAAAACGGAACCGACGCCCTCGGAACCGCCGAAAATGAGTCCGGGAGCGCAAAACATGAAAACGGGACCCGACGCCCTCGCACCGCCGAAAACGAGTCGAGAGCGCAAAACATGAAAATGGGACCCGACGTCCTCGCTACCGCCGAAAACGAGTCCGGGATAGCAAAACATGAAAACGGTACCCGACGCCCTCGATACCGCCGAAAACGAGTATAGGCGCGCAAAACATTAAAACGGGACCCGACGCCCCCGGTACCGCTGAAAACGAGTCCAGGAGCTCAAAACGTTGAAACGGGACCCGACGCCCACGGTAGCGCCGGAAACGAGTTCGGGCGCGCAAAACATGAAAACGGGAACCGACGCCCACGGTACCGCCGAAAATGTGTCCGGGAGCGCAAAACACTAAAACGGGACCTGACGCCCTCGGCACCGCTGAAAACGATTCCGGGAGCGCAAGACATGAAAACGGGACCCGACGTCCTCGGTACCGCCGAAAATGAGTCCGGGCACGCAAAACATGAAAACGGGACCTGACGCCCTCGGCACCGTTGAAAACGAGTCCGGGAGAGCAAAACATGAAAATGGGACGCGACGCCCTCGCTACCGCCGAAAACGAGTTCGGGGGCACAAAACATGAAAACGGGACCCGACGCCAACGTTACCGCCGAAAATGAGTCCGGGAGCACAAAACATTATATCGGGCCCCGACGCACTCGGTACCCCCGAAAACGAGTCCGGGAGCGCATAACATGAAAACGGGACGCGGCGCCCTCGCACCGTCGAAAAACGAGTACGGAAGCGCTAAACAAGAAAACAGGACCCGACGCTCTCGCTACCGCCGAAAACGAGTCCGGGAGCGCAAAACATGAAAACGGGATCCGACGCCCACGGTTCCCGCCGGAAACAAGTCCGGGAGCGCGGAACATGAAAACGGGACCTGACGCCCTCGGTAACGCCGAAAACGAGTCCGCGAGCGCAAAAAATGAAAACTCGACACGACGCCCACGCTACCGTCGAAAATGATTCAGGACGCGCAAAACATGAAAACGGGACCGACGCCCTCGGTACCGCCGAAACGAGTCCGGGAGTGCAAAACATGAAAACGGGACCCGACGCCCTCGGCACCGCTGAAAACGAGTCCCGGAGCGCAAAACATTAAAATGGGACCCGACGTCCTCGGTACCGCCGAAAAGGAGTCCGGAGCGCAAAACATGAAAACGGGACCCGACGCCCTCGGTACCGCCGAAAACGAGTCCGGGAGCGCAAAACATGAAAACGGACCCGACGCCCACGTTACCGCCGAAAACGAGTCCGGGAGCGCATAACATGAAAACGTGACGCGGCGCCTTCGGTACCGCCGAAAATGAGTCCGGGAGCGCAAAACATGAAAACGGGACCCGACGCCCACAGTACCGCCGAAAACGAGTCCGGGAGCGCAAAACATGAAAACTTGACCCGACGCCCACGGTACCGCCGAAAACGAGTCCGGGCGCGCAAAACATGAACACGGGAACCGCCGCCCTCGCTACCGCCGAAAATGAGTCCGGGAGCGCAAAACTTGAAAACGGGACCCGACGCCCTCGGCACCGCTGAAAACGAGGCCGGGAGCGCAAAAAATGAAAATGGGACACGACGTCCTCGATACCGCCGAAAAGGAGTCCGGGAGCGCAAAACTTGAAAACGGGACCCGACGCCCTCGGTACCGCCGAAAACGAGTCTGGGAGCGCAAAACATGAAAACGGGATCCGACGCCCACGTTACCGCCGAAAACTAGTCCGGCGCGCAAAACATGAAAGCGGGCCCGACGCACTCGCTACCGCCGAAAACGAGTCCGGAGCGCATAACATGAAAACGGGACCCGACGCCCCTGCACGCCGAAACGCCGAAAACGAGTCGTGGCGCGCAAAACAAGAAAACGGGACGCGACGCCCTCGGTACCGCTGAAATTGAGTCCGGGAGCGCAAAACATGAAAACGAGTCCCGACGCCCTCGGCACCGAAAACGAGTCCGGGCGCGCAAAACATGAAAACGGGAATCGACGCCCCCGGTACCGTCGAAAACGAGTCTGGGAAAGCAAAACATGAAAACGGGACCCGACGCCCTCGGTACCGCCGAAAACAAGTCCGGGCGCGCAAAACATGAAAATGGGACCCGACGCCCACGTTACCGCCGAAAACGAGTCCGGGAGCGCAAAACGGTGAAACGGGACCCGACGCCCACGGTACCGCCGAAAACGAGTCCGGGCGCGCAAAACATGAAAACGGAAACCGACGCCCTCGGTAATGCCGAAAATGAGTCCGAGAGCGCAAAACATGAAAACGGGACCCGACGCCCCCGGCACCGTTGAAAACGAGTCCGGGAGCGCAAAACATTAAAAACGGGACGCAACGCCCTCGGTATCGCCGAAAACGAGTCCGGGAGAGCAAAACATGAAAACGGGACCCGACGCCCTCGGTACCGCCGAAAACGAGTCCGGGCGCGCAAAACATGAAAACGGGCCCCGATGCACTCGGTAACACCGAAAACGAGTCCGGGAGCGCATAACATGAAAACGGACGCGACGCCCTCGGTACCGCCGAAAACGATTCCGGGCGCGCAAAACATGAAAACGGGACCCGACGCCCTGCACGCGAAAACGAGTCCGGAGCGCAAAACATGAACACGGGACCCAACGCCCTCTGCAACGTTGAAAACGAGTCCGGGAGCGCAAAACATGAAAACGTGACCCGACGCCCACGCGTACCGCCGAAAACGAGTCCGGAGCGCAAAACATGAAAACGGGACCGACGCCCTCGCACCGCCGAAAACGAGTCCGGAGCGCAAAACATGAAAACGGGACCCGACGCCCCGCACCGCCGAAAACGAGTCCGGGAGCGCAAAACATGAAAACGGACCCGACGCCCACGATACCGCCGAAACGAGTCCGGGAGCGCGCAAAACATGAAAACGGGACCGACGCCCACGTTATCGCCGAAAACGAGTCCGGAGCGCAAAACATGAAAACGGGACCCGACGCCCGTTACGCGCCGAAAACGAGTCCGGCGCGCAAAACATGAAAACGGACCCGACGCCCCGCACCGCCGAAAACGAGTCCGGAGCGCAAAACATGAAAACGGGACCCGACGCCCTCGCACCGCCGAAAACGAGTCCGGAGCGCAAAACATGAAAACGGGACCCGACGCCCTCGTTACCGCCGAAAACGAGTCCGGGAGCGCAAAACATGAAAACGGGACCCGACGCCCTCGCATCGCCGAAAACGAGTCCGGGAGCGCAAAACATGAAAACGGGACCCGACGTCCTCGCACCGCCGAAAACGAGTCCGGAGCGCAAAACATGAAAACGGGACCCGACGCCCTCGCACCGCCGAAAACGAGTCCGGAGCGCAAAACATGAAAACGGGACCCGACGCCCACGTTACCGCCGAAAACGAGTCCGGTCGCGCAAAACATGAAAACGGGACCCGACGCCTACGTTACCGCCGAAAACGAGTCCGGGCGCGCAAAACATGAAAACGGGACCGACGCCCTCGCACCGCCGAAACGAGTCCGGAGCGCAAAACATGAAAACGGGACCCGACGCCCACGCATCGCCGAAAAACGAGTCCGGGAGCGCAAACATGAAAACGGGACCCGACGCCCTCGCACCGCCGAAACGAGTCCGAAGCGCAAAACATGAAAACGGGACCCGAGGCCCTCAGAACCGCCGAAAACGAGTCCGGGAGCACAAAACATTAAAACGGGACCCGACGCCCGTCGCACCGCCGCAAATGAGTCCGTGAGCGCAAAACATGAAAACGGGACCCGACGCCCTCGCGCCGCGAAAACGAGTCCAGGAGCGCAAAACATGAAAATGGGAACCGACGCCCTCGGTACCGCCGAAAACGAGTCCGGGATAGCAAAACATGAAAACGGGACCCGACGCCCTCGGTACCGCCGAAAACGAGTCCGGAGCGCAAAACATGAAAACGGACCCGACGCCCCGAAAACGAGTCCGGGCCGCCGAAAACGAGTCCGGCGCGCAAAACATGAAAACGGGACCCGACGCCCTCGTACCGCCGAAAACGAGTCCGGAGCGCAAAACATGAAAACGGACCCGACGCCCTACGCACGCCGAAAACGAGTCCGGAGCGCAAAACATGAAAACGGGACCCGACGCCCTCGCACCGCCGAAAACGAGTCCGGGAGCGCAAAACATGAAAACGGAACCGACGCCCTCGCACCGCCGAAAACGAGTCCGGAGCGCAAAACATGAAAACGGGACCCGACGCCCTCGCACCGCCGAAAACGAGTCCGGAGCGCAAAACATGAAAACGGGACCCGACGCCCACGTTACCGCCGCCGAAACGAGTCCGGCGCGCAAAACATGAAAACGGGACCCGACGCCCCGCACGCCGAAAACGAGTCCGGAGCGCAAAACATGAAAACGGGACCCGACGCCCTCGCACCGCCGAAAACGAGTCCGGGAGCGCAAAACATGAAAACGGGACCCGACGCCCACGTTACCGCCGAAAACGAGTCCGGCGCGCAAAACATGAAAACGGGACCCGACGCCCTCGCTACGCCGAAAATGAGTCCGGAGCGCAAAACATGAAAACGGACCGACGCCCTCGCACCGCCGAAAACGAGTCCGGAGCGCAAAACATGAAAACGGGACCCGACGCCCTCGCACCGCCGAAACGAGTCCGGAGCGCAAAACATGAAAACGGGACCCGACGCCCGTACCGCCGAAAACGAGTCCGGAGCGCAAAACATGAAAACGGGACCCGACGCCCTCGCACCGCCGAAAACGAGTCCGGGAGCGCAAAACATGAAAACGGACCCGACGCCCTCGATACCGCCGAAAACGAGTCCGGCGCGCAAAACATGAAAACGGGACCCGACGCCCGCCCTGCGGCACCGCCGAAAAACGAGTCCGGAGCGCAAAAACATGAAAACGGACCCGACGCCCACGGTAGCGCCGAAAACGAGTCCGGCGCGCAAAACATGAAAACGGACCCGACGCCCTCGGTATCGCCGAAAAATGAGTCCGGAGCGCAAAACATGAAAACGGACCCGACGCCCTCGCACCGCCGAAAACGAGTCCGGAGCGCAAAACATGAAAACGGGACCCGACGCCTCGCATCGCCGAAAAGAGTCCGGGAGCGCAAAACATGAAAACGGGACCCGACGCCTCGTTACCGCCGAAAACGAGTCCGGAGCGCAAAACATGAAAACGGACCCGACGCCCTCGTACCGCCGAAAACGAGTCCGGGAGCGCAAAACATGAAAACGGGACCCGACGCCCTGCACCGCCGAAAACGAGTCCGGAGCGCAAAACATGAAAACGGACCCGACGCCCACGTTACCGCCGAAAAACGAGTCCGGCGCGCAAAACATGAAAACGGGACCCGACGCCCTCGCACCGCGAAAAAACGAGTCCGGGAGCGCAAAACATGAAAACGGGACCCGACGCCCCGCACCGCCGAAAACGAGTCCGGCGCGCAAAACATGAAAACGGGACCCGACGCCCTCGCACCGCCGAAAACGAGTCCGGAGCGCAAAACATGAAAACGGGACCCGACGCCCTCGTGCACCGCCGAAAACGAGTCCGGCGCGCAAAACATGAAAACGGGACCCGACGCCCTCGTACACGCCGAAAACGAGTCCGGAGCGCAAAACATGAAAACGGGACCCGACGCCCGCACCGCCGAAAACGAGTCCGGAGCGCAAAAAAACATGAAAACGGGACCCGACGCCCTCGTACACCGCCGAAAACGAGTCCGGAGCGCAAAACATGAAAACGGTACCCGACGCCCACGTACCGCCGAAAACGAGTCTGGGCTCGCAAAACATGAAAACGGACCCGACGCCCTGCACCGCCGAAAATGAGTCCGGGAGCGCAAAACATGAAAACGGACCCGACGCCCTCGCACGCCGAAAACGAGTCCGGAGCGCAAAACATGAAAACGGGACCCGACGCCCCGCACCGCCGAAAACGAGTCCGGGAGCGCAAAACATGAAAACGGGACCCGACGCCTCGTTACCGCCGAAAACGAGTCCGGAGCGCAAAACATGAAAACGGACCCGACGCCCACGGTACCGCCGAAAACGAGTCCGGGCGCAAAACATGAAAACGGGACCCGACGCCCTTCGCACCGCCGAAAACGAGTCCGGGAGCGCAAAACATGAAAACGGGCCGACGCCCTCCGCACCGCCGAAAACGAGTCCGGGAGCGCAAAACATGAAAACGGACCCGACGCCCTCGTGCACCGCCGAAACGAGTCCGGAGCGCAAAACATGAAAACGGACCCGACGCCCCACGTGCACCGCCGAAAACGAGTCCGGGAGCGCAAAACATGAAAACGGACCCGACGCCCCTCGCACCGCCGAAACGAGTCCGGAGCGCAAAACATGAAAACGGGACCCGACGCCCCGTACCGCCGAAAACGAGTCCGGGAGCGCAAAACATGAAAACGGGACCCGACGCCCTCGGTACCGCCGAAAACGAGTCCGGAGCGCAAAACATGAAAACGGACCCGACGCCCCGCACCGCCGAAAACGAGTCCGGGAGCGCAAAACATGAAAACGGACCCGACGCCCACGTTACCGCCGAAACGAGTCCGGAGCGCAAAACATGAAAACGGGACCCGACGCCCACTCGCCGCCGAAAACGAGTCCGGGAGCGCAAAACATGAAAACGGGACCCGACGCCCTCGCACCGCCGAAAACGAGTCCGGAGCGCAAAAAACATGAAAACGGGACCCGACGCCCTCGCACCGCCGAAAACGAGTCCGGAGCGCGCAAAACATGAAAACGGGACCCGACGCCTCGCATCCGCCGAAAACGAGTCCGGGAGCGCAAAACATGAAAACGGACCCGACGCCCCGCACCGCCGAAAACGAGTCCGGCGCGCAAAACATGAAAACGGACCCGACGCCCGCTGCACCGCCGAAAACGAGTCCGAGTCCGGGCGCAAAACATGAAAACGGGACCCGACGCCCGCGTTACCGCCGAAAAACGAGTCCGGGAGCGCAAAACATGAAAACGGGACCCGACGCCCACGCACCGCCGAAAACGAGTCCGGGCGCGCAAAACATGAAAACGGACCCGACGCCTCGTACCGCCGAAAACGAGTCCGGAGCGCAAAACATGAAAACGGACCCGACGCCCTCGCACCGTCGAAAACGAGTCCGGAGCGCAAAACATGAAAACGGGACCCGACGCCCCGTACCGCCGAAAACGAGTCCGGAGCGCAAAACATGAAAACGGACCCGACGCCCTCGTACCGCCGAAAACGAGTCCGAAGCGCAAAACATGAAAACGGGACCCGACGCCCACGTTACCGCCGAAAACGAGTCCGGCGCGCAAAACATGAAACGGAACCGACGCCCTCGCACCGCCGAAAATGAGTCCGGAGCGCAAAACATGAAAACGGACCCGACGCCCTCGCACGCCGAAAACGAGTCCGGAGCGCAAAACATGGAAACGGAACCGACGCCCCTGCACCGCCGAAAGAGTCCGGAGCGCAAAACATGAAAACGGGACCCGACGCCCTCGGCACCGTCGAAAACGAGTCCGGGAGCGCAAAACATGAAACGGGACCCGACGCCCTCGGCACCGTCGAAAACGAGTCCGGGAGCGCAAAACATGAAAATGGGACCGGACGGCCTCGGTACCGCCGAAAACGAGTCCAGGATAGCAAAACATGAAAACGGTACCCGACGCCCACGGTACCGCCGAAAACGAGTATAGGCGCGCAAAACATTAAAACGGGACCCGACGCCCTCGATAATGCCGAAAATGAGTCCAGGAGCGCAAAACATGAAAACGGGACCCGACGACCTCGGCACCGTTGAAAACGAGTCCGGGAGCGCAAAACATGAAAACGGGACGCAACGCACTCGGTATCGCCGAAAACGAGTCCGGATCGCTAAACATGAAAACGGGACCCGACACCCTCGCTACCCACGAAAACGAGTCCGGAAGCGCAAAACTTGAAAACGGGACCCGATGTACTCGGTACCGCCTAAAACGAGTCCGGGAGCACAAAACAAGAAAACGGGACCCGACGCCCTCCGTACCGCCGAAAACGAGTCCGGGCGCGCAAAACATGAAAACGGGACCCGACGCCCTCGGCACCGTCGAAAACGAGTCCGGGAGCGCAAAACATGAAAATGGGACCCGACGTCCCTGCACCGCCGAAAAAAACGAGTCCCCTCGGAGAGCGCAAAACATGAAAACGGACCCGACGCCCACGTTACCGCCGAAAACGAGTCCGGGCGCGCAAAACATGAAAACGGGACCCGACGCCCACGTTACCGCCGAAAACGAGTCCGGACGCGCAAAACATGAAAACGGGACCCGACGCCCCCGCACCGCCGAAAACGAGTCCGGGCGCGCAAAACATGAAAACGGGACCCGACGCCCTCGCACCGCCGAAAACGAGTCCGGAGCGCAAAACATGAAAACGGGACCCGACGCCCTCGGCACCGCCGAAAACGAGTCCGGAGCGCAAAACATGAAAACGGACCCGACGCCCACGCACCGCCGAAAACGAGTCCGGCGCGCAAAACATGAAAACGGACCGACGCCCTCGCACCGCCGAAAACGAGTCCGGGAGCGCAAAACATGAAAACGGACCCGACGCCCACTCGCACCGCCGAAAACGAGTCCGGAGCGCAAAACATGAAAACGGGACCCGACGCCCTCGCACCGCCGAAAACGAGTCCGGAGCGCAAAACATGAAAACGGGACCCGACGCCCACGTTACCGCCGAAAACGAGTCCGGGCGCGCAAAACATGAAAACGGGACCCGACGCCCTCGCACCGCCGAAAACGAGTCCGGAGCGCAAAACATGAAAACGGGACCCGACGCCCCCGGTACACCGCGAAAACGAGTCCGGGAGCGCAAAACATGAAAACGGGACCCGACGTCCTCGGTACCGCCGAAAACGAGTCAGGGAGCGCAAAACATGAAAACGGGACCCGACGCCCTCGGTGCCGCCGAAAACGAGTCACGAGCGCAAAACATGAAAACGGGACCCGACGCCCACGTTACCGCCGAAAACGAGTCCGGGCGCGCAAAACATGGAAACGGGACCGACGCCCACTTTGCACCGCCGAAACGAGTCCGGAGCGCAAAACATGAAAACGGACCCGACGCCCACGCACCGCCGAAAACGAGTCCGGAGCGCAAAACATGAAACGGACCCGACGCCCACGTACCGCCGAAACGAGTCCGGGAGCGCAAAACATGAAAACGGGACCCGACGCCCTCGCACCGCCGAAAACGAGTCCGGAGCGCAAAACATGAAAACGGACCCGACGCCCCGCACCGTCGAAAACGAGTCCGGAGCGCAAAACATGAAAACGGGACCGACGCCCCTCGCATCGCCGAAAACGAGTCCGGATAGCAAAACATGAAAACGGACCCGACGCCCACGGCACCGCCGAAACGAGTCCGGCGCGCAAAACATTAAAACGGACGACGCCCTCGTAATGCCGAAAATGAGTCCGGAGCGCAAAACATGAAAACGGGACCCGACGCCCTCGGCACCGTTGAAAACGAGTCCGGGAGCGCAAAACATGAAAACGGGACGCAACGCCCTCGGTATCGCCGAAAACGAGTCCGGGATCGCTAAACATGAAAACGGGACCCGACACCCCCGGTACCCACGAAAACGAGTCCGGAAGCGCAAAACTTGAAAACGGGACCCGATGTACCTGTACCGCCTAAAACGAGTCCGGGAGCGCAAAACAAGAAAACGGGACCCGACGCCCTCCGTACCGCCGAAAACGAGTCCGGGCGCGCAAAACATGAAAACGGGACCCGACGCCCACGCTACCGCCGAAAACGAGTCCGGCGCGCAAAACATGAAAACGGGACCGACGCCCCGCACCGCCGAAAACGAGTCCGGAGCGCAAAACATGAAAACGGGACCCGACGCCCCCGTTACCGCCGAAAACGAGTCCGTGCGCGCAAAACATGAAAACGGACCGACGCCCCGTGCACCGCCGAAAACGAGTCCGGCGCGCAAAACATGAAAACGGGACCCGACGCCCACGTTACCGCCGAAAACGAGTCCGGAGCGCAAAACATGAAACGGGACCCGACGCCCACGCACCGCCGAAAACGAGTCCGGAGCGCAAAACATGAAAACGGACCCGACGCCCTCGGTACCGCCGAAAATGAGTCCGGGGATCGCAAAACATGAAAACGGGACCCGACGCCCTCGACACCGTCGAAAACGAGTCCCGGAGCGCAAAACATGAAAACGGGACCCGACGCCCTCGGTATCGCCGAAAACGAGTCCGGATCGCAAAACATGAAAACGGGACCCGACGCCCTCGGTATCGCACGAAAACGAGTCCGGAGCGCAAAACATGAAAACGGGACCCGACGCCCTCGGTATCGCCGAAAACGAGTCCGGAGCGCAAAACATGAAAACGGGACCCGACGCCCTCTGCACCGCCGAAAACGAGTCCGGGAGCGCAAAACATGAAAACGGGACCCGACGCCCACGCACCGCCGAAAACGAGTCCGGGAGCGCAAAACATGAAAACGGGTCCCGACGCCCTCGGCACCGCCGAAAACGAGTCCGGAGCGCAAAAACATGAAAACGGGACCCGACGCCCACGTTACCGCCGAAACGAGTCCGGAGCGCAAAACATGAAAACGGACCCGACGCCCACGTTACGCCGAAAACGAGTCCGGCGCGCAAAACATGAAAACGGGACCCGACGCCCTCGCACCCCGAAAACGAGTCCGGAGCGCAAAACATGAAAACGGACCCGACGCCCTTCGGTACACGCCGAAAACGAGTCCGGGCGCAAAACATGAAAACGGGACCCGACGCCCTCGCACCGCCGAAAACGAGTCCGGAGCGCAAAACATGAAAACGGACCCGACGCCCACGTACCGCCGAAAACGAGTCCGCGGGCGCGCAAAACATGAAAACGGGACCCGACGCCCTCGCACCGCCGAAACGAGTCCGGAGCGCAAAACATGAAAACGGGACCCGACGCCCACGTTACCGCCGAAAACGAGTCCGGCGCGCAAAACATGAAAACGGAACCGACGCCCTCGCACCGCCGAAAACGAGTCCGGAGCGCAAAACATGAAAACGGGACCCGACGCCCCCGCACCGTCGAAAACGAGTCCGGGAGCGCAAAACTTGAAAATGGGACCCGACGTCCTCGGTACCGCCGAAAACGAGTCAGGGAGCGCAAAACATGAAAACGGGACCCGACGCCCTCGGTGCCGCCGAAAACGAGTCACGAAGCGCAAAACATGAAAACGGGACCCGACGCCCACGTTACCGCCGAAAACGAGTCCGGCGCGCAAAACATGGAAACGGGACCCGACGCCCTCGGTACCGCCGAAAATGAGTCCGGGAGCGCAAAACATGAAAACGGGACCCGACGCCCTCGCACGCCGAAAACGAGTCCGGAGCGCAAAACATGAAAACGGAACCGACGCCCTCGCATCGAATTTTAATTAAGCACTAATAGTAATAATTTAGGTAATGATCAAAATTTAAATTAACGTGAATAGATAAATTAGTTAATTTGTTAATTAAGAGGATATAATTATTTATATATGTGTGCAGATATATATAATATATAATAAATAGATAAATAAATAAATGATTAAAATAAATTAAATCAAAGACTTTCATTTATTAAATAAACATAATCGAAATATTGATAACGGGTTATGAATTTAACCTATCTCCATTTAACAAAGAAATAAATGGCTTACAATAACCGAATATTCAAATTTGCCTAAATTTAATAATTAGAAATGCCTAAATCTGATATACCGTACCAAGGGCCAGAAAACCCCGGCCACAGAAAATCTCACCCTTCCCACTCCCTTCCTCCCCTTAATTATCCACTATCTCCCACCCCTTACACTCTCTCTCTCTCTTCATTAAACCGCATTTAATTCTCTCTCTCTCTCCCTCTGTCTCATTGTCTCTCTCTCCGCCCTCTCTCTCTTTCCACAATCTCACGCAATCCCTTATTTATTTCTCTGCGCCCCCCCACTCATTTCGCCGGTTTTCCTTTCCGACCTAGCCGACGCTGTCCTTTCTTGTCGCACCTCCCCCTCTTTCTCGCGATTTGATCGCGACTTCACAGCCCTCTCTCAGTCCCCTCTTTGCTCCTCCCTCTCTTTCTCTCTCGATGGTCGCCTGTCCCCTCATCAACAACCCGCTATCACCCTTTTTCTTTTTTTCTCTCGGGCCGTCACATCACACGCTGCAGCGAGCCCCCCCTACGACGGCTAGGTACTACCGTCGCTCACCGACTCGCTGATAGCCTCGCTTGTGCCTATAAGGCCCTGCTCCAGGCTCCCTCTTGCCCCCTTCTTGCTCTTTTCTTCTCATGCGTTGAGATAACACCATTTTTACTGATAAGAACAGACCTCTATACTTAAGTTCAATTTCGGGAAAGAGGGGGGTGGCCTGAGCTTGAAATTTTGCAGCTGCCCAATTATTGTGCTTGTTCCTGCCCTTGTGACTTGCGCCTCTTTTTCCGCTGTCATTTTTCTGATCTGTTGCCTTGGATTTCTTTTATACTGGTAAACCCTAGTCGCCTCTCTACTGTCTCATCTGTGCGGTGGTTGTTGTTTGTTTTTTTTTTTTAGGGCTGGTTTTTCTGATTGTGGTTCTGGCCTTGGTACACTGGTACCTCCGGTACCAGTGATGTGAGGCCGGGTTGACCCTTGATTCTTGCGGGTTGTGCTACTTTGGTATGGCTGTAGCTCCATTTTGCCTTTGGGTTGTTGTATGGGGGTTGTTTTATTCTGTTAAGGGATTATTGTGTTCCGGCCTCTGCCCTGTCGATTTATTTATCCCCCCTTGTGGTCTGGTACTGACCCTGACCTGATTTCTCTGGTTGGCTACTTGTTGACTAATCTGGCTGTTCCTTGAGTCGATTGATGTTAATTAAATTGTGGGGTCATTCATCCCGGTGCTGGTTTTGCGGGGTAAAATTGGTTGTTATGATCTGAGCTATCATTGGAGATAATTAGTATACCCATTTGTGCAAATTGATCTTGTGTTGGCTGCTAGTAGCTGAACTTTTAGTCTGTTGAACTGAATTTGCTGTTAGTAGAATTAACTGAACTATGGGCCCTTACCGAACTGGTACTGATTGTTGTGAATCTGGCTTGTTCAGTTGCTGGTTACTGATTTGTTTTGTGATGTTCGGTTTACACTACCCTTGTTTTAAGCCGAAGTGGGTTTCTCTTTGTGGGCTGAACAAAGATTAGGAAGGATATAAACTTTAAGAAGATTGGCCCATCTTATGATAATCGAAAATCTAGGAAACATGATTCGTTGGGTCGATAATCAATATCGATAATTAAGTTTAACATCAATTGGGATTAATACTAAATTAATAAAGGCCCAACGGTTAAAAGTTTTAAGAAAATTTAAAAGGGGATTTAATTTAAAACGTGACTAATTAATTGGAAGCCGCCCCGAAAGGTTTGGCGGTACCCATTATTAATAACGTAAACTTAAAGATCGGGAAATGATTAAATTCCCTGACTGTCCCCGATTCGGGATATCGGTGCATTGGCACCAACGATTTGGTAGTCAGCGTATGATCCCGAACATTAAAACACCAACACATATTAATATAATAACTTTCTTTATTTTGTTTTTGTTTATTCATTTTTCTTTATTTTATTTTATTTATTTCTTTTTAACCCTTTTTATTTTACTTTTAATTTTAAAATTATTTTTCTAACTTATAAAACCTAATAATCAATTTATCTACTAAAAACAAGAACAATATTAATTATATAATATTATATATTAATCAATTTCTCTATTTCTAACAAATTAATTATCCTAATTATAATCAAGTCAATTAAGGATAACATTAAGTTAATTTATTTAATTTAAGTAAATTAAATTAGTTACGTTACTCAAATAAATATAATCTCTAAATTATAAAAATAATACTAGTATAACTAAAATAAAACATAATCAATTAATAGATTATAAATAATTAAGAGTTATAAAATAATAACTTAAATTATAATAATAATTTAGATTCTTAAACTATATATATATTAATCAATTTCTCTATTTTAAATTAATTGGGTTAGAAATTAAATCCGTAAACTTGAAACTAAAATAAAGATCAAATGTATAAAAATGATCTAGAACGATAAACATAGGTTAACAAAATCAAGTATGCGAACAACGAAATTCCGACACGACAAGCATAGATGTAAGCGAGAATGTTGCCGAAATTTACAAGAAAAGACGATAAAACCTGAAACAACCGTGTAATTAATTATCAATCTAATTTAGTTAGTAATTGTTGAGTAAATCAAGTAAAACTAATA
The DNA here is from genome assembly GCA_037127355.1 of Schoenoplectus tabernaemontani. Classification (NCBI taxonomy): domain Eukaryota; kingdom Viridiplantae; phylum Streptophyta; class Magnoliopsida; order Poales; family Cyperaceae; genus Schoenoplectus; species Schoenoplectus tabernaemontani. The sequence continues at coordinate 4,871,163 of CM073741.1, forward strand.
AACATCTAATTTAAATTAATTAGGTGATACGATCGACTCGGATCCTCTCGCGGAGTACGAGGTCATTCCCGACCCGACGTACGCGGACACCGACCCCGAGGTCGGTGTTCTACCTCCGGAGTAGAGCGACTCCGCGATCCTCACCAGCACTCCCAGGTACGGTTTCCTGGGATTTGATTTTCTCTCTTTAGAATTAGGAATCCAAACCGAAAATAAAATGTTTTTAAAATAAATCTGAATTGCGGTACTTTCGACCAAACTTTGATTAGAGACCAAAATTGACTTGTCATCTCGCATCCCAGAAATTGACCAAAGATATTCGAGACATACCCGCATTCGCATGTCATATCATGTCATATTGCACGTAGACAGGATAGGAGTAGGATTCGGGAAATAGTCCCGAGATAGGATCAGATAGAATTAAATAATTCAAGTTGTAGATTATATTTATTAGGAAAATATTATTACTATTACTAATTATTAATTAAGCTAGGTAGTTAATCATGCATTAAATGCATGGGAGTGCTGAGAGGCGGACCGGGTAATTCCCAGTCTAAGTTGCCTTGCATAACCAGACCGTTGTGGTTACGTACGGTGACCCATAGGCCCGTGGGACCCACCGGTCTGTATATGTACTGCGCATCTGTGCCTGTCGGATTATCCACCGATCCGTCATTTGGCGGGTTCGGCTGTGTCGGAGTGTTTTTCTTTGATCAATATTATATTTTTATTATTCTTAATATGATTAAATTTTTAATCCAAATTTGAGCGTTTTAGGATACGGTGTACTTCAGTGTTTAGTGTGGGCGGCCATATCCGAGACTGGAATCTAGTTCGTGATATTATATTATTATATTTATCCGGCATATTTAGGATCCTAATATTGTCCGAAGGGCTTTCTCCTTTGGCCCGTAGTTGGTACAGAGAAAGTCGGGATGCGGTCCACTGGCCTTAGTGGGTACAGTGTAGGCTCCCATTTGTTATATTTCGTTTTGATACTTTTACGGGATGCGGTCCTCTGACCCTTGGTTGGTACAGTGTAGGCTCCCATTTGATTTCGATTTGTTAATTCACGAGTAGTTATCCCCTTTTTGGCGATATGGCAACTGAAGACATATTTATCCGTTTGCTTTTATTTTGTAAGGTGAGTTACCAGATCTAGCAGACCAGAGTACGTGCTTATGCACGCTCACTCTCCTAGGGCGTTACGCCTCGGGAGCCCGAATTGTCGTTTATGCGGCATTGGCGCCGCATAAACATAAAGTCCTAAGTTCGTAAGTTGGGTCGCTGGTGGCGCCCGCTTAGGCAAGGCCCAAGTTCGTAAGTTGGGACGCTGGTGGCGCCCGCTTGGGATAGATCTAGTGATTTGCAAATTGGGATATTTATTTCGGGTGTTTGTTTACTCGTACCTTATATTTATTATCATATTACTATTTCCTCAGATTTTCTATTTCAGGGTTAATTGTCATTTCATGTCATTCATGTAGAGGTGTTCTCGAAATGTATAAAATAATAATACATTAACATATATTTAAATAATTCATTTCATTTAAATTCGGTATCGGTATTTGGGTCCAGTCTAGGAAAGAAGATCAAATCTTAAGGCTGGATCTAAATCCGTACTGAGTAATTTTTAAAATTACTCACGTTTCCACGGTGGTTGTGGGATCCAGGTTTACAGGTATGGGCTCGAGTTTTGATGAGAGTGCTAGGTGCAGCAGTCCTGCGTGATATCAGAGGTGCTTCGCCGCATCAGCACAGTGAGGCGGGTAGTTGATTAGGGCTTATCGGGCATCGGGTTTTTGGTTTCTTTCTTTGGGCTTTATTTGAGAGATTTTGCTACCCATTCCGATGGTGTTAGCCCCGCCGGTGTCTGGCGTTGTATTATCTGTATATTCTGGACTGTTTGTTTGGTATTATTATTATTGTTTTGTTTATTCTGGGATTTACTTTATTTTTTATTCACATAGCCTTTCGTACGCACGTCTCGTCGTGCGTACGTGGCGGGATTAAGCACCCCAAATCCGATTTAATTATTCTGGGGTGTGACACCCGACGCCCTCGGCACCGTCGAAAACGAGTCCGGGAGCGCAAAACATGGAAATGGGACCGGACGGCCTCGGTACCGCCGAAAACGAGTCCGGGATAGCAAAACATGAAAACGGTACCCGACGCCCACGGTACCGCCGAAAACGAGTATAGGCGCGCAAAACATTAAAACGGGACCCGACGCCCTCGGTAATGCCGAAAATGAGTCAAGGAGCGCAAAACATGAAAACGGGACCCGACGCCCTCGCTACCGCCGAAAACGAGTCAGGCAGCGCAAAACATGAAAACGGGACCCGACACCCACGTTACCGCCGAAAATAAGTCCGGGCGCGCAAAACATGGAAACGGGAACAGACGCCCTCGCTACCGTCGAAAATGAGTCCGGGAGCGCAAAACATGAAAACAGGACCCGACGCCCTCGGCACCGTCGAAAACGAGTCCGGGAGCGCAAAACATGGAAACGGGAACCGACGCCCTCGTGCGCCGAAAAGTGAGTCCGGAGCGCAAAACATAAAAACGGGACCCGACGCCCTCGGCACCGTCGAAAACGAGTCCGGGAGCGCAAAACATGAAAATGGGACCGGAATAGCAAGACATGAAAACGGGACCCGACGCCTCGCTACCGCCGAAAACGAGTCCGGGAGCGAAAAACATGAAAACGGGACCTGACGCCCTCGGTAACGCCGAAAACGAGTCCGAGAGCGCAAAAAAAGATAACTTGACCCGACGCCCACGGTTCCGCCGAAAACGAGTCCGGGCGCGCAAAACATGAAAACGGGAACCGACGCCCTCGGTACCGCCAAAACTGAGTCCGGGAGCGCAAAACATTAAAACGGGACCCGACGCCCTCGGCACCGCTGAAAACGAGTCAAGGAACGCAAAGCATTAAAATGGGACCCGACGTCCTCGGTACCGCCGAAAAGGAGTCCGGGAGCGCAAAACATTAAAATGGGACCCGACGTCCTCGTTATCGCCGAAAACGAGTCCGGGAGCGCAAAACATGAAAACGGGACCCGACGCCCTCGGTGCCGCCGAAAACGAGTCACGAAGCGCAAAACATGAAAACGGGACCCGACGCCCACGTTACCGCCGAAAACGAGTCCGGGCGCGCAAAACATGGAAACGGGAACCGACGCCCTCGGTACCGCCGAAAATGAGTCCGGGAGCGCAAAACATGAAAACGGGACCCGACGCCCTCGGCACCGTCGAAAACGAGTCCGGGAGCGCAAAACATGAAAACGGGACCGACGCCCTCGCACCGCCGAAAACGAGTCCGGGAGCGCAAAACATGAAAACGGGACCCGACGCCCTCGGCACCGTCGAAAACGAGTCCGGGAGCGCAAAACATGAAAATAGGACCGGACGGCCTCGGTACCGCCGAAAACGAGTCCGGGATAGCAAAACATAAAAACGGTACCCGACACCCTCGATACCGCCGAAAACGAGTATAGGCGCGCAAAACATTAAAACGGGACCCGACGCCCTCGGTACCGCTGAAAACGAGTCCAGGAGCTCAAAACGTTGAAACGGGACCCGACGCCCACGGTAGCGCCGAAAACGAGTCCAGGCGCGCAAAATAAGAAAACTTGACCCTACGCCCTCGGTATCGCCGAAAATGAGTCCGGGAGCGCAAAACAAGAAAACTGGACCCGACGCCCTCGGCACCGCTGAAAACGAGTCCGGGAGCGCAAAATATGAAAATGGGACCCGACGTCCTCAGTATCGCCGAAAAGGAGTCCCGGAGCGCAAAACATGAAAACGGGACCCGACGCCCGTACCGCCGAAAACGAGTTAGGCAACGCAAAACATGAAAACGGGACCCGACGCCCTCGGTACCGCCGAAAACGAGTCGGCGCAAAAACATGAAAACGGACCCGACGCCCTCGCACGCGCGAAAACGAGTCGGGCGCGCGCAAAACATGAAAACGGGACCCGACACCCACGTTACCGCCGAAACAAGTCCGGCGCGCAAAACATGGAAACGGGACCGACGCCCTCGCACCGCGTCGAAAACGAGTCCGGGAGCGCAAAACATGGAAACGGGAACCGACGCCCTCGCTACCGCCGAAAGTGAGTCCGGGAGCGCAAAACATAAAAACGGGACCCGACGCCCTCGCGCAAAACATGCAAAACATGAAAATGGGACCGGAATAGCAAGACATGAAAACGGGACCCGACGCCCTCGCTACCGCCGAAAACGAGTCCGGGAGCGAAAAACATGAAAACGGGACCTGACGCCCTCGGTAACGCCGAAAACGAGTCCGAGAGCGCAAAAAAAGATAACTTGACCCGACGCCCACGGCTCCGCCGAAAACGAGTCCGGGCGCGCAAAACATGAAAACGGGACCGACGCCCTCGGTACCGCCAAAAATGAGTCCGGGAGCGCAAAACATTAAAACGGGACCCGACGCCCCCGGCACCGCTGAAAACGAGTCAAGGAACGCAAAACATTAAAATGGGACCCGACGTCCTCGGTACCGCCGAAAAGGAGTCCGGGAGCGCAAAACATTAAAATGGGACCCGACGTCCTCGTTACCGCCGAAAAGGAGTCCGGGAGCGCAAAACATGAAAACGGGACCCGACGCCCACGTTACCGCCGAAAACGAGTCCGAGCGCGCAAAACATGAAAACGGGCCCCGACGCACTCGGTACCCCCGAAACGAGTCCGGGAGCGCATAACATGAAAACGTGACGCGGCGCCTTCGGTACCGCCGAAAATGAGTCCGGGAGCGCAAAACATGAAAACGGACCTGACGCCCACAGTACCGCCGAAAACGAGTCCGGGAGCGCAAAACATGAAAACTTGACCCGACGCCCACGGTACCGCCGAAAACGAGTGTGGGCGCGCAAAACATGAACACGGGAACCGCCGCCCTCGGTACCGCCGAAAATGAGTCCGGGAGCGCAAAACATGAAAACGGGACCCGACGCCCTCGGCACCGCTGAAAACGAGGCCGGGAGCGCAAAAAATGAAAATGGGACCCGACGTCCTCGGTACCGCCGAAAAGGAGTCCGGGAGCGCAAAACTTGAAAACGGGACCCGACGCCCTCGGTACCGCCGAAAACGAGTCTGGGAGCGCAAAACATGAAAACGGGATCCGACGCCCACGTTACCGCCGAAAACTAGTCCGGGCGCGCAAAACATGAAAGCGGGCCCCGACGAACTCGGTACCGCTGAAAACGAGTCCGGGAGCGCATTACATGAAAACGGGACCAGACGCCCTCGGTACCGCCGAAAATGAGACGGGAGCACAAAACATGAAAACGGGACCCGACGCCCATGGTACCGCCGAAACGAGTCGGGGCGCGCAAAACAAGAAAACGGGACGTGACGCCCCGGTACCGCTGAAATTGAGTCCGGGAGCGCAAAACATGAAAACGAGTCCCGATGCCCTCGCTACCGCCGAAAACGAGTCCGGGCGCGCAAAACATGAAAACGGGAATCAACGCCCTCGGTACCGCCGAAAACAAGTCCGGGCGCGCAAAACATGAAAACGGGACCCGACGCCCACGTTACCGCCGAAAACGAGTCCGGGAGCGCAAAACGGTGAAACGGGACCCGACGCCCACGGTACCGCCGAAACGAGTCCGGGCGCGCAAAACATGAAAACGGAAACCGACGCCCTCGGTAATGCCGAAAATGAGTCCGAGAGTGCAAAACATGAAAACGGGACCCGACGCCCTCGGCACCGTTGAAAACGAGTCCGGGAGCGCAAAACATGAAAACGGGACGCAACGCCCTCGGTATCGCCGAAAACGAGTCCGGATCGCAAAACATGAAAACGGGACCCGACGCCCTCGGTATCCACGAAAACGAGTCCGAGAGCGCAAAACATGAAAACGGGACCCGACGCCCACGTTACCGCCGAAAACGAGTCCGGGCGCGCAAAACATGGAAACGGGAACCGACGCCCCCTCGTACCGCCGAAATGAGTCCGGGAGCGCAAAACATGAAAACGGGACCCGACGCCCTCGGCACAGCCGAAACGAGTCCGGAGCGCAAAACATGGAAACGGGAACCGACGCCCTCGTACCGCCAAAAGTGAGTCCGGGAGCGCAAAACATGAAAACGGGACCCGACGCCCGCACCGTCGAAAATGAGTCCGGAGCGCAAAACATGAAACGGACCCGACGCCCTCGCACCGTCGAAACGAGTCCGGAGCGCAAAACATGGAAATGGGACCGACGCCTCGCATCCGCCGAAACGAGTCCGGATAGCAAAACATGAAAACGGCACCCGACGCCCACGGCCGCCGAAACGAGTATAGGCGCGCAAAACATTAAAACGGACCCGACGCCCTCGTAATGCCGAAAATGAGTCCGGGAGCGCAAAACATGAAAACGGGACCCGACGACCTCGCACCGTTGAAAACGAGTCCGGAGCGCAAAACATGAAAACGGACGCAACGCCCTCGCATCGCCGAAAACGAGTCCGGAACGCTAAACATGAAAACGGACCCGACACCCTCGGCACTCCACGAAAACGAGTCCGGAGCGCAAAACTTGAAAACGGGACCCGATGTACTCGCTACCGCCTAAAACGAGTCCGGGAGCACAAAACAAGAAAACGGGACCCGACGCCCTCCGTACCGTCGAAAACGAGTCCGGGCGCGCAAAACACGAAAACGGGACCCGACGCCCTCGGCACCGTCGAAAACGAGTCCGGGAGCGCAAAACATGAAAATGGGACCCGACGTCCCCGGTACCGCCGAAAACGAGTCCGGGAGCGCAAAACATGCAAACGGGACTAGACGCCCACGTTACCGCCGAAAACGAGTCCGGCGCGCAAAACATGAAAACGGGCCCCGACGCCCACGTTATCGCCGAAAATGAGGCCGGGTGCGCAGAACATGAAAACGGGCCCCGACGCCCGCGGTACCGCCGAAAACGAGTCGGGCGCGCAAAACATGAAAACGGGACCCGACGACCTCAGTACTGCCGAAAACGAGTACGGTAGCGCAATACGTTGAAACGGGAACCGACGCCCTCGCTACCGCCAAAAATGAGTCCGGAAGCGCAAAATATGAAAACGGGACCTGATGCCCTCGGCACCGCTGAAAACGAGTCCGGGCGCGCAAAACATGGAAACTGGAACCGACGCCTTCGCTACCGCCGAAAATGAGTCCGGGAGCGCAAAACATGAAAACGGGAACCGACGCCCTCGGACCGCCGAAAATGAGTCCGGGAGCGCAAAACATGAAAACGGGACCCGACGCCTCGCACGCCGAAAACGAGTCCGGGAGCGCAAAACATGGAAACGGGAACCGACGCCCTCTGTACCGCCAAAAGTGAGTCCGGGAGCGCAAAACATGAAAACGGGACCCGACGCCCTCGGCACCGTCGAAAATGAGTCCGGGAGCGCAAAACATGAAACGGGACCCGACGCCCTCGGTACCGCCGAAAACAAGTCCGGGCGCGCAAAACATGAAAATGGGACCCGACGCCCACGTTACCGCCGAAAACGAGTCCGGGAGCGCAAGACGGTGAAACGGGACCCGACGCCCACGGTACCGCCGAAAACGAGTTTGGGCGCGCAAAATATGAATACGGAAACCGACGCCCTCACGTAATGCCGAAAATGAGTCCGAGAGTGCAAAACATGAAAACGGGACCCGACGCCCTCGACACCGTTGAAAACGAGTCCGGAGCGCAAAACATGAAAACGGGACGCAACGCCCTCGGTATCGCCGAAAACGAGTCCGGGATCGCAAAACATGAAAACGGGACCCGACGCCCTCGGCATCGCGAAAACGAGTCCGGGAGCGCAAAACATGAAAACGGGACCGACGCCCACGTTACCGCCGAAACGAGTCCGGCGCGCAAAACATGGAAACGGAACCGACGCCTCGGTACCGCCGAAAATGAGTCCGGAGCGCAAAACATGAAAACGGGACCCGACGCCCTCGCACGCCGAAAACGAGTCCGGAGCGCAAAACATGGAAACGGACCCGACGCCCTCGTACCGCCAAAAAACGAGTCCGGAGCGCAAAACATGAAAACGGGACCCGACGCCCTCGCACCGCGAAAATGAGTCCGGAGCGCAAAACATGAAAACGGGACCCGACGCCCTCGCACCGTCGAAAACGAGTCCGGAGCGCAAAACATGGAAATGGGACCGACGCCTCGAGCATCCGAAAACGAGTCCGGGATAGCAAAACATGAAAACGGTACCCGACGCCCACGGTACCGCCGAAAACGAGTATAGGCGCGCAAAACATTAAAACGGGACCCGACGCCCTCGATAATGCCGAAAATGAGTCCAGGAGCGCAAAACATGAAAACGGGACCCGACGACCTCGGCACCGTTGAAAACGAGTCCGGGAGCGCAAAACATGAAAACGGGACGCAACGCCCTCGGTATCGCCGAAAACGAGTCCGGAACGCTAAACATGAAAACGGGACCCGACACCCTCGGTACCCACGAAAACGAGTCCGGAAGCGCAAAACTTGAAAACGGGACCCGATGTACTCGCTACCGCCTAAAACGAGTCCGGGAGCACAAAACAAGAAAACGGGACCCGACGCCCTCCGTACCGCCGAAAACGAGTCCGGGCGCGCAAAACATGAAAACGGGACCCGACGCCCTCGGCACCGTCGAAAACGAGTCCGGGAGCGCAAAACATGAAAACGGGACCCGACGCCCTCGCACCGCCGAAACGAGTCCGGAGCGCAAAACATGCAAACGGACCCGACGCCACGTTACCGCCGAAAACGAGTCCGGCGCGCAAAACATGAAAACGGGCCCGACGCCCACGTTATCGCCGAAAATGAGTCCGGGTGCGCAAACATGAAAACGGGCCCCGACGCCCGCGCATCGCCGAAACGAGTCCGGGCGCGCAAAACATGAAAACGGGACCCGACGACCTCGCATCGCCGAAACGAGTACCGTAGCGCAATACGTTGAAACGGAACCGACGCCCTCGGTGCACCGCCAAAAATGAGTCCGGAAGCGCAAAATATGAAAACGGACCCGATGCCCTCGCACCGCCGAAACGAGTCCGGCGCGCAAAACATGGAAACCGGAACCGACGCCTCGCCCGGTGCACCGCCGAAAATGAGTCCGGGAGCGCAAAACATGAAAACGGGACCCGACGCCCACGCACCGCCGAAACGAGTGTGGGCGCGCAAAACATGAAAACGGACCCGAGTCTCGCGCACCGCCGAAACGAGTCGAGAGCGCAAAACATGAAAACGGACCCGACGCCCACGTTACCGCCGAAACGAGTCCGGCGCGCAAAACATGGAAACGGAACCCGACGCGCTCGCACCGCCGAAACGAGTCCGGAGCGCAAAACATGAAAACGGACCCGACGCCCCTCGCACCGTCGAAAACGAGTCCGGAGCGCAAAACATGAAAACGGACCCGACGCCCCTGCACCGCCGAAACGAGTCGTGGAGCGCAAAACATGAAAACGGACCCGACGCCCCTGCATGCGCGAAAAAGAGTCACGAAGCGCAAAACATGAAAACGGACCCGACGCCCACGTTACCGCCGAAACGAGTCCGGCGCGCAAAACATGGAAACGGAACCGACGCCCTGCACCGCCGAAAATGAGTCCGGAGCGCAAAACATGAAAACGGGACCCGACGCCCTCGCACAACGCCGAAACGAGTCCGGAGCGCAAAACATGGAAACGGAACCGACGCCCCTGCATCCGCCGAAAGTGAGTCCGGAGCGCAAAACATGAAAACGGGACCCGAACGCCCTCGCACCGCCGAAAACGAGTCCGGAGCGCAAAACATGAAACGGACCCGACGCCTCGCACCGTCGAAACGAGTCCGGAGCGCAAAACATGAAAATGGGACCGACGCCTCGTACCGCCGAAAACGAGTCCGGATAGCAAAACATGAAAACGGACCCGACGCCCACGCACGACATCCGCCGAAACGAGTCCGTAGGCGCGCAAAACATTAAAACGGACCCGACGCCCTGCGTAATGCCGAAAATGAGTCCGGAGAGCGCAAAACATGAAAACGGACCCGACGACCTCGCACCGTTGAAAACGAGTCCGGAGCGCAAAACATGAAAACGGACGCAACGCCCCTGTATCGCCGAAACGAGTCCGGATCGCTAAACATGAAAACGGGACCCGACACTCTCTGCACCACGAAAACGAGTCCTAAGCGCAAAACTTGAAAACGGACCCGATGTACTCTGCACCGCCTAAAACGAGTCCGGAGCGCAAAACAAGCAAAAACGGACCCGACGCCCTCCGTACCGCCGAAAACGAGTCCGGTGCGCAAAACATGAAAACGGACCCGACGCCCACGTACCGCCGAAACGAGTCCGGCGCGCAAAACAAGAAAACGGGACGCGACGCCCCGCGTGCACGCCGAAATTGAGTCCGGAGCGCAAAACATGAAAACGAGTCCCGATGCCCTCGGTACCGCCGAAAACGAGTCCGCGCGCGCAAAACATGAAAACGGGAATCGACGCCCTCGGTACCGCCGAAAACAAGTCCGGGCGCGCAAAACATGAAAATGGGACCCGACGCCCACGTTACCGCCGAAAACGAGTCCGGGAGCGCAAAACTGAAACGGACCCGACGCCCACGGCACCGCCGAAACGAGTTTGGGCGCGCAAAACATGAATACGGAAACCGACGCCTTCGTAAATGCCGAAACGAGTCCGAGAGCGCAAAACATGAAAACGGACCCGACGCCTCGACACCGTTGAAAACGAGTCCGGAGCACAAAACATGAAAACGGACGCAACGCCTCGTATCGCCGAAAACGAGTCCGGATCGCAAAACATGAAAACGGACCCGACGCCCTCGTATCCACGAAAACGAGTCCGAAGCGCAAAACTTGAAAACGGACCCGACGCCCTCGCATCCACGAAAACGAGTCCGAAGCGCAAAACTTGAAAACGGACCCGACGTCCCTGCACCGCCGAAAACGAGTCCGGAGCGCAAAACATGAAAACGGGACCCGACGCCCACGCACCGTCGAAACGAGTCGTGGAGCGCAAAACATGAAAATGGGACCCGACGTCCCTGCATCGCCGAAAACGAGTCCGGAGCGTAAAACATGAAAACGGACCTCGACGCCCACGTTACCGCCGAAACGAGTCCGGGAGCGCAAAACATGAAAACGGGACCTCACGCCCACGTTACCGCCGAAAACGAGTCCGAGCGCGCAAAACATGAAAACGGGCCCCGACGCACTCGGTACCCCCGAAAACGAGTCCGGGAGCGCATAACATGAAAACGTGACGCGGCGCCTTCGGTACCGCCGAAAATGAGTCCGGGAGCGCAAAACATGAAAACGGGACCCGACGCCCACGCACCGCCGAAAAACGAGTCCGGGAGCGCAAAACATGAAAACTTGACCCGACGCCCACGGTACCGCCGAAAACGAGTGTGGGCGCGCAAAACATGAAAACGGGACCCGAGGCCCTCGGCACCTCCGAAAACGAGTCAGAGAGCGCAAAACATGAAAACGGGACCCGACGCCCACGTTACCGCCGAAACGAGTCCGGCGCGCAAAACATGAAA
>CM073741.1:4882808-5056878 GCA_037127355.1 Schoenoplectus tabernaemontani
AAATGAGTCCGCGCGCAAATCTTGAAAACGTTACCCGAGGCTCCCTCGACACCCCCGAAAACAAGTTCCGCGCCGCAATACTTGGAAAACTAGTCACGACGCCATCCGTACCGCAAACGAGTCGGGCGCGCAAAAACGATGAAAACCGTACCCGACCACTCTGATCGGCCAAAAACGAGTCCCTAAGAGAGCGCAAAATATGAAAACGGGACCCGACGCCTCGCACCGCTCGAAAATGAGTCCGGGAGCGCAAAACATGAAAACGGACCCGACGCCGCCCGGTGCACCGCCGAAACGTAGTCCCGGAGCAAGCAAACGGTGGAAACGGGGACCCCGACGCTTCGCACGGCCGAAAACGAGTTCGCCGCGCAAAAAACATGAAAATCGGACCCGACGCCGCTGCACATCGCCGAAAACGAGTCCGGCGCGCAAATCATGAAAACGGACCCGACGCTCCTAAGGCACCGCTCGAAAATGAGTCCCATAGCCGCAAAACGTGAAAACGGAACTCGCACCCTCGCACCGCCAAAACGAGTCCGGCGCAAAACTCCGAAAACGGTCACGACGCTTCTGCACCGCCGAAACGAGTCCGGGAGCGCAAAACATGAAAACGGGACCCGACGCCCGCACTCGACGCACCGCACGAAAACGCAACTCTCGGAAGGCGCACAAAACATGAAAACGGGGACCCGACGCTTCGGTACCGCCGAAAACGAGTCCGGCGCGCAAAACTTGAAAACGGACCCGACGCCTCTCGGCACCGCCGAAAATCGAGTCCCGGCGCGCAAAACTTGAAAACGAGGACCCGACGCCCCCGCACCGCCGCCGAAAAACGAGTCCGGAGCGCAAAACATGAAAACCGGGACCCGACGCCCTGCATCACGAAATGCAGTCGCGCGCAAACATGAAAAAAGGATCGCACTTCCTGCGACCGAAAACGAGCGCAGGGCGCCAAACATGAAAACGGGGACCCGACGCCCGCACCGCCGAAAACGAGTCCGGCGCGCAAAACATGAAAACGGGACCCGACGCCCCCACGGCCGAAAAACGAGTCCGGGCGCGCAAAACATGAAAACGGACCCGCCCGACGCCCTCCGTACCGCCGAAAACGAGTCCGCGAACGCAAAACTTGAGAAAGCTGACCCCACGGCCTCTGATACTCGCCGAAGACGAGGCCTCGGTTGCGCAAAACGGGAGATCGAGACCCTACGCCCCTGCATCGCTCGAAAAACAAGTCCGGGAGAGCTTATCTTGAAAACGAGACCGCACGTCCTAAGCCGCATTCGAAAAACGTAATCCGGCGCGAAAAAACGTGGATAACCGACCCGTACGCACTCGCTACACGCAACGTAAATGAGTCCCGCCGCGCGTCAAATCTGAAAAAACAGGAACTCGAGGCCCCTCGCACCGCTCGAAAAACGAGTCCGGCTGAAACATTTAAAGATACCCGACGCCTCGGTAACACGACGCAACGAGTCCTTTGCCGCGCACCAACATGGTAACGTGACCACGTCTGCATCACGAAACGAGTCCCGCGCAAATCATGAAAACCGGGACCACAACGCCGGCAATACCGCGAAAACGTGTCGTGGCGTGCAAACCCGTGGAAACCCGGGACCCGACGCCCTCGACACTGCTCGAAAACGAGCCTGGGCGCGCAAGACACTTGAAAACGGGACCCGACGCTTCTCTGCATCATTAAAAACGAGTCGGGGCGCGCAAAACATGAAAACGGACTCGACGTCTCTGCACCGCCAAAAACGAGTCTCCAGAGCGCCAAGAAACATTAAAAACGGGACCTCGACGCACGGCATCACGCTAAAAATGAGTCTCTGAGGGAGCTGCAATTTTGAAACCTGGGAGCCCAGGCCCGCACCGCCTCGACCCAGTCCCGGCGCGTAAACTAGAACGGGTCTCGACGCCTCGAGACGACTGAATGTCCGAAGGACAACATGCAAAAACAGGACCCAACGCCTTCGATCAACAAACATCCAAGCACAAATAAGAAAAACGGACCCGGAAGTCCCTGTACCGCCGAACGTGTCCCCGGCGCGCAAGAACTTGAAAACGGGACCCGACGCCCACGATCGTCAGCTGGAAACGTGCCCGGCGCACCAGAAACTTGAAAACGGAGCCGAGGCGTCGGTACCCGTCGAAACCAAGTTCTGGACGCGCAAAACTTGTAAAGGGTCCCGACGCTCGCACCACCAAAAAATGAGTCGTCGCGCCGCAGAAAGCTTGAAAAAACTGTAATTCGACACCCTCACGCCGAAACGAGTCCGCGACGCGCAAAATGGCACAACCATGCCCTCAGACTGTCGAAACGCAATCCCAGCGCGCAAAAGACGGATAACGAGACCCGACGTCATCTGATACCGCCGAAAGCAAGTCTAGGCACGCAAAATATGTGGAAATGGGATTCGACGCACTCTGCACACGCCACCGAAAACGAGTCCGAGAGCGCACACCGTGAAAATGGGACCTCGGTGCCCAAAATATGAGAACGGACCGAAAACGAGTCCTGGCGCGCAAATCACGAAAACGGGACCCGACGCCTACGTACCGCCGAAAACGAGTCCGGCGAGCGCAAAAACATGAAAACGGGACCCGACGCCCCCAGACCGCCGAAAATGAGTCCGTGCGCGCAAAAAACATGAAAACTAGACCCTACACGCCTCTGCACCGCCGAAAATGAGTCCCGGGGAGCGCAAACATGAAAACGGGGACCCGACGCCCCCGGTATCGCCGAAAACGAGTCCCGGGAGCGCAAAACATGAAAACGGACCCCGACGCCCGCATACCGCCGAAAACGAGTCCGGCGCGCAAAACATGAAAACGGACCCGACGCCCTCGTACCGCCGAAAACGAGTCCGGAGCGCAAAACATGAAAATTGACCCGACGCCTCTGAACCGCCGAAAACGAGTCCGGTGAGCGCAAAACATGAAAACGGACCCGACGCCCGTACCGCCGAAAACGAGTCCGGAGCGCAAAACATGAAAACGGGACCCGACGCCCTCGCACCGCCGAAAACGAGTCCGGAGCGCAAAACATGAAAACGGGACCCGACGCCCCCGCACCGCCGAAAACGAGTCCGGAGCGCAAAACATGAAAACGGACCCCGACGCCTCGGACCGCCGAAAACGAGTCCGGAGCGCAAAACATGAAAACGGGACCCGACGCCCTCGCACTCCGCCGAAAACGAGTCCGGAGCGCAAAACATGAAAACGGACCCGACGCCTCGAACCGCCGAAAACGAGTCCGGAGCGCAAAAACATGAAAACGGACCCGACGCCCCTGCGTACCGCCGAAAACGAGTCCGGCGCGCAAAACATGAAAACGGACCCGACGCCTCTCGCAACCGCCGCCGAAAACGAGTCCGGGAGCGCGCAAAACATGAAAACGGACCCGACGCCCTGTGCCGTAACCGCCGAAAACGAGTCCCGGAGCGCAAAACATGAAAACGGGACCCGACGCCCTCGAACCGCCGAAAACGAGTCCCGGAGCGCAAAACATGAAAACGCGACCCGACGCCTGCACCGCCGAAAACGAGTCCTAGAGCGCAAAACATGAAAACGTGGACCCGACGCCCCTCTGGAACCGGCCGAAAACGAGTCCGGCGCGCAAAACATGAAAACGGACCCGACGCCCTCTCAGGTACCGCCGAAAACGAGTCCGGAGCGCAAAACATGAAAACGGGACTCCGACGCCCTCGCAACCGCCGAAAACGAGTCCGGAGCGCAAAACATTCGAAAAAAACGGACCCGACGCCCTCGTACCGCCGAAACGAGTCCGGAGCGCAAAACATGAAAACGGGACCCGACGCCCGCACCGCCCGAAACGAGTCCGGCGCGCAAAACATGAAAACGGACCCGACGCCCTCTCGCATCCGCCGAAAACGAGTCCGGAGCGCAAAACATTGAAAACGGACCCGACGCCCACTGCACGCCGAAAACGAGTCCCGGCGCGCAAAACATCGAAAACGGTACCGACGCTCTCGCACCGCCGAAAACGAGTCCCGGCGCGCAAAACATGAAAACGGGACCCGACGCCCTGGATATCGCCGAAAAACGAGTCCGGAGCGCAAAACATGAAAACGGGACCCGACGCCCTCGGTACCGCCGAAAACGAGTCCGGGAGCGCAAAACATGAAAAACGGGAACCCGACACCCTGGCATCGCCGAAAACGAGTCCGGCGCGCAAAACATGAAAACGGGACCCGACGCCCCTGCACCGCCGAAAACGAGTCCGGCATAGCGCAAAACATGAAAACGGGGACCCGACGCCCTAAGAGCCGAAAACGAGTCCGGAGCGCAAAACATGAAAACGGGACCCGACGCCCTCCGCACCGCCGAAAACGAGTCCGGGAGCGCAAAACATTAAAACGGGACCCGACGCCCTCTGCACCGCCGAAAACGAGTCCGGGCGCGCAAAACATGAAAACGGGGACTCGACGCCTCGTGCACCGCCGAAAACGAGTCCGGAGCGCAAACATGAAAACCGGGACCCGACGCCTCTCGATCACCGCCCCGAAAACGAGTCCGGCGCGCAAAACATGAAAACGGACCCGACGCCCCGTGTACCGCCGAAAATGAGTCCGGAGCGCAAAACATGCAAACGGGACCCGACGCCCCTCATGCACGCCGAAAACGAGTCCGGGAGCGCAAAAACATGAAAACGGGACCCGACGCCTCGTAACCGCCGAAACGAGTCCGGAGCGCAAAAACATGAAAACGGGACCCGACGCCTCTACCGCCGAAAACGAGTCCGGAGCGCAAAATATGAAAACGGACCCGACGCCCCGAATACCGTCTCGAAAACGAGTCCGAGAGCGCAAAACATGAAAACGGACCCGACGCCCACTGCACCGCCGAAAACGAGTCCCGGAGCGCAAACATGAAAACGGACCCGACGCCCTCTCGTGCACCGCCGAAAACGAGTCCGGACGCAAAACATGAAAACGGGACCCGACGCCCTGCACCGCCGAAAACGAGTCCGGAGCGCAAACATGAAAACGGGGACCCGACGCCCCTGCATACGCCGAAAACGAGTCCGGAGCGCAAAACATGAAAACGGACCCGACGCCCTGCACCGCCGAAAACGAGTCCGGCGCGCAAAACATGAAAACGGGACCCGACGCCTTCGACACCGCCGAAAACGAGTCCGGGAGCGCAAAACATGAAAACGGACCCGACGCCTTGCACCGCCGAAAACGAGTCCCGGCGCGCAAAACATGAAAACGGACCCGACGCCTCTGCACCGCTCGAAACGAGTCCGGAGCGCAAAACATGAAAACGGACCCGACGCCCCGCACCGCCGAAAACGAGTCCGGCGCGCAAAACATGAAAACGGACCCGACGCCGTCTGCATCGCCGAAACGAGTCCGGAGCGCAAAACATGAAAACGGGACCCGACGCCCCGTACCGCCGAAAACGAGTCCCGGAACGCAAAACATGAAAACGGGACCCGACGCCCTGCACCGTACCGAAAACGAGTCCGGAGCGCAAAACATGAAAACGGACCCGACGCCCCTGCACCGCCGAAAACGAGTCCGGAGCGCAAAACATGAAAACGGACCCGACGCCCCGGGACCGCCGAAACGAGTCCCGGCGCAAAAAACATGAAAACGGGACCCGACGCCCCCGCACCGCCCGAAAACGAGTCCGGAGCGCAAAACATGAAAACGGACCCGACGCCCCGGCATCGCCGAAAACGAGTCCGGAGCGCAAAACATGAAAACGGACCCGACGCCCCTGCACCGCCGCGAAACGAGTCCGGAGCGCAAAACATGAAAACGGACCCGACGCCCTCGCACCGCCGAAAACGAGTCCGGAGCAAAAACATGAAAACGGACCCGACGCCCCGCACCGCCGAAAACGAGTCCGGCGCGCAAACATGAAAACGGACCCGACGCCCCCGTGCACCGCCGAAACGAGTCCGGCGCGCAAAACATGAAAACGGACCCGGGACTCGACGCCCCTGCATCGCCGAAAACGAGTCCGGAGCGCAAAACATGAAAACGGACCCGACGCCCTATCGCCGAAACGAGTCCTGCGCAAAACATGAAAACGGACCCGACGCCCCTGGGTACCGCCGAAACGAGTCCGGGAGCGCAAAACATGAAAACGGACCCGACGCCCCGTACTTGCGCCGAAAACGAGTCCGGAGCGCAAAACATGAAAACGAGACCCGACGCCCCGCACCGCCGAAAAACGAGTCCTGGAGCGCAAAACATGAAAACGGACCCGACGCCTCTGGCATCGCCGAAAACGAGTCCGGAGCGCAAAACATGAAAACGGACCCGACGCCCCTGCACCGCCGAAAACGAGTCCGGGAGCGCAAAACATGAAAACGGACCCGACCGACGCCGAAAAACGAGTCCGGAGCGCAAAACATGAAAAACGGGACCCGACGCCTCTGCATACGCCGAAAACGAGTCCGGAGCGCAAAAACATGAAAACGGGACCCGACGCCTCGATACCGCCGAAACGAGTCCCGGAGCGCAAAACATGAAAACGGACCCGACGCCTGCACCGCCGAAAACGAGTCCGGAGCGCAAAACATGAAAACGGACCCGACGCCCTCGCACCGCCGAAAACGAGTCCGGAGCGCAAAACATGAAAACGGGACCCGACGCCCCTGCACGCCGAAAACGAGTCCGGAGCGCAAAACATGAAAACGGACCCGACGCCCTCGTACCGCCGAAAACGAGTCCGGAGCGCAAAACATGAAAACGGACCCGACGCCCCTGCACCGCCGAAACGAGTCCGGAGCGCAAAACATGAAAACGGACCCGACGCCTCGTACCGCGAAAACGAGTCCGGAGCGCAAAACATGAAAACGGGACCCGACGCCTCTGACCGCCGAAAACGAGTCCCAGAGCGCAAAACATGAAAACGGGACCCGACGCTCCCGCACCGCCGAAACGAGTCCGGGAGCGCAAAAACATGAAAACGGACCCGACGCCCTTTACCGCCGAAAACGAGTCCGGCGCGCAAAACATGAAAACGGACCCGACGCCCCTGCACCGCCGAAAATGAGTCCGGGAGCGCAAAACATGAAAACGGACCTCGACGCCTCTGGATAGACCGCCGAAAACGAGTCCGGAGCGCAAAACATGAAAACGGACCCGACGCCTCTGCACCGCCGAAACGAGTCCGGCGCGCAAAACATGAAAACGGACCCGACGCCCCTCGCACCGCCGAAAACGAGTCCGGAGCGCAAAACATGAAAACGGACCCGACGCCCTCGCACCGCCGAAAACGAGTCCGGAGCGCAAAACATGAAAACGGACCCGACGCCCTCGCACCGCCGAAACGAGTCCGGAGCGCAAAACATGAAAACGGGGACCCGACGCCCCTGTACCGCCGAAAACGAGTCCGGGAGCGCAAAACATGAAAACGGACCCGACGCCCCGCACCGCCGAAAACGAGTCCGGAGCGCAAAACATGAAAACGGGGACCCGACGCCTCGCACCGCCGAAAACGAGTCCCGGAGCGCAAAACATGAAAACGGACCCGACGCCCCGACACCGCCGAAACGAGTCCGGAGCGCAAAACATGAAAACGGACCCGACGCCCCTGTACCGCCGAAAATGAGTCCGGAGCGCAAAACATGAAAACGGACCCGACGCCCGAGTACCGCCGAAAACGAGTCCGGCGCAAAACATGAAAACGGACCCGACGCCCTCGATACCGCCGAAAACGAGTCCGGAGCGCAAAACATGAAAACGGACCCGACGCCCGTACCGCCGAAAACGAGTCCCGGAGCGCAAAACATGAAAACGGACCCGACGCCTCGCGCACGCCGAAACGAGTCCGGAGCGCAAAACATGAAAACGGACCCGACGCCCTCGCACCGCCGAAAACGAGTCCGGAGCGCAAAACATGAAAACGGACCCGACGCCCCTGCATCGCCGAAAACGAGTCCGGGAGCGCAAAACATGAAAACGGACCCGACGCCCTTCGATACCGCCGAAAACGAGTCCGGAGCGCAAAACATGAAAACGGACCCGACGCCCTCCGTACCGCCGAAAACGAGTCCGGAGCGAAAACATGAAAACGGGGACCCGACGCCCCTCGAACCGCCAGATTTAAACGAGTCCGGAGCGCAAAACATGAAAACGGGACCCGACGCCCGTATCACGAAAACTAGTCCGGGAGCGCAAAACATGAAAACGGACCCGACGCCCTTCTTGCATTCGCCGAAAACGAGTCCGGCGCAAAACTTCGAAAACGGACCCGACGCCCTCCGTACCGCCGAAAACGAGTTCCGGAGCGCAAAACATGAAAAACGGGACCCGACGCTTCCTCTCGTAAACACGCCGAAAACGAGTCCGGAGCGCAAAACATGAAAACGGGACCCGACGCCCTCTAATCCGCCGAAAACGGAGTCCAGAGCGCAAAAACATGAAAACGTCGACCCGACGCCGTCGTACCGCCGAAAAACGAGTCCGGAGCGCAAAATACATGAAAACGGAACTCCGACGCCTTCGAGTACCGCCGAAAAATGAGTCCGGAGCGCAAAACATGAAAACGGACCCGACGCCTCTGATAACCGCCGAAAACGAGTCCGGAGCGCAAAACATGAAAACGGGGACCCGACGCCCCCGTCCGCCGAAAACGAGTCCGTGAGCGCAAAACATGAAAACGGACCCGACGCCCTCGAGATCCACCGCTAAACGAAAACGAGTCCGGAGCGCAAAACATGAAAATCGGGGACCCGACGCCCTCGACGCACCGCCGAAAACGAGTCCGGAGCGCAAAACATGAAAACTTCGGAACCCGACGCCCTTTGATCACCGCCGAAAAACGAGTCCGTTAGCGCAAAACATGAAAACGGGACCCGACGCCCTCGTATCGCCGAAAAACGAGTCCGGGAGCGCAAAACATGAAAATCGGACCCGACACCCTCGCACTCGCCGAAAACGAGTCCGAGCGCAAAACATGAAAACGGACCCGACGCCCTCTCACCGCCGAAAACGAGTCCGAGCGCAAAACATGAAAACGGGACCCGACGCCCTCGCACCGCCTCGAAAACGAGTCCGGAGCGCAAAACATGAAAACGGACCCGACGCCTTCAAATGAACGACCGCCGAAAACGAGTCCCGGAGCGCAAAACATGGTGAAAACGGACCCGACGCCTCGCACCGCCGAAAACGAGTCCGGAGCGCAAAAACATGAAAACGGACCCGACGCCTCCCCACCGCCGCGAAAACGAGTCCGGAGCGCAAAACATCAAAACGGACCCGACGCCTCCTGCATCGCCGAAAAACGAGTCCGGGAGCGCAAAAACATGAAAACGGACTCCGACGCCGGGAGCACCACCGAAAACGAGTCCCGGAGCGCAAAAACATGAAAACGGACCCGACGCCCCGAACCGCCGAAAACGAGTCCGGAGCGCAAAACATGAAAACGGACCCGACGCCCTCCGCAAGACCGTCGAAAACGAGTCCGGAGCGCAAAACATGAAAACGGGACCCGACGCCCCCGTACCGCCGAAAACGAGTCCGGAGCGCAAAACATGAAAACGGGACCCGACGCCCTTGGCACTGCCGAAAACGAATCCCGAGCGCAAAACATGAAAACGAGACCCACGTACCGGACGATAACCGCACAAAACGAAGTCCGAAGCGCAAAACATGAAAACGGGACCCGACGCCCCCGTACCGCCGAAACGAGTCCGAGCGCAAAACATGAAAACGGACACGACGCCCCCGATACCGCCGAAAACGAGTCCGGAGCGCAAAAAACATGAAAACGGTGACCCGACGCCCTCCGCACCGCCGAAAATGAGTCCCGGGATCGCAAAACATGAAAATCGGGACTCGCACGCCCCTCGCACCGCCGAAAACGAGTCCGAGCGCGCAAAACATGTAAACGGACACGACGCCTCTCGACACCGCCGAAAACTGGTCCCGGAGCGCAAAACATGAAAACGGGACCCGACGCCCCTTCGTACCGCTCGAAACGAGTCCCCGGAGCGCAAAAACATGAAAACAGACCCGACGCCTCGACACCGCCGAAAACGAGTCCGGAGCGCAAAAAACATGAAACGCGACTCCGACGCCTTGTCCGTACCGCCGAAAACGAGTCCCGCAGAGCCCAAAAAACATGAAAACGGGGACTCGACGCCTCTTAACCGCCGAAAACGAGTCCGGAGTAGCAAAACATGAAAACGAGACCCGACGCCCCCCCGTACCGCGCGAAAACGAGTCCGGAGCGCAAAACATGAAAAACGGACCCGACGCCCCTTGCACCGCGCGAAAACGAGTCCCGGAGCGCAATACATGAAAACGGACCTCGACGCCCTCGCGTACCGCCGAAAACGAGTCCCACCGGAGCGCAAAACATGAAAATCGGACCCAACGCCCTCGACACCGCCGAAAACGAGTCCGGAGCGCAAAACATCAAAACGGACCCGACGCCCGACTGCTTACCATCGAAAATGGAAATCTCCAGAGCGCAAAACATGAAAACGGACCCGACGCCCCTGCACCGTCGAAATCGAGTCCGGGAGCGCAAAACATGAAACGGACTCGACGCCCTCGAAACCGCCGAAAACGAGTCCGGAGCGCAAAACATGAAAACGGAATCCGACTCCCCGCTACCGCCGAAAATGAGTCCGGAGCGCAAAACATGAAAACGCGGGATCCGACGCTCGGGTACCGTCGAAAACGAGTCCGGAGCGCAAATCTTTAAAACGGACAACGACACTCTCGTAACCCGCGAAAACGAGTCGTGGAGCGCAAAACATGAAAACGAGACCCGACACACCCTCGAAGTGGCCACCGAAAAACGAGTCCGGAGTGTTAAAACATGAAAACGGATTCGACTCCTCTGTATCGCCCAAAATGAGTCCCGTGAGCGCAAAACACGAAAACGAGACTCCGACGCCCCTAAGTATTCGCCGAAAACGAGTCCGGAGCGCAAATCATTAAAAACGCGACACGACTCCCCTGCACCGCCGAAAACGAGTCCCGGGAGCGCAAAACATGAAAACGGGAACCCGACGCCCCAGTATCGCCGAAAATGAGTCCGCGAGCACAAAAAAATGAAAAAATTGGTGAACCCGCACAACTCTAGGTAACCACCGAAAATGAAATCCGGAGTGCAAATCATTAAAACAAAAAAACGTGGACCTCGACGCCCTCGTTATCGCCGTAAAATGAGTCCGAGGAGCGCAAAACATGAAAAAACGGGACCCATACGCTCCTGGGCATTCGTCGAAAACGAGTCCGGAAGTTGCAAATCATGAAACGGTGACCCGACGCCCCCACCGCCGAAAACGAGTCCGTGAGCGCAAAACATGAAAACGGGACCCGACGCTTCCCCCGCACCGCCGAAAACGAGTCCGGAGCGCAAAACATGAAAACGGGACCCGACGTCCCCCGAACCGCCGAAAATGGTCCGAGCGCGCAAAACATGAAAACGGGACCCGACGCCTCCTCGCACCGCCGAAAACGAGTCCGGGAGCGCAAAAACTTGAAAACGGACCCGACGCCCCGTATCGCCGAAAACGAGTCCGGGAGCGCAAAACATGAAAACGCGACCCGACGCCCCCCAGTACGCCTCGAAAACGAGTCCGGAGCGCAAAACATGAAAACGGACCCGACGCCCCTTTGCACCGCCGAAAACGAGTCCCGGCGCGCAAAACATGAAAACGGACCCGACGCCCTCGGCACCGCCGAAAACGAGTCCGGAGCGCAAAACATGAAAACGGACCCGACGCCCTCGCATTCGCCGAAAACGAGTCCGGAGCGCAAAACATGAAAACGGACCCGACGCCATTGTTACCACCAAAAACGAGTCCGGGCGCGAAAAAACATGAAAACGGACCCGACGCCCTTGTATCCGCCGAAAACGAGTCCGGGCGGGCAAAACATGAAAACGGGACCCGACGCCCCCGTACCGCCGAAAACGAGTCCGGGAGCGCAAAACATGAAAACGGACCCGACGCCCGTACCGCCGAAAACGAGTCCGGCGCGCAAAACATGAAAACGGACCCGACGCCCTCGCACCGCCGAAAACGAGTCCGGAGCGCAAAACATGAAAACGGACCCGACGCCCCCGTACCGCCGAAAACGAGTCCCGGGAGCGCAAAACATGAAAACGGGGACCCGACGCCCTTGGCACCGCCGAAAACGAGTCCCGGAGCGCAAAACATGAAAACGGACCCGACGCCCCTGCACCGCCGAAAACGAGTCCGGAGCGCAAAACATGAAAACGGACCCGACGCCCTCGTACCGCCGAAAACGAGTCCGGAGCGCAAAACATGAAAACGGACCCGACGCCCTCGTACCGCCGAAAACGAGTCCGGAGCGCAAAACATGAAAACGGACCCGACGCCTACTCGTACCGCCGAAAACGAGTCCGAGGAGCGCAAAACATGAAAACGGGGACCCGATTAATTCCCGTACCGCCGAAAACGAGTCCGGAGCGCAAAACATGAAAACGGACCCGACGCCCTCGCACCGCCGAAAACGAGTCCCGGAGCGCAAAACATGAAAACGGACCCGACGCCCCGTACCGCCGAAAACGAGTCCGGAGCGCAAAACATGAAAACGGGACCCGACGCCCACGTGACCGCCGAAAACAAGTCCCGGAGCCGCAAAATATGAAAACGGGACACGACGCCCCTGGGTACCTCGCCGAAAACGAGTCCGAGCGCGCAAAACTTGAAAAATGGGACACGACGCCCACTGGCGTACCGCCGAAAATGAGTCCGAGCGCGCAAAACATGAAAACGGACCCGACGCCTCTGGGTACCGCCGAAAACGAGTCCGGGAGCGCAAAACATGAAAACGGGACCCGACGCCCACGAGCTACCGCCGAAAACGAGTCCGGAGCGCAAAACATGAAACGGGACCCGACGCCCACGTACCGCCGAAAACGAGTCCGGGGAGCGCAAAAACATGAAAACGGGGACCCGACGCCCTTGCGTACCGCCGAAAACGAGTCCGGGAAGCGCAAAACATGAAAACGGACCCGACGCCTCCTGCATCGCTCGAAAACGAGTCCCGGGAGGGCGCAACCATGAAAACGGGACCCGACGCCCTCGTACAAACCGCCGAAAACGAGTCCGAGGAGCGCAAAACATGAAAACGGACCCGACGCCTCGGGGCATCTTCGAAAACTAGTCCGGAGCGCAAAACATGAAAATAGGACCCGCCGCATTTCGTACCGCCGAAAACGAGTCCCGAGCGCAAAACATGGAGAACAAAATACCGACGCCCTCTAATCGCCGAAAACGAGTCCGGGAGCGCAAAACATAAAAAACGAGACCGGATGCCCTCGGTACCCACGAAAACGAGTCCGGGAGCGCAAAACATGAAAACGGGACCCGACGCCCCCTAAGTACCGCCGAAAAGAGTCCGGATCGCAAACACAGGGGTTCCGGGACCCGACGCTCTCGATACCGAAGCCGAAAACGAGTCCCACGGGAGCGCAAAAAATAAAAACGATACCCTACGCCCCCGGTACCGCCGAAAACGAATCCGGGAGTGCAAAACATGAAAATGGGACACGACACCCTCGGTCCCGCCAAAAACGAGTCCGGGAGCGCAAATAATGAACACAGGACCCGACGCCCTCGGTACCGCCGAAAATGAGTCTGGGAGCGCAAATCATTCAAACAGACGCGACGCCCCCGCACCGCCGAAAACGAGTCCGGAGCGCAAAACATGAAAACGGACCCGACGCCCCGATACCGCCGAAAACGAGTCCGGGAGCGCAAAACATGAAAACGGACCCGACGCCCCGCACCGCCGAAAACGAGTCCGGAGCGCAAAACATGAAAACGGACCCGACGCCCTCGCACCGCCGAAAACGAGTCCGGAGCGCAAAACATGAAAACGGACCCGACGCCCCGCACCGCCGAAAACGAGTCCGGAGCGCAAAACATGAAAACGGACCCGACGCCCCTGCACCGCCGAAAACGAGTCCGGGAGCGCAAAACATGAAAACGGGACCCGACGCCCCGCACCGCCGAAAACGAGTCCGGCGCGCAAAACATGAAAACGGACCCGACGCCCTCGCACCGCCGAAAACGAGTCCGGAGCGCAAAACATGAAAACGGACCCGACGCCCCGCACCGCCGAAAACGAGTCCGGAGCGCAAAACATGAAAACGGACCCGACGCCCTACCGCCGAAAACGAGTCCGGGAGCGCAAAACATGAAAACGGACCCGACGCCCTCGCACCGCCGAAAACGAGTCCGGAGCGCGCAAAACATGAAAACGGACCCGACGCCCCCGCACCGCCGAAAACGAGTCCGGAGCGCAAAACATGAAAACGGACCCGACGCCCCTCGCACCGCCGAAAACGAGTCCGGGAGCGCAAAACATGAAAACGGACCCGACGCCCCGCACCGCCGAAAACGAGTCCGGAGCGCAAAACATGAAAACGGACCCGACGCCCCTGCACCGCCGAAAACGAGTCCGGCGCGCAAAACATGAAAACGGACCCGACGCCCCGCACCGCCGAAAACGAGTCCGGGCGCGCAAAACATGAAAACGGACCCGACGCCCCTGCACCGCCGAAAACGAGTCCGGGAGCGCAAAACATGAAAACGGACCCGACGCCCCGCACCGCCGAAAACGAGTCCGGAGCGCAAAACATGAAAACGGACCCGACGCCCCGCACCGCCGAAAACGAGTCCGGAGCGCAAAACATGAAAACGGACCCGACGCCCCGCACCGCCGAAAACGAGTCCGGAGCGCAAAACATGAAAACGGGACCCGACGCCAAAACATGAAAACGGACCGCCGAAAACGAGTCCGGAGCGCAAAACATGAAAACGGACCCGACGCCCCGTACACCGCCGAAAACGAGTCCGGGAGCGCAAAACATGAAAACGGACCCGACGCCCCGTACCGCCGAAAACGAGTCCGGAGCGCAAAACATGAAAACGGACCCGACGCCCCTGCACCGCCGAAAACGAGTCCGGGAGCGCAAAACATGAAAACGGACCCGACGCCCCCGCACCGCCGAAAACGAGTCCGGAGCGCAAAACATGAAAACGGACCCGACGCCCCGCACCGCCGAAAACGAGTCCGGAGCGCAAAACATGAAAACGGGACCCGACGCCCCTGCACGCCCCGGCACGCCGAAAACGAGTCCGAAAACGCAAAAAAACATGAAAACGGACCCGACGCCCGCACCGCCGAAAACGAGTCCGGAGCGCAAAACATGAAAACGGACCCGACGCCCCGCACCGCCGAAAACGAGTCCGGAGCGCAAAACATGAAAACGGGACCCGACGCCCCTGCACCGCCGAAAACGAGTCCGGAGCGCAAAACATGAAAAGGACCCGACGCCCTCCGCACCGCCGAAAACGAGTCCGGAGCGCAAAACATGAAAACGGACCCGACGCCCTCGCACCGCCGAAAACGAGTCCGGAGCGCAAAACATGAAAACGGACCCGACGCCCCCGCACCGCCGAAAACGAGTCCGGAGCGCAAAACATGAAAACGGACCCGACGCCCCCGCACCGCCGAAAACGAGTCCGGAGCGCAAAACATGAAAACGGACCCGACGCCTCGCACCGCCGAAAAGTCCCGGGAGCGCAAAACATGAAAACGGACCCCGACGCCCCGCACCGCCGAAAACGAGTCCGGGAGCGCAAAACATGAAAACGGACCCGCACGCCCTGCATCGCCGAAACCGAGCGCGGAGCGTAAAACATGAAAACGGACCCGACGCACTCCTGCACCTCCAAAATATCCCGGAGCGCAAAAACATGAAAAAGCGGACCCGACGCCTCGTTACCGCCGAAACGAGTCGAGGAACGTAAACAAGAAAACGGACCCGATGCCCTCGATACCGCCTCGAAATGAGTCGCGCGTAGAAAACATGAAAATGGGACCAGGCACTCTACACCGCCGTAAAACGAGTCCTAGGGAGAGCAAAAACATGAAAATGGGTGGACCCGATGCCTCGTATCGTCGAAAATGAGTCCTGGGAGCGTGAAACGTGAAAACGTGACCCGGAGGCTCTCCGGAATCAGCCTAAAAACTTGTCTCGAGCGAAAAACATGAAAACGGATCTGACGCTTAAACCGCCGAAACGCAGTCCCGGAGCGCAAAACATGATTAAACGGACCACGCTACGCCCCTGCATCGCCGCAAATGAGTCTCTGGGAGCGCAGGAATATGAACGTGGACCCAGGCTCCTCTATACCGCTCGAAAACGAGTCTCTGTGGAGCGTGAAAACATGAAAAAACGGATTCCGACGACCTCGAACCGCCGAAAACGAGTACGGGCGCGCAAATCATGAAAAATGAAGTCCCGACACTCCTTAGTACCGCCTCGAAACGAGTTCTAGAGTGCAAAATACGAAAACTTTCTCACGCCGCCGGGACGCCGAAATGAGCCGAGAGCGCAAAACATGAAAACGAGTCCTAGGGAGCGCAAAACATGAAAACGGACCCTACGCCCTCGAAAACGCCGAAACGAGTCCGGGAGCGCAAAAACATGAAAACGGGACCCGACGCCCCTCTGCTACCGCCGAAAACGAGTCCGGCCGGAGCGCAAACATGAAAACTGGGGACCTCGACGCCTCGGTAAACGCCGAAAACGAGTCCGAGCGCAAAAGCATCAAAGCGAGACCCGTACGCCGCATACCACCGAAACGAAATCCGGAGCGGGGAACATGAAAACGGGACCGCACACTTCCTCGGGTAGCCGCCGAAAACGAGTCCGGAGAGCAAATACTCGAAAAATCAATGGGACACCGAGGCCCTTCGTAACGCCGAAACGAGTCGGAGCGCAAAAACATGAAAACGGACCTTCGACGCCTCTACCGCTCGAAAACGAGTCCCGGGAGCGCAAAACATGAAAACGGACCCGACGCCACGGCACCGCATTAAAATGAGTCCGGCGCGCAAAACATGAAAACGGGACCCGAGGCACTGCGCAGATCGCCGAAACGAGTCCGGAGCGCAAACACATGAAAACGGACCCGACGCCCCTCGTTAATCGCCAAATGAGTCCGGCGCGCAAAACATGAAAACGGACCCGACGCCCGAATTTGATCACCGCCGAAACGAGTCCTGGAGCGTGAAACATGAAAACGCGACCCGACAACACCCTGAATCGCCGAAAACGAGTCCGGAGCGCAAAAACATGAAAAATCGGAACTCGACGCTTCTACATCGCCGAAAACGAGTCCGAGCGCGCAAAACATGAAAACGGACCCGACGCCTTCATCTGCCGCCGTCGAAAATGAGTCCGGAGCGCAAAACATGAAAACGGACCCGACGCCCCGTGCACCGCCTCGAAAACGAGTCCCGGAGCGCAAAACATGAAAACGGGGACCCGACGCCCCTCCGTACCGCTCGAAACGAGTCCGGAGCGCAAAGACATGAAAACGGACCGACGCCCCGTACCGCCGAAAACGAGTCCGTGAGCGCAAAACATGAAAACGGACCTCGACGCCTCGTACGCCGAAACGAGTCCGGAGCGCAAAACATGAAAACGACCCGACGCTCCTCGAACCGCCGAAACGAGTCCGGAGCGTAAAACACGAAAACGG
Source organism: Schoenoplectus tabernaemontani (assembly GCA_037127355.1). Lineage (NCBI taxonomy): Eukaryota > Viridiplantae > Streptophyta > Magnoliopsida > Poales > Cyperaceae > Schoenoplectus > Schoenoplectus tabernaemontani. Next base: position 4,900,339 of record CM073741.1, read on the forward strand.
GGACCCGACGCCCTCTGCACCGCCGAAAACGAGTCCGGGAGCGCAAAACATGAAAACGGACCCGACGCCCACGTCACCGCCGAAATGAGTCCGGGAACGCAAAACATGAAAACGGGACCCGACGCCCTCGCACCGCCGAAAAACGAGTCCGGAGCGTAAAAACATGAAAATGGGACTCGACGCTACCCGCTGGACACCGCCGAAACGAGTCCGGAGCAAAACATGAAAACGGACCCGACGCCTCGTACTCGCCGCCAAATGAGTCCCGGAGCGCGCAAAACATGAAAACGGACCGACGCCTTCTGCAGACGCCGAAAAACGAGTCCGAGCGCAAAACATGAAAACGGACTCCGACGCCTTGCATCGCCGAAAAACGAGTCCGGAGCGTAAAACATGAAAACGGACCCGACGCCCCTGACATCGCCGAAAATTAGTCCGCGAGCGCAAAACATGAAAAACGGGACCCGACGCCTCTGCACCGCCGAAAACGAGTCCGGAGCGCAAAACATGAAAACGGACCCGACGCATCGCGATCACCGTCAAAACGAGTCCGGAGCGCAAAAACTTGAAAAACGGGACCTTTCACTCCCTCGAATCGCCGAAACGAGTCCGGAGCGCAAAACATGAAAACGGGACCCGACGACCTCCTGACCGCCGAAAAACGAGTCCGGCGCGCAAAATGAAAAAACGGACCGACGCCTTCGAACCGCCGAAAAAACGAGTCCGGAGCGCAAAACATGAAAACGGACCCGACGCCTTCGGTACCGCCGAAACGAGTCCCGGAGCGCAAAACATGAAAACGGACCCGACGCCTTCACGCACCGTATACCGCCGAAAACGAGTCCGTGAAACGCAAAACATGAAAACGGACCCGACGCCCCTGAACCGCCGAAATGAGTCCTGGAGCGCAAAACATGAAAACGGACCCGACGCTCTCGCATCGCCGAAACGAGTCCGTGAGCGCAAAAACATGAAAACGGGGACCCGACGCCCCTACCGCCGAAACGAGTCCGGAGCGCAAAACATGAAAACGGGGGCCGACGCCCTTCCGGATACCGCGAAAAATGAGACCGGGCGCGTAAAACATGAAAACGGACCCGACGTCTTCGCACCGTCGAAAACGAGTCCGGAGCGCAAAACATGAAAACGCGGACCCGACGCCCCTCGCACCGCCGAAAAACGAGTCCGGAGCGTAAAACATGAAAACGGACCCGACGCCACGCTGTACCGCTCGAAACGAGTCCGGAGCGCAAAACATGAAAACGGACCCGACGCCTCTTCCCGCACCGCCGAAAACGAGTCCGGAGCGCAAAACATGAAAACGGGACCCGACGCCCTCACCGCCGAAACGAGTCCGGGCGCGCAAACATGAAAACGGACCCGACGCCCTTTGTACCGTCGAAACGAGTCCGCGAGCGCAAAACATGAAAACGGACCCGACGCCTCGACCGCCGAAAACGAGTCCGCGCGCAAAAACATGAAAACGGACCCGACGCCCACGAACCGCCGAAAACGAGTCCGGAGCGCAAAACATGAAAACGGACCCGACGCCCATGCACCGCCGAAAACGAGTCCGGGAGCGCAAAACATGAAAACGGACCATCGACGCCCGTACCGCCGAAAACGAGTCCGGCGAGCGCAAAACATGAAAACGGACCGACGCCCTCGCATCGCCGAAAACGAGTCCGGCGCGCAAAACATGAAAACGGGACCCGACGCCCTCGCGTACCGCCGAAAACGAGTCCGAGCGCGCGGCAAACACATGAAAAACTGGACTCGAGGCCCCTCGCGTACCGTCAGAACGAAGTCGCGGGAGCGCAGTGACTTGGAAATCGGACTCGATCGCCTGCGGCATCCGCTCGAAAAACGATTCCGGGAGCTCAAAACACGAAAACGGGACTTCAACGCCACCGGCACCACCGTAAAATGAGTCCTAAGAAAGACGCAAAACATGAAAATCCGGACCCGACAACATCTGACAAATTTAAAAATGAGTTCTCGATGCGCAACAAACACGGGAAAATGGGGACCCCGACGCCCACTGCGTACTCACCGAAAATTCCAGTCTCAAGACGCGCAAAAAACATAAAAAAACGGGGCCCCGATGCCCCTGTGACACGCCGAAACAATGTCTGAGCGCAAAACATGAAAACTAGACCCGACGCATCACGTTGCAGGTAGGGCGCCCAAAAAGAGTCCCGACGCGTAACACATGAAAACGAGAACCTAAGCCATTATCCTCTGGCAACAAAATCTTATCCAAGCGGTGGCAGCAAAACATGAAAACGAGGACTCCGACGCCCACCTCATCAGCACGACAAACGATGTCCCAAGCGCGTAAAACATTAAAAACGGAACCTACGCCCCACTAAGAGCGCCTTCTAAAATCCGCTCCCTGGCGCGCAAAACACTTTAAAACGGGGAACTAACGCCACGGCATTCGCTCAAAAACAAAGTCCCGGCGCGGCAAAACATGAAAACGGACCGATGCCATCGCACCGTCGAAATGAAGTCTGGAGCGCAAAACATGAAAATGATTCGACTCCAACGATACCGTAAAACTAGATCCCGGAGCGCAATACACGAGAGAACGTTACCCGACGCCCACGTATCGCTCGAACACGAGTCCCCGGCGCGTTAAACATTAAAACTAGATCCTGTCGGGACTGCACGCGCCCGAAAATGAGTCCTGAGCGCAAAACATGGAAACGGGACCCGACGCTTCTCTGCACCGCTCGAAAACAAAACTCGAGAGCGTTAGTAACACTTAAGACGGGACCCGATGCCAATGTTGCACCGCCTCGAAAAAGAGCCTTTCCGTGCGGCCGCAAGTAGATACGAAAAACGGGGACCCTGACAATTTCTGGGATCGTCGGCAAACGATTCCCGGGAGTCGCAAAACATGAAAAACGGGACTCGACGGCCCCTGGCAGCATCACTCGAAAATGAGTCCTGCCGCCCAAAATATGAAAAGTGAACCGACAACAATAGATACTTCACCGAAAACGATTTCTAGGAGTGCAAAAACATGAAAACCGGGATTCGAGGCTCTCGTTATCGCGTCGAAAATTATTTCGGGAGCGCAAAACATTAAGAAAACTAGGGATCGGACGCTCACCGTACCGTCGTCGAAAACTAGTCCGGAGCGCAGAAACATGAAAACGAACTCGCCGCTAACTCAGACACATTAAAACGAGTCCTGGGCGCGCAAACACATGTACTCGGACCCGACGCCATCTGCATCGCTCGAAAATGAGCTCCTGCGCAGCGAAAAACATGAAAACGGCACCCGACGCTAACACGACACCGTCGAAAACGAGTCTAAGCGTCACAGAAACATGCAGAAAACTGGGACCCGATCGTATCACACGATACCGCATCGAAAACGAGTCCGCGCAAGTAACACATTTAAAGGTGGACACGACGCACTTCTCTAAGCATCCGGCCAGCCCATTCTCGGCGCGCAGTAACATGAAAATCAGACCCGACGCCATCATACCGCCGAAAACGAGCCTGGGGAGCTGTTAGAGTCATGAAACGGACCCGACACCCCCAAGACCGTCGAAAATGAGTCCTGTTGCCGCAAAACATGAAAACAGACCCGACAACACGGGTACTGCCAAAAACGAGTCCCGCCGCGCAAAAACAGTGAAAACGGAACCTGGCGCTCGCTCGACACCGCAAAAAATGAGTCTCGACGCGCAAAACATAAGAATACGGGACCATTTAAACCCTCGCACGCCTACGAAAACGTGTCTCTACAAACGCAAAACATGAAAAAACGGCCCCGACGCCCTCGTTACGCGATTAAATGAAGTTCCGCATAGCGCAAAAACATAAAAAAACGGATCCTATCGCCTTTGACGTATCGCCGAAAGAGCAGGCCGGGAGCGCAACAAACATGATAAACGGACCTGACGCCACGTAATACGTTATAAAACGATTCAGGAGCGCAAAACAAGAAAATCCAACCCGACGCTTTTATGATTATCAAAAACGAAATTCGGATTGGCTACAAAACATGAAAACGGAACAGCCGCACGCCACGTAGCACATGGAAACGAGCTTCTGGCGCGTAAGAAACATGAAAACGGACACGACTTCCCGCACCGCCGAAACCAACCGTGCGTGCACACATGAAAACGTGGGACCTCGACTGGCACGATACCGCTGAAACCGAAACCGAAGCACATTATGAAAACGTTACTCGACACTACTTGGGACGTCAAATGAACGCGCATGCTCTATGTACTGGACTTACGTTGTTTATCATAAATGAGTCCTGCGCGTTAGAAACATGAGAAACGGCACCCGGTCGCCATCGTTGAAGTTTCTGCGCAAACGATGTTCCGGCGCGCAAAACATGAAAAACAAGACCCGACGCTTTCGAAGATTGCCGAACACGAGTCCGTTTGAACAAGTAAACATTATTGCGGACTCGACGACTCTCGCATCGCTCTTAAAACGCAGTTCGGCTACGCAAACAATGAAATCGGACACGACGCCCACTTGCATCGCAACGAACAAACGCAATTTGTGCGCAAGAAACATGAAAACAGAATATCGACGCCCCGCACCGCTCCGCTAAAAAACGACTCCCAAGCTGCGTAAAATATGAAAACTGAAACCGACTCAATGGCATCGTCGCGAAAATGAGTCCGGCGCGCATAACACGGAAACGGACACGACAGCTTCATCGTGACGCGACTTAAAACCGAGTCCAGAGCGCAAAACATGAAAACGGACTCGACGCCCTCCGTTATCGTCGAAAACGAGTTCCGAGCGCTGGTATCATGAAAACAGTGACCCCACGACCTCACAGTACCGTCGAAAACGACTCCCAAGCTGCGCAGGTCATGAAAACCAGAATCGACGTCGGCATCGCCGAAAATGAAACTCCCGGCGCCGTACAACATGAGAAAACGGGACCCGACGCCCGGCATCTACCGAAAACTAGTCTCGAGTTTAAAACATGAAAACGAGACCCGACGTCCCTGCACTCGTCGAAAATGAGTCCGGGCGCGCAAAACATGAAACGAACCACACACTTGCCCTACCGTACGAAAACGAGTCCGGACCGCGCAAAACATGAAAACGGGACGCGAGGCCCTCTGGTGACCGCCGAAAACGATTCCGTGGAGCGCAAAACATGAAAAGCGGGGACTCGACGCCCGTACCGCCGAAAACGAGTCCCGGAGCGCAAAACAATACGAAAACGCGGAGCCCGACGCTCCCGCACCGCCGAAAACGAGTCCGGCGCGCAAAACATGAAAAAAAACGGACCCGACGCCCCTCGTACCGCCGAAAACGAGTCCCCCGGGAGGGCAAAACATGAAAAAAGGACCCGTTACGCCCTTCGTACCGCCGAAAACGATGTCCTGGAGCGGCAAAACATGAAAACGGACCCGACGCCCTGGTGCATCCGCCGAAAATCGAGTCCGGAGCGCAAAACACAGGAAATGAGACCCGATGCCCCGCACCACCGTAAAACGAGTCCGGAGCGCAAAACATGAAAACGGACCTCGACGCCCTCGCACCTCCGAAAATCGAGTCCGACGCGCAAAACATGAAAAACGGGACTCTCGACGCCTTCGCATCGCCGAAAACGAGTCCGGAGCGACAAAACATGAAAACGTTACCCGACAAGTCATACCCGAATTCGCCTGCAAAATCTAAGTCCCGGCGCGCAAAACATGAAAACGGACCCGACGTTCCCGTACTCGCCGAAAACGATGTCCGGTGCGCAAAACATGAAAACCGGACCCGACGCCCTCGCAGACCGCCGAAAACGAGTCCGGAGCGCAAAACATGAAAAACGGGACCCGACGCCGAGACCCTCGTACCGCCGGAAAACGAGTCCGGGAGCGCAAAACTTGAAAAAAGACCCGCACCCGACGCCCCGAGACCGCCGAAAACGAGTCCCGAGCGCAAAACATGAAAACGGGACCCGACGCCCTGTACCGCGTGAAACTAGTCCGGAGCGCAAAACACGAAAACGTGATCCGACGCCTGGGTATCGCTCGAAAACGAATCCGGAGCGCAAATCATGAAAACGGAACATGACGTCTCGTACCGCCGAAAACGAATTCCGGCGCGCAAAACATGAAAGGGCCGAACCCGACGCCCTGTGCACCGCTCGAAAACGAGCTCTGGGAGCGCAAAACACGAAAAACGGACGTCGACGCCCTCGTATATCCGAAAATCTAGTTCAGGCGCGCAAAAACATGAAAACGCGAACCCGACGCCACGGGATATCCGCCGAAAAACGCAGTCCGGCGCGCAAACATGAAAAACGGACACACGACGCCCGCATCACGCCGAAACGAGTCCGGCGCGCATAACATGAAAACGGGACCCGACACCTCTCGATCCCGCCTGTAAAACGAGTCCCGGGAGCGCAAAACGTCATAATCCGCGAACCGACGCCATCGGCGTACTCGCTAAAAATGAGTCCCGGGAGTCACAAATCAAGAAAACAGATTCGACGCCCTCTCGTACATCGCCGAAAATGATTCCGGGAGCGCAAAACATGAAAACTAACAGCGCCGTATCGGGCGAAAACGAACCGACAACAAGAAACATGAAAACGATTCGACGCTCCGGTGACTGTCAAAATCCAGGCCGGAGCGCAAAACATGAAAACGGGGACCTCACACCCACCTGCACGCCGAAAACGAGTCCGGCTTGCAAAATATGAAAACGAACCGACGCCTATCGCCGAAAATGAGTCCGGCGCGCATATGAAAACGGACCCGACGCCCCTGCACCGCCGAAAACGAGTCCGGAGCGCAAAACATGAAAACGGACCCGACGCCCTCGCACCGCCGAAAACGAGTCCGGAGCGCAAAACATGAAAACGGACCCGACGCCTCGCACCGCCGAAAACGAGTCCGGAGCGCAAAACATGAAAACGGACCCGACGCCCTCGCACCGCCGAAAACGAGTCCGGAGCGCAAAACATGAAAACGGACCCGACGCCCCCGCACCGCCGAAAACGAGTCCGGAGCGCAAAACATGAAAACGGACCCGACGCCCTCGCACCGCCGAAAACGAGTCCGGAGCGCAAAACATGAAAACGGACCCGACGCCCGCACCGCCGAAAACGAGTCCGGAGCGCAAAACATGAAAACGGGACCCGACGCCCCGCACCGCCGAAAACGAGTCCGGAGCGCAAAACATGAAAACGGACCCGACGCCCCGCACCGCCGAAAACGAGTCCGGAGCGCAAAACATGAAAACGGACCCGAGGCCCTCTCGTACCGCCGAAAATGACTCAGAGCGCAAAACATGAAAATCTGGACCCGACGCTCGTACCGCCGAAAACGAGTCCGGGAGCGCAAAACATGAAACGGAACCGCCGCCCCTCGTTACCGCCGAAAACGAATCCAGGGCGCGCAAAGAGATGAAAACGGGAAGCGACGCCCTGTATCGTTGAAAACGATTTTGGAGCGTAAAACATGAAAACGGGAACTCGCCGCCCTCGTTAATCGTCGAAACTAGTCCAGCGCGCAATACAAGAAAATGGGGACCCGACGGCTCTGCATTCACTCGAAAACGAGTCCTGGGAGCGGTGAAACATCAAAACGCACCCGATCGTCTTTGCACTCATCGAAAAACGAGTCCCGGAGCGCGAAACATGAAAACTCGACACGACGCCCACGATACCGCCGAAACGAGTCTCAAAGCGCAAAAACAAGCGAAACGGGAACCGACGCCCTCCGTACCGCGTGAAAATGATTCCGAGCGCGCATAACATGAGCAACGCGACTCCTGACGCTCCCCGCATCACCGAAAACGGAAGGCTTCCCGGACCGCAAACATTAAAACTGACCTGATGTACCATGTACCGCTGAACACCTGTCTGCCATAAAACATGAACAGATTCTGGACACTCTGACGGCATTTCATCGCTCGGAAACGAAGTCCTAAGCAGCAAATCATGCAAAACGGAACCGGATGCCACGTTACCGCTCGAAAATGAGTCTCCGCGTCGCAAAATACATGAAAATCGCGACCCGACACATTTTGCACTCGCACCGATTTCTCGCAGCGTATAACATGAAAACCTGCAACTCGACGCCTCGGGTATCGCTAAAAATGAGTTCCGTGAGCAGCATAAAAGCAAACGGGGATCTGACGCCCACGTTAACGCTCGAAAAACGCAGGCCAACAGAGCGCAATACATGGAAACTTGACCCGACGCCAACCCGCACCACCGATTAAACTAGGTCGGGGAGCGCATGAAACATGAAAACGGGGAACGGACGCTTTCTGAACCGTTCTCGATAATGAGTAACTGGAGCCGCATAACTTAAACACGGGACCTGGACGCCCCCCGATACCGGGCCGAAAAACGCAGTCTGGAGCGCTACAAAACACGAAAATCCGACACGACCCCCACGATATCTGTCGAAAACGAGTCCTGGCGTATTACATTAAAACGGGAACCGACTTTCGCATCGCCGAAAACGAGTCCGAGGAGCGCAAAACATGAAAACGGTGAGACCCGACGCCCACTTGCACTCCGAAACGAGTCCGGCAGCGCGCAAAACATGAAAACGGACCTAACGCGCCTTCGCATCGCCGAAAAACGAGTCCGGGAGCGGAAAACATGAAAACGGGAACCGGCGCCCCGTACCGCCGAAAAACGATTCCCGGAGCGCAAAACATGAAAACGGGACCCGACGCCTTTCTGCACCGCCGAAAACGCAATCCGGAGCGCAAAACATGAAAACGGGACCCGACGCCGCCTGGGCACCTGCCGAAACGAGTCCGGAGCGCAAAACATGAAAACGGACCCGACGCTCTCTGGTACCGCTCGAAAACGAGTCTCGGAGCGCAAAACATGAAAACTCTGATTCGACGCCCACGGCACTGCCGAAAAACGACGCCTAAAGCGCAAATACATGAAAACGGACCCGACGCCCCTGCATCGCTCGAAAAACGAGTCCGAGCGCCCGCAAAACATGAAAACGGGACCAAACGCCCACAAGATCGCTCGAAAACGAGTCCGAGCGCAAAAACATGAAACGGACCCGACGCCCCTCGTTACCGCCGAAAACGAGTCCGGCGAGCGCAAAACATGAAAACGGGACCCGACGCCCTCGGCACGTTTCCGCCGAAAACGAGTCCGGCGCGCAAAACAAGAAAACGATTACCCCACGCCCACGTACCGCCGAAACGAGTCCCGGAGCCCAAAACATGAAAACGGACCCGACGCCATCGTACCGCCAAAAATGAGTCCGGGGCGCAAAACATGAAACGGACATCCGACGCCCTCCGCAACGCCGAAAGAACGAGAGTCCGGCGCGCAAAACATGAAAGTGTATCCGGAACCCACGCCCACCGAGATCGCCGATATGAGTCCGGGAGCGCAAAAACATGAAAACGGGGACCCTGACGCGCCCTCGACACCGCCGAAAAACGAGTCCGGAGCGCAAAAACATTAAAACGGACCTCGACGCCCATGTTACCGTCGAAAAGAGTCGGGGAGCGCAAAACATGAAAACGGACCCGGGACGCCCCTGCACGTCGAAACGAGTCCGAGAGCGCAACAACATGAAAACGAGACCGGTATCGCCTCGATACGACACGCCGAAAGCGAGTCCGGCGCGCAAAACATGGAACGGGACCCGACGCCACTCTGCAACAGCCGAAAACGAGTCCGGTGCGCAAGAACATGAAAACGGGGGACCCTCACGCCCCTGCATCGCCGAAAAACGAGTCCGGGAGCGCAAAAACGTAAAAACGGGACCCGACGCCCACTGCACCGCCGAAAACGAGTCCCGAATGGCGCAAAACATGAAAACGGGACCCGACGCCGCTCACTTCCTCGAAAACGAGTCCAGGCGCGCAGCATCACGAAAACGGTACCCGACGTGCTCGCACCGCCGAAAAGATTCCGGTAGCGCAAAACATGAAACGGACCCGACGCCCGTACCGCCGAAAACGAGTCCGGGAGCGCAAAACATGAAAATCGGACCCGACGCCTCGTTATCGCACGAAACGAGTCCGGCGCGCAAAACATGAAAACGGACCCGACGCCCTCTCGTACCGAAAACGAGTCCGAGCGCGCTAAAACATGAAAAAACGGGACCCGCCCGGCTTCTGGGTAATCAATAAAACGAGTCCGAGAGCGCAAACATGAAAACGGACCCGACACACTGGGCATCGCCGAAAAACGAGTCCCGCGAGCATAACGTAAGAAAATTGCCCTCGACGCACTCTGCACCGCTCGAAAACGAGTCCAGTGAAAGCGCATCGACATACGAAAAACGGGACGCTCGTACTCTCACCTGCTATCGCTCGAAAACGAGTCGCCGGCGCGCAAACACGAGAAAATGGGACCCGATCGTCTTCGCAACGACTTGAAAACGAGTCCGTGAGCGCAAAACATGAAAACGTGACCCAACGGGCCTGCACGGTCGTCGAAAGCGAGTCCCGAGCGCACAAACATTAAACTCGCACCCGACGCCCCTTGGCACCGCCGAAAACGAGTCCGGCAGCGCAAAACATGACAATTCGACACGACGCTACCTGCATCGTCGAAACGATGTCTCGAGAGCGTAAAACATGTAAACGGAACCGACGCCCCACGTTATCGGGCCGAAAACGAGTCCGAGCGCGCAAAAACATGAAAACGGACCCGGACGCCCCCCAAGATATCGCCGAAAATGAGTCTCTAAGTACCCGCAAAATTTGAAAACGGACCCGACGCCTCGCACCGCTCGAAAACGAGTCCTGGAGAAGCAAAACATGAAAACTTGACCCGACGCCCACTCTGCACCGCCGAAAACGAGTCCGGCAGCGAAAAACATACGAAAAACCGGGAACCCGACGCCCTCGTACCGCCGAAAAATGAGTCCGGAGCGCAGAAACATGAAAAAACAGACTCCGACGCCCTCGTACCGCCGAAAACGATTCCGGCGCGCAAAACATGAAAACGGACCCGACGCCTCGAACCGCCGAAATGAGTCCGGAGCGCAAAATTTAGAAAACGGGACCCGACGCCACCCGCACCGCCGAAAACGAGTCCACGAGCTGCACAGAAACATGAAAATGTGGACCCAACGCCGCTCTGCACCGCCGAAAACGAGTCCGGATCGAGCGCAAAAGCATGAAACGGACCCGACGCCCCTGCACGCTCGAAAACGAGTCCGGGGCGCGCAAAACATGAAAACGGACCCGACGCCCTAAGTACCGCCGAAAAAAACGATTCCGGAGCGCAAAACATGAAAACGGGGACCCGACGCCCTCGCGCAACGCGGAAAACGAGTCCGGAGCGCAAAACATGAAAAATGGACCCGACGCCCACTTCGAGCAGACCGCCGAAACGAGTCCGAGAGCGCAAAACACGAAAACGGGACCCGACGCCCTATCGCCGAAAACGTGATTCCGGAGCGCAAAAACATGAAAACGGGACCCGACGCCCCTGCACGCGCCGAAAACGAGTCCTGGAGCGCAAAACATCAAAACGGACCCGACGCACCCTGCACTCGCTTCGAAAAACGAGTCTTGGGGAGCGCAAATAACATGAAAACGCGACCCGTCGCCCAATTTCCCGCACTCGCCGAAAACGAGTCCGGCGCGCAAAGCATGAAAACTGCAACCGACGCCTCGCACCGCCGAAACGAGTCCGGAGCGCAAAACACGAAAACGGACTCGACGCCCACGTACCGCCGAAAACGAGTCCGAGCGCAAAACATGAAAACGGACCCGACGCCCCGCATCGCTCGAAAACGAGTCCGAGCGCAAAACATGAAAACGGGGACCCGACGCCCCTGCATCGCCGAAACGCAGTCCGGAGTGCGCAAAACATGAAAACGGACCCGACGCCGACTCGCGTACCGCCGAAAACGAGTCCGGAGCGCAAAACATGAAAACGGGGAACCGACGCCCTGCATCGCCGAAAACGAGTCCGGAGCGCAAAACATGAAAACGGACCCGACGCCCACGCACCGCCGAAAACGAGTCCGTGCACGCAAAACATGAAAAACGGACCCGACGCCCTCGACCGCCGAAAACGAGTCCGGGAGCGCAAAACATGAAAACGGGGACCCGACGCCCCCATCGCACGCCGAAAACGAGTCCGGAGCGCAAAACATGCAAACGGGACCCGACGCCCCCGTTACGCCGAAAACGAGTCCGGCGCGCAAAACATGAAAACGGACCCGACGCCCACGCACCGCCGAAACGAGTCCGGAGCGCAAAACATGAAAACGGAACCGACGCCCCTCGCACCGCCGAAAACGAGTCCGGCGCGCAAAACAAAACATTTGAAAATCGGACCCGACGCCCTCGCACCGCCGAAAAACGAGTTCCGAGAGCGCAAAACATGAAAACGCGACCCGACGCCTTCACTGCACCGCCGAAAACGAGTCCGGCGCGCAAAACATGAAAACGGACCCGACGCCCGCAACGCCGAAAACGAGTCCGGAGCGCAAAACATGAAAACGGACCCGACGCCCTGCACCACCGAAAACGAGTCCGGAGCGCAAAACATGAAAACGGACCCGACGCCCCCTGCACCGCCGAAAATCGAGTCCCGGCGCGCAAAACATGAAAACGGACCCGACGCCCACGTACCGCCGAAATCGAGTCCGGCGCGCAAAACATGAAAACGGACCCGACGCCCTCTGCACCGCCGAAATGAGTCCGGGAGCGCAAAACATGAAAACGGACCCGACGCCCACGCACCGCCGAAAACGAGTCTGGGCTCGCAAAACATGAAAACGGACCCGACGCCCACGTACCGCCGAAACGAGTCCGGCGCGCAAAACATGAAAACGGGACCCGACGCCCTCGCTACCGCCGAAACGAGTCCGGAGCGCAAAACATGAAAACGGACCCGACGCCCTGCACCGCCGAAAACGAGTCCCGGAGCGCAAAACATGAAAAAACGGACCCGACGCCCTCGATACCGCCGAAAACGAGTCCGGAGCGCGCAAAACATGAAAACGGGACCCGACGCCCCCGGGCATCGCCGAAAACGAGTCCGGCGCGCAAAACATGAAAACGGACCCGACGCCCTCGCACCGCCGAAATGAGTCCGGGGAGCGCAAAACATGAAAACGGACCCGACGCCCCGCACCGCCGAAAACGAGTCCGGAGCGCAAAACATGAAAACGGGACCCGACGCCCACGCACCGCCGAAAACGAGTCCGGCGCGCAAAACATGAAAACGGACCCGACGCCCCTCGCACCGCCGAAAACGAGTCCGGAGCGCAAAACATGAAAACGGACCCGACGCCCGCACCGCCGAAACGAGTCCGGCGCGCAAAACATGAAAACGGACCCGACGCCCCTCGCACCGCCGAAAACGAGTCCCGGAGCGCAAAACATGAAAACGGACCCGACGCCCCGCACCGCCGAAAACGAGTCCGGGCGCGCAAAACATGAAAACGGGACCCGACGCCCCGCACCGCCGAAAACGAGTCCGGCGCGCAAAACATGAAAACGGACCCGACGCCCACGCACCGCCGAAAACGAGTCCGGAGCGCAAAACATGAAAACGGACCCGACGCCCCGCACCGCCGAAAACGAGTCCGGAGCGCAAAACATGAAAACGGACCCGACGCCTCGCACCGCCGAAAACGAGTCCGGAGCGCAAAACATGAAAACGGACCCGACGCCCACGTACCGCCGAAAACGAGTCCGGCGCGCAAAACATGAAAACGGACCCGACGCCCTCGCACCGCCGAAAACGAGTCCCGAGCGCAAAACATGAAAACGGACCCGACGCCCGCACCGCCGAAAACGAGTCCGAGGAGCGCAAAACATGAAAACGGACCCGACGCCCACGTACCGCCGAAAACGAGTCCGGAGCGCAAAACATGAAAACGGACCCGACGCCCCTCGAGTACCGCCGAAAACGAGTCCGGAGCGCAAAACATGAAAACGGACCCCGACGCCCCTGGACACATCGCCGAAACGAGTCCGGCGCGCAAAACATGAAAACGGACCCGACGCCCCGCACCGCCGAAACGAGTCCGGAGCGCAAAACATGAAAACGGACCCGACGCCCCGCACCGCCGAAAACGAGTCCGGAGCGCAAAACATGAAAACGGACCCGACGCCCTCGCACCGCCGAAAACGAGTCCGGGAGCGCAAAACATGAAAACGGACCCGACGCCCACGTACCGCCGAAAACGAGTCCGGCGCGCAAAACATGAAAACGGACCCGACGCCCCTGCACCGCCGAAAACGAGTCCGGGAGCGCAAAACATGAAAACGGACCCGACGCCCTCGCATCGCCGAAAACGAGTCCGGAGCGCAAAACATGAAAACGGACCCGACGCCCGTACCGCCGAAAACGAGTCCGGAGCGCAAAACATGAAAACGGACCCGACGCCCCGCACCGCCGAAAACGAGTCCGGAGCGCAAAACATGAAAACGGACCCGACGCCCTCTGCACCGCCGAAAACGAGTCCGGAGCGCAAAACATGAAAACGGACCCGACGCCCTCGCATCCGCCGAAAACGAGTCCGGCGCGCAAAACATGAAAACGGGACCCGACGCCCTCTGCACCGCCGAAAACGAGTCCGGGAGCGCAAAACATGAAAACGGACCCGACGCCCCGTGCACGCCGAAAACGAGTCCGGAGCGCAAACATGAAAACGGACCCGACGCCCTCGTATCCGCCGAAAACGAGTCCGGAGCGCAAAACATGAAAACGGACCCGACGCCCACGTACCGCCGAAAACGAGTCCGGCGCGCAAAACATGAAAACGGACCCGACGCCCCGCACCGCCGAAAACGAGTCCGGGAGCAAAAACATGAAAACGGACCCGACGCCCCTCGTACCGCCGAAAACGAGTCCGGCGCGCAAAACATGAAAACGGACCCGACGCCCCTGCACCGCCGAAAACGAGTCCGGAGCGCAAAACATGAAAACGGGACCCGACGCCTCGCACCGCCGAAAACGAGTCCGGAGCGCAAAACATGAAAACGGACCCGACGCCCCCGTACCGCCGAAAACGAGTCCGGAGCGCAAAACATGAAAACGGACCCGACGCCCCGCACCGCCGAAAATGAGTCCGGAGCGCAAAACATGAAAACGGGACCCGACGCCCTGCACCGCCGAAAACGAGTCCGGAGCGCAAAACATGAAAACGGACCCGACGCCCCGCACGCCGAAAACGAGTCCGGAGCGCAAAACATGAAAACGGACCCGACGCCCCTGCACCGCCGAAAACGAGTCCGGGAGCGCAAAACATGAAAACGGGACCCGACGCCCCGCACCGCCGAAAACGAGTCCGGAGCGCAAAACATGAAAACGGACCCGACGCCCTCGTTACCGCCGAAAACGAGTCCGGAGCGCAAAACATGAAAACGGACCCGACGCCCACGCACCGCCGAAAACGAGTCCGAGCGCAAAACATGAAAACGGACCCGACGCCCTGCACCGCCGAAAATGCGAGTCCGGAGCGCAAAACATGAAAACGGACCCGACGCCCTCTGTACCGCCGAAAACGAGTCCGGAGCGCAAAACATGAAAACGGACCCGACGCCCACGTTACCGCCGAAAACGAGTCCGGCGCGCAAAACATGAAAACGGACCCGACGCCCCGCACCGCCGAAAACGAGTCCGGAGCGCAAAACATGAAAACGGACCCGACGCCCTCGCACCGCCGAAAACGAGTCCGGCGCGCAAAACATGAAAACGGACCCGACGCCTCGCACCGCCGAAAACGAGTCCGGAGCGCAAACATGAAAACGGACCCGACGCCCACTCGCACCGCCGAAAACGAGTTTCCGGCGCGCAAAACATGAAAACGGGACCCGACGCCCGCATCGCGAAAACGAGTCCGGAGCGCAAAAACATGAAAACGGGACCCGACGCCCCGTACCGCCGAAAACGAGTCCGGAGCGCAAAACATGAAAACGGACCCGACGCCCCTCTGCACCGCCGAAAACGAGTCCGGAGCGCAAAACATGAAAACGGACCCGACGCCCCTGCACCGCCGAAAACGAGTCCGGAGCGCAAAACATGAAAACGGACCCGACGCCCACGTACCGCCGAAACGAGTCCGGAGCGCAAAACATGAAAACGGACCCGACGCCCTCGCATCCGCCGAAAACGAGTCCGGAGCGCAAAACATGAAAACGGACCCGACGCCCCGCACCGCCGAAAACGAGTCCGGAGCGCAAAACATGAAAACGGGACCCGACGCCTCGCACCGCCGAAAACGAGTCCGGAGCGCAAAACATGAAAACGGACCCGACGCCCCTGCACCGCCGAAACGAGTCCGGAGCGCAAAACATGAAAACGGACCCGACGCCACGTACCGCCGAAAACGAGTCCGGAGCGCAAAACATGAAAACGGACCCGACGCCCCTGTACCGCCGAAAACGAGTCCGGCGCGCAAAACATGAAAACGGACCCGACGCCCACCGCACCGCCGTCGAAACGAGTCCGGGGAGCGCAAAACATGAAAACGGACCCGACGCCCCCAGCACCGCCGAAACGAGTCCGGAGCGCAAAACATGAAAACGGACCCGACGCCCACGCACCGCCGAAAACGAGTCCGGGAGCGCAAAACATGAAAACGGACCCGACGCCCTCGCACCGCCGAAACGAGTCCGGAGCGCAAAACATGAAAACGGACCCGACGCCTCGCACCGCCGAAAAGGGACCCGACGCCCCTGTACCGCCGAAAACGAGTCCGGGAGCGCAAAACATGAAAACGGGGACCCGACGCCCTGCACCGCCGAAAACGAGTCCGGAGCGCAAAACATGAAAACGGACCCGACGCCTCTGCACCGCCGAAAACGAGTCCGGGAGCGCAAAACATGAAAACGGACCCGACGCCCACTCGCACCGCCGAAAACGAGTCCGGGAGCGCGCAAACATGAAAACGGACCCGACGCCCCTGCACCGCCGAAAACGAGTCCGGAGCGCAAAACATGAAAACGGACCCGACGCCCCTGCATCGCCGAAAACGAGTCCGGAGCGCAAAACATGAAAACGGACCCGACGCCCACGTTACCGCCGAAAACGAGTCCGGCGCGCAAAACATGAAAACGGACCCGACGCCCTCGTACCGCCGAAAACGAGTCCGGAGCGCAAAACATGAAAACGGGACCCGACGCCCCTGCACCGCCGAAAACGAGTCCGGCGCGCAAAACATGAAAACGGGACCCGACGCCCTCTGCACCGCCGAAACGAGTCCGGAGCGCAAAACATGAAAACGGGACCCGACGCCCTCGTACCATCCGAAACGAGTCCGGAGCGCAAAACATGAAAACGGGACCCGACGCCCCGCACCGCCGAAAACGAGTCCGGAGCGCAAAACATGAAAACGGACCCGACGCCCACTCGCACGCCGAAAACGAGTCCGGAGCGCAAAACATGAAAACGGACCCGACGCCCCTGCACCGCCGAAAATGAGTCCGGAGCGCAAAACATGAAAACGGGACCCGACGCCCGCACCGCCGAAAACGAGTCCGGGAGCGCAAAACATGAAAACGGACCCGACGCCCACGCACCGCCGAAAACGAGTCCGGAGCGCAAAACATGAAAACGGACCCGACGCCCTCGCACCGCCGAAAACGAGTCCGGAGCGCAAAACATGAAAACGGACCCGACGCCCTCCGCATACCGCCGAAAACGAGTCCGGAGCGCAAAACATGAAAACGGACCCGACGCCCACGTTGCACCGCCGAAAACGAGTCCGGGAGCGCAAAACATGAAAACGGACCCGACGCCCACGCACCGCCGAAAACGAGTCCGGAGCGCAAAACATGAAAACGGACCCGACGCCCCTGCGACCGCCGAAAACGAGTCCGGAGCGCAAAACATGAAAACGGGACCCGACGCCCCGCACCGCCGAAAACGAGTCCGGGGCGCGCAAAACATGAAAACGGGACCCGACGCCCACGCACCGCCGAAAACGAGTCCGGGAGCGCAAAACATGAAAACGGACCCGACGCCCTCGGCACCGCCGAAACGAGTCCGGAGCGCAAAACATGAAAACGGACCCGACGCCCTCGCACCGCCGAAAACGAGTCCGGAGCGCGCAAAACATGAAAACGGGACCCGACGCCCTCGCACCGCCGAAAACGAGTCCGGGAGCGCGCAAAACATGAAAACGGACCCGACGCCCCGCACCGCCGAAACGAGTCCGGAGCGCAAAACATGAAAACGGACCCGACGCCCCGCACGCCGAAAACGAGTCCGGAGCGCAAAACATGAAAACGGGACCCGACGCCCACGCACCGCCGAAAACGAGTCCGGGCGCGCAAAACATGAAAACGGACCCGACGCCCTCGCACCGCCGAAAACGAGTCCGGAGCGCAAAACATGAAAACGGACCCGACGCCCTCGCACCGCCGAAAACGAGTCCGGAGCGCAAAACATGAAAACGGACCCGACGCCCACGCACCGCCGAAAACGAGTCCGGGAGCGCAAAACATGAAAACGGGACCCGACGCCCTCGCACCGCCGAAAACGAGTCCGG
This sequence comes from Schoenoplectus tabernaemontani, assembly GCA_037127355.1. NCBI lineage: Eukaryota > Viridiplantae > Streptophyta > Magnoliopsida > Poales > Cyperaceae > Schoenoplectus > Schoenoplectus tabernaemontani. The sequence continues at coordinate 4,918,797 of CM073741.1, forward strand.
AGCGCAAAACATGAAAACGGACCCGACGCCCCGCACCGCCGAAAACGAGTCCGGGGAGCGCAAAACATGAAAACGGGACCCGACGCCCCGCGTACCGCCGAAAACGAGTCCGGCGCGCAAAACATGAAAACGGGACCCGACGCCCGCATACGCCGAAAACGAGTCCGGGAGCGCAAAACATGAAAACGGGACCCGACGCCCTCGCATCGCCGAAAACGAGTCCGGAGCGCAAAACATGAAAACGGGACCCGACGCCCCGCACCGCCGAAAACGAGTCCGGAGCGCAAAACATGAAAACGGGACCCGACGCCCTCGTACACGCCGAAAACGAGTCCGGAGCGCAAAACATGAAAACGGACCCGACGCCCTCGCATACGCCGAAAACGAGTCCGGAGCGCAAAACATGAAAACGGACCCGACGCCCTGCACCGCCGAAAACGAGTCCGGGAGCGCAAAACATGAAAACGGACCCGACGCCCTCGCACCGCCGAAAACGAGTCCGGAGCGCAAAACATGAAAACGGGACCCGACGCCCCCGCATACCGCCGAAAACGAGTCCGGAGCGCAAAACATGAAAACGGACCCGACGCCCTCGCATCGCCGAAAACGAGTCCGGAGCGCAAAACATGAAAACGGACCCGACGCCCTCGCACGCGCCGAAAACGAGTCCGGAGCGCAAAACATGAAAACGGACCCGACGCCCCGCACCGCCGAAAAACGAGTCCGGCGCGCAAAACATGAAAACGGGACCCGACGCCCACGCACCGCCGAAAACGAGTCCGGAGCGCAAAACATGAAAACGGGACCCGACGCCCTCGCATCGCCGAAAACGAGTCCGGAGCGCAAAACATGAAAACGGGACCCGACGCCCTCGTACCGCCGAAAACGAGTCCGGCGCGCAAAACATGAAAACGGACCCGACGCCCCTGCACCGCCGAAAACGAGTCCGGAGCGCAAAACATGAAAACGGACCCGACGCCCGCGCACCGCCGAAAATGAGTCCGGAGCGCAAAACATGAAAACGGGACCCGACGCCCACGCATCGCCGAAAACGAGTCCGGAGCGCAAAACATGAAAACGGGACCCGACGCCCCGCACCGCCGAAAACGAGTCCGGGAGCGCAAAACATGAAAACGGACCCGACGCCCCGCACCGCCGAAAACGAGTCCGGAGCGCAAAACATGAAAACGGACCCGACGCCCACGCATGCACCGTCGAAAACGAGTCCGGCGCGCAAAACATGAAAACGGACCCGACGCCCTGCACCGCCGAAAACGAGTCCGGAGCGCAAAACATGAAAACGGACCCGACGCCCTCGTACCGCCGAAAACGAGTCCGGAGCGCAAAACATGAAAACGGGACCCGACGCCCACGTTACCGCCGAAAACGAGTCCGGGAGCGCAAAACATGAAAACGGGACCCGACGCCCTCGGCACCGCGAAAACGAGTCCGGGAGCGCAAAACATGAAAACGGGACCCGACGCCCTCGGACCGCCGAAAACGAGTCCGGAGCGCAAAACATGAAAACGGGACCCGACGCCCTCGTACCGCCGAAAACGAGTCCGGGAGCGCAAAACATGAAAACGGACCCGACGCCCCGCACCGCCGCCGAAACGAGTCCGGGAGCGCAAAACATGAAAACGGGACCGACGCCCTCGCACCGCCGAAAACGAGTCCGGAGCGCAAAACATGAAAACGGGACCCGACGCCCCGCACCGCCGAAAACGAGTCCGGAGCGCAAAACATGAAAACGGGACCCGACGCCCGGCACCGCCGAAAACGAGTCCGGAGCGCAAAACATGAAAACGGGACCCGACGCCCACGCACCGCCGAAACGAGTCCGGGAGCGCAAAACATGAAAACGGACCCGACGCCCTCGTACCGCCGAAAACGAGTCCGGAGCGCAAAACATGAAAACGGGACCCGACGCCCCTCGCACCGCCGAAAACGAGTCCGGGCGCAAAACATGAAAACGGACCCGACGCCCTCGTGCACCGCCGAAAACGAGTCCGGAGCGCAAAACATGAAAACGGACCCGACGCCCCTCGCACCGCCGAAACGAGTCCGGAGCGCAAAACATGAAAACGGACCCGACGCCCCGCACCGCCGAAAACGAGTCCGGGCGCGCAAAACATGAAAACGGACCCGACGCCCTCGCACCGCCGAAAACGAGTCCGGAGCGCAAAACATGAAAACGGACCCGACGCCCCGCACCGCCGAAAACGAGTCCGGAGCGCAAAACATGAAAACGGGACCCGACGCCCTCGTACCGCCGAAAACGAGTCCGGCGCGCAAAACATGAAAACGGACCCGACGCCCTCGCACCGCCGAAAACGAGTCCGGAGCGCAAAACATGAAAACGGGACCCGACGCCCCGCACCGCCGAAAAACGAGTCCGGAGCGCAAAACATGAAAACGGACCCGACGCCCCGCATCGCGCCGAAAACGAGTCCGGAGAGCGCAAAACATGAAAACGGACCCGACGCCCGATTCCGCCGAAAACGAGTCCGGAGCGCAAAACATGAAAACGGACCCGACGCCCCGCACCGCCGAAAACGAGTCCGGAGCGCAAAACATGAAAACGGACCCGACGCCCGTACCGCCGAAAACGAGTCCGGAGCGCAAAACATGAAAACGGACCCGACGCCCTCGCACCGCCGAAAACGAGTCCGGAGCGCAAAACATGAAAACGGACCCGACGCCCCGCACCGCCGAAAACGAGTCCGGAGCGCAAAACATGAAAACGGACCCGACGCCCCACGCAACATCGAAAACGAGTCCGGGAGCGCAAACATGAAAACGGACCCGACGCCCCGCACCGCCGAAAACGAGTCCGGGAGCGCGCAAAACATGAAAACGGGACCCGACGCCCTCGCAACGCCGAAAACGAGTCCGGAGCGCAAAACATGAAAACGGGACCCGACGCCCTCGCACCGCCGAAACGAGTCCGGAGCGCAAAACATGAAAACGGGACCCGACGCCCACGTGCACCGCCGAAAACGAGTCCGGAGCGCAAAACATGAAAACGGACCCGACGCCCCGCACCGCCGAAACGAGTCCGGAGCGCAAAACATGAAAACGGACCCGACGCCCTCGTACCGCCGAAAACGAGTCCGGAGCGCAAAACATGAAAACGGACCCGACGCCCTCGCATCGCCGAAAACGAGTCCGGAGCGCAAAACATGAAAACGGACCCGACGCCCACGTTACCGCCGAAAACGAGTCCGGCGCGCAAAACATGAAAACGGGCCCCGACGCCTCGCACCGCCGAAAACGAGTCCGGAGCGCAAAACATGAAAACGGACACGACGCCCTCGCACCGCCGAAAACGAGTCCGGAGCGCAAAACATGAAAACGGACCCGACGCCCACGGTACCGCCGAAAACGAGTCCGAGAGCGCAAAACATGAAAACTTGACCCGACGCCAACCCGCACCACCGAAACGAGTCCGGCGCGCAAAACATGAAAACGGACCCGACGCCCCCGAACCGCCGAAAACGAGTCCGGGCGCGCAAAACATGAAAACGGACCCGACGCCCTCGCACCGCCGAAAACGAGTCCGGGAGCGCAAAACATGAAAAAGGACCCGACGCCCACGATACCGTCGAAAACGAGTCGGGGCGCATAACATGAAAACGGGAACTGACGCCCTCGGTACCGCCGAAAATGAGTCCGAGAGCGCAAAACATGAAAACGAGACCCGACGCCCTCGGCATCGCTGAAAACGAGTCCCGGACGGCAAAACATTAAAATGGGACCCGTCGTCCTCGCTACCGCCGAAAAGGAGTCCGGGTGCGCAAAACATGAAAACGGGACCCGACGCCCTCGGTACCGCCGAAAACGAGTCCGGGAGCGCAAATCATGCAAACGGGAACCGACGCCCCTGCACCGCCGAAAATGAGTCCGAGGCGCGCAAAACATGAAAACGGACCCGACGCCCACGCACACGCACGCGAAAACGAGTCCAGACCGCAAAACATTAAAATGGGACCCGACGTCCCGCACCGCCGAAAAAAGAGCCGGGTGCGCAAAACATGAAAACGGGACCCGACGCCCTCGGTACCGCAGAAAACGAGTCCGGAGCGCAAATCATGCAAACGGGACCCGACGCCCACGTTACCGTCGAAAACGAGTTCGGGCGCGCAAAACATGAAAACGGACCCGACGCCCTCCGTACCGCCGAAAACGAGTCCCGAGCGCAAAACATGAAAACGGACCCGACGCCCTCGAACCGCCGAAAACGAGTCGAGGGAGCGCAAAACATAAAAACGGGACCCGACGCTCACGTTACCGCCGAAAACGAGTCCGGCGCGCAAAACAAGAAAACGGCCCCGACGCACTCGTAATATCGAAAACGAGCCGGGAGCGCATCACATGAAAACGGACGCGCGCCCGCCCCGCACGTCGAAAACGATTTCGGCGCGCAAAACATGAAAACGGGACCCGACGCCCTCTCGCAACGCGAAACGAGTCCGGAGCGCAAAACATGAAAAGGGGACCCAACCCCTCGCACCGCCGAAAATGAGTCCGGAGCGCAAAACATTAAAACGGACCCGACGCCCCTGCACCGCCGAAAACGAGTCCGGAGCGCAAAACATGACAACTTGACACGACGCCCACGCACCGCCGAAAACGAGTCCGGGCGCGCAAAACATGTAAACGGGAACCGACGCCCTCAGTACCGCCGAAAATGAGTCCGAGAGCGCAAAACATGAAAACGGGACCCGACGCCCTCGGCATAGCCGAAAACGAGTCCAGGACCGCAAAACATGAAAACGGGACCCGACGCCCCCGGTACCGCCGAAAACGAGTCCGGGAGTGCAAATCATGCAAACGGGAACCGACGCCCTCGCACCGCCGCCCCGGAGTGCAAATCAGTCCGGAACCGCGCAAAAAATGAGTCCGAAAACGGACAAAACATGAAAACGGGACCCGACGCCCCCGGCATCGCTGAAAACGAGTCCAGGACCGCAAAACATTAAAATGGGACCCGACGTCCACGGTACTGCCGAAAAGGAGTCCGAGGGCGCAAAACATGGAAACGGGACTCAACGCCCCCGGTACCGCCGAAAACGAGTCCGGGAGCGCAAAACATCAAAACTTGACCCGACGCCCACGGTACCACCGAAAATGAGTCCGGGCGCGCAAAACATGAAAACGGGAACCTACGCCCTCGGAACCGCCGATAATGAGTCCGGGAGCGCAAAACTTGAAAACGGGACCCGACGCCCTCGGCACCGCTGAAAATGAGTCCGGGAGCGGAAAACACGAAAACAGGACCCGACGCCCACGTTACCGTCGAAAACGAGTCTGGGCGCAAAACATGAAAATAGGCCCCGACGCACTCGCTACCCCCCGAAAACTCTTCCGAGAGCGCATAACATGAAAATGGTACTCAACGCCCACGCTACCGCCGAAAACGAGTCCGGGCGCGCAAAACATTAAAACGGGCCCGACGCCCTGCATCGCCGAAAATGAATCCGGGAGCGCAAAACATGAAAACTTGACCCGACGCCCTCGGTACCGTCGAAAACGAGTCCCGGCGCGAAAACATGAAAACGGGAACCGACGCCCCCGGTAACGCCGAAAACGAGTCCGGGATAGCAAGACATGAAAACGGGACCCGACGCCCCTCGCACCGCCGAAAACGAGTCCGGAGCGAAAAACATGAAAACGGAACCGACGCCCCGCACCGCCGAAAACGAGTCCGGATAGCAAAACATGAAAATGGCACCCGACGCCCCGCACCGCCGAAAGGGATTCCGGCGCGCAAGACATGAAAACGGGACCGACGCCCCTCGTGCACCGCCGAAAACGATTCCGGAGCGCAAAACAAGAAAACGGGACCCGACGCACTCGCATCGCCCGAAAACGAGTCCCGGAGCGCATAACATGAAAACGGACGCGCCGCCCCGGTACCGCCGAAAACGAGTCCGGGATCGCAAAACAAAAAACGGGACCCGACGCCCTCGCACCACGAAAACGAGTCCGGAGCGCAAAACATGAAAACGGACCCGACGCCCCTGCACCGCCGAAAACGAGTCCGGGAGCGCAAAACATGAAAACGGGACCCGACGCCCTCAATACCGCCGAAACGAGTCCGGAGCGCAAAACATGAAAACGGACCCGACGCCCACGCACCGCCGAAAACGAGTCCGGATAGCAAAACATGAAAACGGGACCCGACGCCCTCTGTACCGCCGCCGAAAGGAGTCCGGCGCGCAAAACATGAAAACGGACCCGACGCCCCTGCACCGCCGAAAACGAGTCCGGAGCGCAAAACATGAAAACGGACCCGACGCCCTCGCATCGCCGAAAAACGAGTCCGGAGCGCAAAACATGAAAACGGACCCGACGCCCCTCGCACCGCCGAAAACGAGTCCGGCGCGCAAAACATGAAAACGGACCCGACGCCCACGCACGCCGAAAAACGAGTCCGGGCGCGCAAAACATGAAAACGGACCCGACGCCCTGCACCGCCGAAAACGAGTCCGGCGCGCAAAACATGAAAACGGACCCGACGCCCTCGATGCACCGCCGAAAACGAGTCCGGGACCGCAAAACATGAAAACGGACCCGACGCCCTCGCACGCCGAAAACGAGTCCGGCGCGCAAAACATGAAAACGGACCCGACGCCCCGCACCGCCGAAAACGAGTCCGGAGCGCAAAACATGAAAACGGGACCGACGCCCCGTGCACGCCGAAAAACGGTCCGGAGCGCAAAACATGAAAACGGACCCGACGCCCACGCATCGCCGAAAACGAGTCCGGAGCGCAAAACATGAAAACGGACCCGACGCCCTCGATACCGCCGAAAACGAGTCCGGAGCGCAAAACATGAAAACGGGACCCGACGCCCTCGCACCGCGAAAAACGAGTCCGGAGCGCAAAACATGAAAACGGACCCGACGCCCGTTACGCGCGAAAACGAGTCCGGAGCGCAAAACATGAAAACGGACCCGACGCCCCGCACCGCCGAAAACGAGTCCGGCGCGCAAAACATGAAAACGGACCCGACGCCCCGGTGCACCGCCGAAAACGAGTCCGGAGCGCAAAACATGAAAACGGACCCGACGCCCTCGCACCGCCGAAAACGAGTCCGGAGCGCAAAACATGAAAACGGACCCGACGCCCACGTTACCGCCGAAAACGAGTCCGGCGCGCAAAACATGAAAACGGACCCGACGCCTCGCACCGCCGAAAACGAGTCCGGAGCGCAAAACATGAAAACGGGACCGACGCCCTGCACCGCCGAAAACGAGTCCGGGAGCGCAAAACATGAAAACGGACCCGACGCCCACGCACCGCCGAAAACGAGTCCGGGAGCGCAAAACATGAAAACTTGACCCGACGCCCACGGTACCGCCGAAAACGAGTCCGGCGCGCAAAAACATGAAAACGGAACCCGCCCCCGAACCGCCGAAAAATGAGTCCGGAGCGCAAAACATGAAAACGGGACCCGACGCCCCGCACCGCCGAAAACGAGTCCGGAGCGCAAAACATGAAAACGGACCCGACGCCCACGCATACGCCGAAAACGAGTCCGGGCGCGCAAAACATGAAAACGGAACCGACGCCCCGGTACGCCGAAAACGAGTCCGGAGCGCAAAACATGAAAACGGACCCGACGCCCCGCATCGCCGAAAACGAGTCCGGAGCGCAAAACATGAAAATGGGACCCGACGCCCTGCACCGCCGAAAAGAGTCCCGAGCGCAAAACATGAAAACGGACCCGACGCCCCGTGCACCGCCGAAAACGAGTCCGGAGCGCAAAACATGAAAACGGACCCGACGCCCCCGTACCGCCGAAAACGAGTCCGGGCGCAAAACATGAAAACGGGACCCGACGCCCACGCACGCCGAAAACGAGTCCGGAGCGCAAAACATGAAAACGGGACCCGACGCCCCGCACCGCCGAAAACGAGTCCGGGCGCAAAACATGAAAACGGACCCGACGCCCCGCACGCCGAAAACGAGTCCGGAAACGAGTCCGGAGCGCAAAACATGAAAACGGACCCGACGCCCACGTTACCGCCGAAAACGAGTCCGGCGCGCAAAACATGAAAACGGACCCGACGCCCTCCGTACCGCCGAAAACGAGTCCGGAGCGCAAAACATGAAAACGGACCCGACGCCCTCGCACCGCCGAAAACGAGTCCGGAGCGCAAAACATGAAAACGGACCCGACGCCCGTTACCGCCGAAAACGAGTCCGGGCCGCAAAACATGAAAACGGACCCGACGCCTCGCAATATCGAAAACGAGTCCGGGAGCGCAAAACATGAAAACGGACCCGACGCCCCCTCGCACCGCCGAAAACGAGTCCGGCGCAAAAACATGAAAACGGACCCGACGCCCTCATCGCAACGCGAAAACGAGTCCGGAGCGCAAAACATGAAAACGGGGACCCGACGCCCTCGCACCGCCGAAAATGAGTCCGGAGCGCAAAACATGAAAACGGGACCCGACGCCCCGCACCGCCGAAAACGAGTCCGGAGCGCAAAACATGAAAACGGACCCGACGCCCACGTGCACCGCCGAAAACGAGTCCGGCGCGCAAAACATGAAAACGGACCCGACGCCCCGCACCGCCGAAAACGAGTCCGGAGCGCAAAACATGAAAACGGACCCGACGCCCTCGCACCGCCGAAAACGAGTCCGGGAGCGCAAAACATGAAAACGGGACCCGACGCCCCTGCACCGCCGAAAACGAGTCCGGAGCGCAAAACATGAAAACGGACCGACGCCCTGCACCAACGCCCCGCACCGCCGAAAACGAGTCCGAAGCGCAAAACATGAAAACGGACCCGACGCCCTCGCATCGCCGAAAACGAGTCCGGACGCAAAACATGAAAACGGGACCCGACGCCACGAGTCGCATCGCGCGAAAAAACGAGTCCGGGGCGCAAAACATGAAAACGGGACCCGACGCCCTGCACCGCCGAAACGAGTCCGGAGCGCAAAACATGAAAACGGACCCGACGCCCACGTACCGCCGAAACGAGTCCGGCGCGCAAAACATGAAAACGGACCCGACGCCCTCGTCGCCGAAAACGAGTCCGGAGCGCAAAACATGAAAACGGACCCGACGCCCCCGCACCGCCGAAAACGAGTCCGGAGCGCAAAACATGAAAACGGACCCGACGCCCACGTTACCGCCGAAAACGAGTCCGGGCGCAAAAACATGAAAACGGGACCCGACGCCCTCGCACCGCCGAAAAACGAGTCCGGAGCGCAAAACATGAAAACGGGACCCGACGCCCGCGCACCGCGACCGAAACGAAAACGAGTCGCGAGCGCGCGCAAACATGAAAACGGACCCGACGCCCTCACCGCGCCGAAAATGAGTCCGGAGCGCAAAACATGAAAACGGACCCGACGCCCTCGGTGCACGCCGAAAACGAGTCCGGGCGCGCAAAACATGAAAACGGACCCGACGCCCCTCGCACCGCCGAAAACGAGTCCGGAGCGCAAAACATGAAAACGGACCCGACGCCCCGCACCGCCGAAAACGAGTCCGGGAGCGCAAAACATGAAAACGGACCCGACGCCCTGCACCGCCGAAAACGAGTCCGGAGCGCAAAACATGAAAACGGACCCGACGCCCCCTGCACCGCCGAAAACGAGTCCGGAGCGCAAAACATGAAAACGGGACCCGACGCCCCTGCACCGCCGCCGAAAACGAGTCCGGGAGCGCAAACATGAAAACGGACCCGACGCCCTGAACGGCGCCTCGCACCGCCGAAAACGAGTCCGGAGCGCAAAACATGAAAACGGACCCGACGCCCTCGTACCGCCGAAAACGAGTCCGGGAGCGCAAAACATGAAAACGGGACCCGACGCCCTCGCACCGCCGAAAACGAGTCCGGAGCGCAAAACATGAAAACGGACCCGACGCCCCCTCGTGCACCGCCGAAAACGAGTCCGGGAGCGCAAAACATGAAAACGGACCCGACGCCCCGCGCCGAAAAACGAGTCCGGCGCGCAAAACATGAAAACGGGACCCGACGCCCTGCACCGCCGAAAACGAGTCCGGGAGCGCAAAACATGAAAACGGGACCCGACGCCCCTCATCGCCGAAAAACGAGTCCGGAGCGCAAAACATGAAAACGGGACCCGACGCCCGCTGCACCGCCGAAACGAGTCCGGAGCGCAAAACATGAAAACGGACCCGACGCCCACGTGCACCGCCGAAAACGAGTCCGGCGCGCAAAACATGAAAACGGGACCCGACGCCCTCGCACCGCCGAAAACGAGTCCGGCGCGCAAAACATGAAAACGGACCCGACGCCCTCGCATGCATCGCCGAAAACGAGTCCGGACGCAAAACATGAAAACGGGACCCGACGCCCTCTGCACCGCCGAAAACGAGTCCGGGCGCAAAACATGAAAACGGACCCGACGCCCTCGCACGCCGAAAACGAGTCCGGAGCGCAAAACATGAAAACGGACCGACGCCCTCGCACCGCCGCCGAAACGAGTCCGAGAGCGCAAAACATGAAAACGGACCCGACGCCCACGCATCGCCGAAAACGAGTCCGGACCGCAAAACATGAAAACGGGACCCGACGTCCTCGATTCCGCCGAAAAGGAGTCCGGGCGCGCAAAACATGAAAACGGACCCGACGCCCCTCGCACCGCCGAAAACGAGTCCGGAGCGCAAATCATGAAAACGGACCCGACGCCCACGTTACCGTCGAAAACGAGTCCGGCGCGCAAAACATGAAAACGGACCCGACGCCCTGCACCGCCGAAACGAGTCCGGAGCGCAAAACATGAAAACGAGACCCGACGCCCTCGCACCGCCGAAAACGAGTCCGGCGCGCAAAACATGAAAACGGACCCCACGCCCCTCGCAACATCGAAAACGAGCCGGGAGCGCAAACATGAAAACGGACCCGACGCGCCCTGCACCGTCGAAAACGATTTCGGGCGCGCAAAACATGAAAACGGGACCCGACGCCCTCTGCAACGCGGAAAACGAGTCCGGGAGCGCAAAACATGAAAAGGGGACCCGACGCCCCGCACCGCCGAAAATGAGTCCGGAGCGCAAAACATGAAAACGGACCCGACGCCCTCGCACCGCCGAAAAACGAGTCCGGAGCGCAAAACATGAAAACTTGACACGACGCCCACGCACCGCCGAAATCGAGTCCGGCGCGCAAACATGAAAACGGAACCGACGCCCCGCACGCCGAAAATGAGTCCGGAGCGCAAAACATGAAAACGGACCCGACGCCCCTCGCATCGCCGAAAACGAGTCCGGGAGCGCAAAAAACATGAAAACGGGACCCGACGCCAACGTTACCGCCGAAAACGAGTCCGGCGCGCAAAACATGAAAACGGGACCCGACGCCCTCGCACCGCCGAAAACGAGTCCGGAGCGCAAAACATGAAAACGGACCCGACGCCCTCTGCATCCGCCGAAAACGAGTCCGGAGCGCAAAACATGAAAACGGACCCGACGCCCACGCACCGCCGAAAACGAGTCCGGAGCGCAAAACATGAAAACGGACCCGACGCCCTCCTGCACCGCCCGAAAACGAGTCCGGCGCGCAAAACATGAAAACGGACCCGACGCCCACGCACCGCGAAAACGAGTCCGGGAGCGCAAAACATGAAAACGGACCCGACGCCCTCGCACCGCCGAAAACGAGTCCGGGAGCGCAAAACATGAAAACGGACCCGACGCCCACGATACCGCCGAAAACGAGTCCGGGCGCAAAACATGAAAACGGGACCCGACGCCCTCGCATACGCCGAAACGAGTCCGAGAGCGCAAAACATGAAAACGGACCCGACGCCCCGCATCGCCGAAAACGAGTCCGGAGCGCAAAAAAAATGAAAACGGACCCGACGCCCGCATCCGAAAAAGTCCCGGGAGCGCAAAACATGAAAACGGGACCCGACGCCCTCGCACCGCCGAAAACGAGTCCGGAGCGCAAAACATGAAAACGGGACCCGACGCCCTCGCACCGCCGAAAACGAGTCCGGAGCGCAAAACATGAAAACGGACCCGACGCCCTCGTGCACGCCGAAAACGAGTCCGGAGCGCAAAACATGAAAACGGGACCCGACGCCCTCGCACCGCCGAAAACGAGTCCGGGAGCGCAAAACATGAAAACGGGACCCGACGCCCCGCACCGCCGAAAACGAGTCCGGAGCGCAAAAAACATGAAAACGGGACCCGACGCCCACGTTACCGCCGAAAACGAGTCCGGCGCGCAAAACATGAAAACGGACCCGACGCCCTCGTACCGCCGAAAACGAGTCCCGAGCGCAAAACATGAAAACGGGACCCGACGCCCTCGCTACCGCCGAAAACGAGTCCGGGGAGCGCAAAACATGAAAACGGGACCCGACGCCCACGTTACCGCCGAAAACGAGTCCGAGCGCGCAAAACATGAAAACGGGTCCCGACGCTCTCGGTACCCCGAAAACGAGTCCGGGAGCGCAAAACATGAAAACGGGACCCGACGCCCCTGCACCGCCGAAAACGATTTCCGGAGCGCAAAAAAATGAAAACGGACCCGACGCCTCGCGCAACGCGAAAACGAGTCCGGGAGCGCAAAACATGAAAACGGGACCCGACGCCCTCGTTACCGCCGAAAATGAGTCCGGAGCGCAAAACATGAAAACGGACCCGACGCCCCTCGTACCGCCGAAAACGAGTCCGGAGCGCGCAAAACATGAAAACGGACCCGACGCCCGTCGCACCGCCGAAAACGAGTCCGGCGCGCAAAACATGAAAACGGGACCCGACGCCCTCGGAACCGCCGAAAATGAGTCCGAGAGCGCAAAACATGAAAACGGGACCCGACGCCCTCGCATCGCCGAAAACGAGTCCGGGAGCGCAAAACATGAAAACGGGACCCGACGCCCACGTTACCGCCGAAAACGAGTCCGGGAGCGCAAAACATGAAAACGGGACCCGACGCCTCGCCGACGCCGTACCGCCGAAAACGAGTCCGGAGCGCAAAACATGAAAACGGGACCCGACGCCCCTCGCACGCCGAAAACGAGTCCGGGAGCGCAAAACATGAAAACGGGACCCGACGCCCCGCACCGCCGAAAACGAGTCCGGAGCGCAAAACATGAAAACGGACCCGACGCCCCGCGTACCGCCGAAAACGAGTCCGGAGCGCAAAACATGAAAACGGGACCCGACGCCTCGCACCGCCGAAAACGAGTCCGGAGCGCAAAACATGAAAACGGACCCGACGCCCTCGCACCGCCGAAAACGAGTCCGGAGCGCGCAAAACATGAAAACGGGACCCGACGCCCACGCATACCGCGAAAACGAGTCCGGGAGCGCAAAACATGAAAACGGGACCCGACGCCCCGCACCGCCGAAAACGAGTCCGAGAGCGCAAAACATGAAAACGGGACCCGACGCCCCCGCATCGCCGAAAACGAGTCCGGGAGCGCAAAACATGAAAACGGGACCCGACGCCCCGCACCGCCGAAAACGAGTCCGGAGCGCAAAACATGAAAACGGGACCCGACGCCCTCGCACCGCCGAAAACGAGTCCGGGAGCGCAAAACATGAAAACGGACCCGACGCCCCGGCACGCCGAAAACGAGTCCGGGCGCAAAACATGAAAACGGACCCGACGCCCGCGCATCGCCGAAAACGAGTCCGGAGCGCAAAACATGAAAACGGGACCCGACGCCCCGCACCGCCGAAAAAGAGTCCGGAGCGCAAAACATGAAAACGGGACCCGACGCCCTCGTACCGCCGAAAACGAGTCCGGAGCGCAAAACATGAAAACGGGACCCGACGCCCACGTTACCGCCGAAAACGAGTCCGGAGCGCAAAACATGAAAACGGGACCCGACGCCCCGCACGCCGAAAACGAGTCCGGAGCGCAAAACATGAAAACGGGACCCGACGCCCTCGCACCGCCGAAAACGAGTCCGGGAGCGCAAAACATGAAAACGGACCCGACGCCCACGTTACCGCCGAAAACGAGTCCGGCGCGCAAAACATGAAAACGGACCCGACGCCCTCGCACCGCCGAAAACGAGTCCGGGAGCGCAAAACATGAAAACGGACCCGACGCCCTCGAAAACGACCGCCGAAACGAGTCCGGGAGCGCAAAACATGAAAACGGGACCCGACGCCCTCGCACCGCGAAAACGAGTCCGGAGCGCAAAACATGAAAACGGGACCCGACGCCCTCGCACCGCCGAAAACGAGTCCGGAGCGCAAAACATGAAAACGGACCCGACGCCCGTGCACCGCCGAAACGAGTCCGGGAGCGCAAAACATGAAAACGGACCCGACGCCCTCGCACGCCGAAAATGAGTCCGGAGCGCAAAACATGAAAACGGACCGACGCCCTCGCACCGCCGAAAACGAGTCCGGAGCGCAAAACATGAAAACGGACCCGACGCCCTCGCACCGCCGAAAACGAGTCCGGAGCGCAAAACATGAAAACGGACCCGACGCCCCGGTGCACGCCGAAAACGAGTCCGGGAGCGCAAAACATGAAAACGGACCCGACGCCCGCTGCGCCGCCGAAAACGAGTCCGGAGCGCAAAACATGAAAACGGACCCGACGCCCTCGCATCGCCGAAAACGAGTCCGGGAGCGCAAAACATGAAAACGGGACCCGACGCCCCGCACGCGCCGAAAACGAGTCCGGAGCGCAAAACATGAAAACGGGACCCGACGCCCCGCACCGCCGAAAACGAGTCCGGGAGCGCAAAACATGAAAACGGACCCGACGCCCTGCGACGCACCGCCGAAAACGAGTCCGGAGCGCAAAACATGAAAACGGACCCGACGCCCTCGCACCGCCGAAAACGAGTCCGGGAGCGCAAAACATGAAAACGGGACCCGACGCCCTCGTTACCGCCGAAAACGAGTCCGGGAGCGCAAAACATGAAAACGGGACCCGACGCCCTCGGCACCGCCGAAAACGAGTCCGGAGCGCAAAACATGAAAACGGACCCGACGCCCACGCACCGCCGAAAACGAGTCCGGAGCGCAAAACATGAAAACGGGACCGACGCCCCTGTACCGCCGAAAACGAGTCCGGAGCGCAAAACATGAAAACGGGACCCGACGCCCGATGCACCGCCGAAAACGAGTCCGGAGCGCAAAACATGAAAACGGGACCCGACGCCCTGCACGCCGCCGAAAAACGAGTCCGGAGCGCAAAACATGAAAACGGGACCCGACGCCCCGCACCGCCGAAAACGAGTCCGGAGCGCAAAAACATGAAAACGGGACCCGACGCCCCGCACGCGCCGCCGAAACGAGTCCGGGAGCGCAAAACATGAAAACATGAAAACGGACCCGACGCCCTCGCACCGCCGAAAACGAGTCCGGGCGCAAAACATGAAAACGGGACCCGACGCCCTCGACCGCCGAAAACGAGTCCGGAGCGCAAAACATGAAAACGGGACCCGACGCCCCCGGTACCAACGAAAAAACGAGTCCGGGCGCACAAAACATGAAAACGGGACCCGACGCTCTCGCTACCGCCGAAACGAGTCCGGGAGCGCAAAACATGAAAACGGGACCCGACGCCCTCGTACGCCGAAAACGAGTCCGGGAGCGCAAAACATGAAAACGGGACCCGACGCCCTCGCACCGCCGAAAACGAGTCCGGGAGCGCAAAACATGAAAACGGGACCCGACGCCCCGATCGCACCGCCGAAAACGAGTCCGGAGCGCAAAACATGAAAACGGACCCGACGCCCCGTGCACGCCGAAAACGAGTCCGGGAGCGCAAAACATGAAAACGGACCCGACGCCCACGTTACCGCGAAAACGAGTTCGGGCGCGCAAAACATGAAAACGGGACCCGACGCCCTCGCTACCGCCGAAAACGAGTCCGGGAGCGCAAAACATGAAAACGAGACCCGACGCCCTCGGTACCGCCGAAAACGAGTCCGGGCGCGCAAAACAAGAAAACGGACCCCGACGCACTCGGTAACATCGAAAACGAGCCAGGGAGCGCATCACATGAAAACGGGACGCGGCGCCCTCGGTACCGTCGAAAACGATTTTGGGCGCGCAAAACATGAAAACGGGACCCGACGCCCTCTGCAACGCGGAAAACGAGTCCGGGAGCGCAAAACAAGAAAAGGGGACCCGACGGCCTCGTTACCGCCGAAAATGAGTCCGGGAGCGCAAAACATGAAAACGGGACCCGACGCCCTCGGTACCGCCGAAAACAAATCCGGGAGCGCAAAACATGAAAACTTGACACGACGCCCACGGTACCGCCGAAATCTAGTCCGGGCGCGCAATACATGAAAACGGGAACCGACGCCCTCGGTACGCCGAAAATGAGTCCGAGAGCGCAAAACATGAAAACGGGACCAAACGCCCTCGGCATCGCTGAAAACGAGTCCGGGAGCGCAAATCATGCAAACGGGACCCGACGCCCACGTTACCGCCGAAAACGAGTCCGGGCGCGCAAAACATGAAAACTGGCCCCGACGCACTCGCTACCCCCGAAAACGAGTCCGGGAGCGCATAACATGAAAACGGGACACGGCGTCCTCGGTACCGCCGAAAACGATTCAGGGAGCCCAAAACATGAAAACGGACCCGACGCCCACGGTACCGCCGAAAACGAGTCCGAGAGCGCAAAACATGAAAACTTGACCCGACGCCAACGGTACCACCGAAAATGAGTCCGGGCGCGCAAAACATGAAAACGGGAACCTACGCCCACGGAACCGTCGATAATGAGTCCGGGAGCGCAAAACTTAAAAACGGGACCCGACGCCCTCGGCACCGCTGAAAACGAGTCCGGGAGCGGAAAACACGAAAAAAGGACCCGACGCCCACGATACCGTCGAAAACGAGTCGGGGCGCATAACATGAAAACGGGAACTGACGCCCTCGGTACCGCCGAAAATGAGTCCGAGAGCGCAAAACATGAAAACGAGACCAGACGCCCTCGGCATCGCTGAAAACGAGTCCCGGACGGCAAAACATTAAAATGGGACCCGTCGTCCTCGGTACCGCCGAAAAGGAGTCCGGGTGCGCAAAACATGAAAACGGGACCCGACGCCCTCGCTACCGCCGAAAACGAATCCGGGAGCGCAAATCATGCAAACGGGAACCGACGCCCTCGCTACCGCCGAAAATGAGTCCGAGGGCGCAAAACATGAAAACGGGACCCGACGCCCACGGCAGCGCTGAAAACGAGTCCAGGACCGCAAAACATTAAAATGGGACCCGACGTCCTCAGTACCGCCGAAAAAGAGCCCGGGTGCGCAAAACATGAAAACGGGACCCGACGCCCTCGGTACCGCCGAAAACGAGTCCGGGAGCGCAAATCATGCAAACGGGACCCGACGCCCACGTTACCGTCGAAAACGAGTCCGGGCGCGCAAAACATGAAAACGGGACCCGACGCCCTCCGTACCGCCGAAAACGAGTCCCGGAGCGCAAAACATGAAAACGGGACCCGACGCCCTCGGAACCGCCGAAAACGAGTGAGGGAGCGCAAAACATAAAAACGGGACCCGACGCTCACGTTACCGCCGAAAACGAGTCCGGGCGCGCAAAACAAGAAAACGGGCCCCGACGCACTCGGTAATATCGAAAACGAGCCAGGGAGCGCATCACATGAAAACGGGACGCGGCTCCCTCGCTACCGTCGAAAACGATTTCGGGCGCGCAAAACATGAAAACGGGACCCGACGCCCTCTGCAACGCGGAAAACGAGTCCGGGAGCGCAAAACATGAAAAGGGGACCCAACGGCCTCGGTACCGCCGAAAATGAGTCCGGGAGCGCAAAACATTAAAACGGACCTGACGCCCTCGGTACCGCCGAAAACGAGTCCGGGAGCGCAAAACATGACAACTTGACACGACGCCCACGGTACCGCCGAAAACGAGTCCGGGCGCGCAAAACATGTAAACGGGAACCGACGCCCCCGGTACCGCCGAAAATGAGTCCGAGAGCGCAAAACATGAAAACGGGACCCGACGCCCTCGGCATAGCTGAAAACGAGTCCAGGACCGCAAAACATGAAAACGGGACCCGACGCCGAAAAGGAGTCCGGGTGCGCAAAACATGAAAACGGGACCCGACGCCCTCGGTACCGCCGAAAACGAGTCCGGGAGTGCAAATCATGCAAACGGGAACCGACGCCCTCGGTACCACCGCCCCCGTACCGCCGAAAATGAGTCCGAAAGCGCAAAACATGAAAACGGGACCCGACGCCCTCGGCATCGATGAAAACGAGTCCAGGACCGCAAAACATTAAAATGGGACCCGACGTCCACGGTACTGCCGAAAAGGAGTCCGAGGGCGCAAAACATGGAAACGGGACTCAACGCCCTCGCTACCGCCGAAAACGAGTCCGGGAGCGCAAAACATCAAAACTTGACCCGACGCCCACGGTACCACCGAAAATGAGTCCGAGCGCGCAAAACATGAAAACGGGAACCTACGCCCTCGGAACCGCCGATAATGAGTCCGGGAGCGCAAAACTTGAAAACGGGACCCGACGCCCTCGGCACCGCTGAAAATGAGTCCGGGAGCGGAAAACACGAAAACAGGACCCGACGCCCACGTTACCGTCGAAAACGAGTCTGGGCGCAAAACATGAAAATAGGCCCCGACGCACTCGGTACCCCCCGAAAACTCTTCCGAGAGCGCATAACATGAAAATGGTACTCAACGCCCACGGTACCGCCGAAAACGAGTCGGGGCGCGCAAAACATTAAAACGGGCCCCGACGCCCTCGGTACTGCCGAAAATGAATCCGGGAGCGCAAAACATGAAAACTTGACCCGACGCCCTCGCTACCGTCGAAAACGAGTCCCGGCGCGAAAACATGAAAACGGGAACCGACGCCCTCGGTAACGCCGAAAACGAGTCCGGGATAGCAAGACATGAAAACGGGACCCGACGCCCTCGCTACCGCCGAAAACGAGTCCGGGAGCGAAAAACATGAAAACGGGAACCGACGCCCTCGCTACCGCCGAAAACGAGTCCGGGATAGCAAAACATGAAAATGGCACCCGACGCCCTCGCTACCGCCGAAAGGGATTCCGGGCGCGCAAGACATGAAAACGGGACCAGACGCCCTCGGTACCGCCGAAAACGATTCCGGGAGCGCAAAACAAGAAAACGGGACCCGACGCACTCGGTACTGCCCGAAAACGAGTCCTGGAGCGCATAACATGAAAACAGGACGCAGCGCCCTTGGTACCGCCGAAAACGAGTCTGGGATCGCAAAACAAAAAAACGGGACCCGACGCCCTCGGTACCCACGAAAACGAGTCCGGGAGCGCAAAACATGAAAACGGGACCCGACGCCCTCGCTACCGCCTAAAACGAGTTCGGGAGCGCAAAACATGAAAACGGGACCCGACGCCCTCAATACCGCCGAAAACGAGTCCGGGAGCGCAAAACATGAAAACTTGACCCGACGCCCACGCTACCGCCGAAAACGAGTCCGGGATAGCAAAACATGAAAATGGGACCCGACGCCCTCTGTACCGCCAAAAGGGATTCCGGGCGCGCAAGACATGAAAACGGGACCCGACGCCCTCGGTACCGCCGAAAACGAGTCCGGGAGCGCAAAAATGAAAACGGGACCCGACGCACTCGGTACTGCCCAAAAACGAGTCCTGGAGCGCATAACATGAAAACAGGACGCAGCGCCCTCGGTACCGCCGAAAACGAGTCCGGATGCGCAAAGCATGAAAACGGTACCCGACGCCCACGCACGCACGCGCGAAAAGGAGTCGGGCGCGCAAAACATGAAAACGGACCCGACGCCCTCGCACCGCCGAAAACGAGTCCGGGCGCGCAAAACATGAAAACGGGACCCGACGCCCTCGGTACCGCCGAAAACGAGTCCGGGACCGCAAAACATTAAAACGGGACCCGACGTCCTCGGTACCGCCGAAAAGGAGTCCGGGTGCGCAAAACATGAATACGGGACCCGACGCCGTCGCTACCGCCGAAAATGAGTCCGGGAGCGCAAATCATGCAAACGGGAACCGACGCCCCCGGTACCGCTGAAAATGAGTCCGAGAGCGCAAAACATGAAAACGGGACCCGACGCCCACGGCATCGCTGAAAACGAGTCCAGGACCGCAAAACATTAAAACGGGACCCGACGTCCTCGATTCCGCCGAAAAGGAGCCCGGGTGCGCAAAACATGAAAACGGGACCCGACGCCCTCGGTACCGCAGAAAACGAGTCCGGGAGCGCAAATCATGCAAACGGGACCCGACGTCCACGTTACCGTCGAAAACGAGTTCGGGCGCGCAAAACATGAAAACGGTACCCGACGACCTCGCTACCGCCGAAACGAGTCCGGGAGCGCAAAACATGAAAACGAGACCCGACGCCCTCGCTACCTCCGAAAACGAGTCCGGGCGCGCAAAACAAGAAAACGGACCCCAACGCACTCGGTAACATCGAAAACGAGCCAGGGAGCGCATCACATGAAAACGGGAAGCGCGCCCCTCGGACCGTTGAAAACGATTTTGGGCGCGCAAAACATGAAAACGGGACCCGACGCCCTCTGCAACGCGGAAAACGAATCCGGGAGCGCAAAACAAGAAAAGGGGACCCGACGGCCTCGGTACCACCGAAAATGAGTCCGGGAGCGCAAAACATAAAAACGGG
Organism: Schoenoplectus tabernaemontani; assembly: GCA_037127355.1. Taxonomy (NCBI): domain Eukaryota; kingdom Viridiplantae; phylum Streptophyta; class Magnoliopsida; order Poales; family Cyperaceae; genus Schoenoplectus; species Schoenoplectus tabernaemontani. The sequence continues at coordinate 4,939,418 of CM073741.1, forward strand.
ACCCGACGCCCTCGGTACCGCCGAAAACGAGTCCGGGAGCGCAAAACATGAAAACTTGACACGACGCCCACGTACCGCCGAAAACGAGTCCGGGCGCGCAAAACATGAAAACGGGAACCGACGCCCTCGGTACGCCGAAAATGAGTCCGAGAGCGCAAAACATGAAAACGGGACCCGACGCCCCGCATCGCGAAAACGAGTCCGGAGCGCAAAACATGCAAACGGGACCCGACGCCCACGGCACGTTACGCCGAAAACGAGTCCGGGCGCGCAAAACATGAAAACGGGACCCGACGCTCTCGCACCGCCGAAAAACGAGTCCGGAGCGCAAAACATGAAAACGGGACCCGACGCCCCGTGCACCGCCGAAAACGAGTCCGGGCGCAAAACATGAAAACGGACCCGACGCCCGCACCGCCGAAACGAGTCCGGAGCGCAAAACATGAAAACGGGACCCGACGCCCCGGTACCGCCGAAAACGAGTCCGGCGCGCAAAACATGAAAACGGGACCCGACGCCCACGGCAGCCGAAATGAGTCCGGAGCGCAAAACATGAAAACGGGACCCGACGCCCCCGCACCGCCGAAAACGAGTCCGGAGCGCAAAACATGAAAACATGAAAACGGACCGCGACGCCGCCCTCGATACCGTCGAAAACGAGTCCGGGCGCAAAACATGAAAACGGACCCGACGCCCGTCGCACCGCCGAAAACGAGTCCGGAGCGCAAAACATGAAAACGGACCCGACGCCCGCGTCGCCGAAAACGAGTCCGGGAGCGCAAAACATGAAAACGGGACCCGACGCCCTGCACCGCCGAAAACGAGTCCGGAGCGCAAAACATGAAAACGGGACCCGACGCCCTCGCACCGCCGAAAACGAGTCCGGGAGCGCAAAACATGAAAACGGGACCGACGCCCTCGCACCGCCGAAAACGAGTCCGGAGCGCAAAACATGAAAACGGACCCGACGCCCACGCACCGCCGAAAACGAGTCCGGAGCGCAAAACATGAAAACGGGACCCGACGCCCTCGTACACGCCGAAAAAGAGTCCGGGCGCAAAACATGAAAACGGGACCCGACGCCCTCGCACCGCGAAAACGAGTCCGGAGCGCAAAACATGAAAACGGGACCCGACGCCCACGTACCGCCGAAAACGAGTCCGGAGCGCAAAACATGAAAACGGGACCCGACGCCCGCGTGCACGCCGAAAACGAGTCCGGAGCGCAAAACAACGCAAAACATGAAAACGGACCCGACGCCCCGAAAACGGACGACGCCCGCCGCCGAAAACGAGTCCGGGAGCGCAAAACATGAAAACGGACCCGACGCCCGCACCGCCGCCGAAAACGAGTCCGGGAGCGCAAAACATGAAAACGGGACCCGACGCCCCGTACCGCCGAAAACGAGTCCGGAGCGCAAAACATGAAAACGGGACCCGACGCCCTCGCACCGCGAAAACGAGTCCGGAGCGCAAAACATGAAAACGGACCCGACGCCCCGCACCGCCGAAAACGAGTCCGGAGCGCAAAACATGAAAACGGGACCCGACGCCCTCGCACCGCCGAAAACGAGTCCGGAGCGCAAAACATGAAAACGGACCCGACGCCCCTCGATACCGCCGAAAAAAGAGTCCGGAGCGCAAAACATGAAAACGGGACCCGACGCCCCGCACGCCGAAAACGAGTCCGGAGCGCAAAACATGAAAACGGGACCCGACGCCCTCGTTACCGCCGAAAACGAGTCCGGAGCGCAAAACATGAAAACGGACCCGACGCCCTCGCACCGCCGAAAACGAGTCCGGAGCGCAAAACATGAAAACGGACCCGACGCCCTCGCACCGCCGAAAACGGACCCGACCCCGGCACCGTCCGAAAACGAGTCCGGCGCGCAAAACATGAAAACGGACCCGACGCCCTCTCCATCGCGAAAAACGAGTCCGGGAGCGCAAAACATGAAAACGGGACCCGACGCCCTCGCATCGCCGAAAACGAGTCCGGGCGCAAAAACATGAAAACGGACCCGACGCCCTCGCACCGCCGAAAACGAGTCCGGGAGCGCAAAACATGAAAACGGGACCGACGACGCCTCGCACCGCCGAAAATGAGTCCGGCGCGCAAAACATGAAAACGGGACCCGACGCCCTCGCACCGCCGAAAACGAGTCCGGGAGCGCAAAACATGAAAACGGGACCCGACGCCCACGGCACCGCACGAAAACGAGTCCGGAGCGCAAAACATGAAAACGGGACCCGACGCCCCGTACCGCCGAAAACGAGTCCGGAGCGCAAAACATGAAAACGGACCCGACGCCCCGGCACCGCCGAAAAAACGAGTCCGGAGCGCAAAACATGAAAATGGGACCCGACGCCCCGTACCGCCGAAACGAGTCCGGAGCGCAAAACATGAAAACGGGACCCGACGCCCTCGCACCGCCGAAAACGAGTCCGGGAGCGCAAAACATGAAAACGGACCCGACGCCCACGTTACCGCCGAAAACGAGTCCGGCGCGCAAAACATGAAAACGGGACCCGACGCGCCCGCACCGCCGAAAACGAGTCCGGGAGCGCAAAACATGAAAACGGGACCCGACGCCTCGTGCACCGCCGAAAACGAGTCCGGAGCGCAAAAAACATGAAAACGGACCCGACGCCCCGCACCGCCGAAAAAACGAGTCCGGAGCGCAAAACATGAAAACGGACCCGACGCCCCGACGTACCGCCCGAAAACGAGTCCGGCGCGCAAAACATGAAAACGGGACCCGACGCCCTCGACCGCCGAAAACGAGTCCGGAGCGCAAAACATGAAAACGGGACCCGACGCCCTCGCACCGCCGAAAACGAGTCCGGAGCGCAAAACATGAAAAAAGGACCCGACGCCCCACGATACCGCCGAAAACGAGTCCGGGAGCGCAAAACATGAAAACGGACCCGACGCCCTCGCACGCCGAAAACGAGTCCCGGACGCGAAAACATGAAAACGGACCCGACGCCCTCGCACCGCCGAAAACGAGTCCGGATAGCAAAACATGAAAACGGGACCCGACGCCCCTCGCACCGCCGAAAACGAGTCCGGGAGCGAAAAACATGAAAACGGGAACCGACGCCCTCGGTACCGCCGAAAACGAGTCCGGGATAGCAAAACATGAAAATGGGACCCGACGCCCTCGGTACCGCCGAAAGGGATTCCGGGAGCGCAAGACATGAAAACGGGACCCGACGCCCTTGCACGGCCGCGAAAACGAGTCCGGGAGCGCAAAACATGAAAACGGGACCCGACGCCCGCACCGCCCAAAACGAGTCCGGAGCGCAAAACATGAAAAACGGGACCCGACGCCCCCTCGTACCGCCGAAAATGAGTCCGGCGCGCAAAACATGAAAACGAGACCCGACGCCCCTGCATCGCCGAAAACGAGTCCGGGCGCGCAAAACATGAAAACGGGACCCGACGCCCTCGCACCGCCGAAACGAGTCCCGGAGCGCAAAACATGAAAACGGGACCCGACGCCCTCGCACCGCCGAAAACGAGTCCGGAGCGCAAAACATGAAAACGGACCCGACGCCCTCGTTACCGCCGAAAACGAGTCCGGAGCGAAAAACATGAAAACGGGAACCGACGCCCTCGGTACCGCCGAAAACGAGTCCGGGAGCGCAAAACATGAAAACGGGACCCGACGCCCCTGCACGCGCCGAAAACGAGTCCGGAGCGCAAAACATGAAAACGGGACCCGACGCCCCGCGACCGCCGAAAACGAGTCCGGGAGCGCAAAACATGAAAACGGGACCCGACGCCCTCGCATCCGCCGAAAAACGAGTCCGGAGCGCAAAACATGAAAACGGACCCGACGCCCCGGCATACCGCCGAAAACGAGTCCGGAGCGCAAAACATGAAAACGGACCCGACGCCCACGTGCACCGCCGAAACGAGTCCGGAGCGCAAAACATGAAAACGGGACCCGACGCCCTCGGTTACCGCCGAAAACGAGTCGGGGAGGGCAAAACATGAAAACGGGACCCGACGCCCTCGATACTGCCGAAAACGAGTCTGAGCGCGCAAAACATGAAAACGGTACCCGACGCCCACCGTACCGCCGAAAACGAGTCCGGGCGCGCAAAACATGAAAACGGACCCGACGCCCTCGCACCGCGAAAACGAGTCCGGAGCGCAAAACATGAAAACGGGACCCGACGCCCGCACCGCCGAAAACGAGTCCGGGAGCGCAAAACATGAAAACGGACCCGACGCCTCGACGCACCGCCGAAAACGAGTCCGGGCGCGCAAAACATGAAAACGGGACCCGACGCCGACCGTACCGCCGAAAACGAGTCCGGAAGCGCAAAACATGAAAACGGGACCCGACGCCCCGTAACGCCGAAAACGAGTCCGGAGCGCAAAACATGAAAACGGGACCCGACGCCCTCGCACCGCCGAAAACGAGTCCGGAGCGCAAAACATGAAAACGGACCCGACGCCCCGCACCGCCGAAAACGAGTCCGGGAGCGCAAAACATGAAAACGGGACCCGACGCCCTCCGCACCGCCGAAAACGAGTCCGGGAGCGCAAAACATGAAAACGGACCCGACGCCCTCGGTACCGCCGAAAACGAGTCCGGGAGCGCAAAACATGAAAACGGGACCCGACGCCCACGCAAACGCCGAAAACGAGTCCGGGAGCGCAAAACATGAAAACGGGACCCGACGCCCTCGGTACCGCCGAAAACGAGTCCGGAGCGCAAAACATGAAAACGGACCCGACGCCCGCACCGCCGAAAACGAGTCCGGGAGCGCAAAACATGAAAACGGACCCGACGCCCCGTGCACCGCCGAAAACGAGTCCGGCGCGCAAAACATGAAAACGGGACCCGACGCCCTGCACCGCCGAAAACGAGTCCGGAGCGCAAAACATGAAAACGGGACCCGACGCCCCCGCACCGCCGAAAACGAGTCCGGAGCGCAAAACATGAAAACGGGACCCGACGCCCTCGCACCGCCGAAAATGAGTCCGGGAGCGCAAAACATGAAAACGGGACCCGACGCCCCGCACCGCCGAAAACGAGTCCGGAGCGCAAAACATGAAAACGGACCCGACGCCCGTCGCACCGCCGAAAACGAGTCCGGAGCGCAAAACATGAAAACGGGACCCGACGCCCCGCACCGCCGAAAACGAGTCCGGGTGCGCAAAACATGAAAACGGACCCGACGCCCCGTACCGCCGAAAACGAGTCCGGAGCGCAAAACATGAAAACGGACCCGACGCCCTCCGTACCGCCGAAAATGAGTCCGAGCGCGCAAAACATGAAAACGGACCCGACGCCCCGCACCGCCGAAAATGAGTCCGGAGCGCAAAACATGAAAACGGACCCGACGCCCGGCACCGCCGAAAACGAGTCCGGGCGCGCAAAACATGAAAACGGGACCCGACGCCCTCGCACCGCCGAAACGAGTCCGGAGCGCAAAACATGAAAACGGGACCCGACGCCCTCGTACCGCCGAAAACGAGTCCGGCGCGCAAAACATGAAAACGGACCCGACGCCCTCGCACCGCCGAAAACGAGTCCGGAGCGCAAAAAACATGAAAACGGACCCGACGCCCCTCGCAACGCCGAAAACGAGTCCGGGAGCGCAAAACATGAAAACGGACCCGACGCCTTCGTACCGCCGAAAACGAGTCCGGAGCGCAAAACATGAAAACGGACCCGACGCCCCGCACCGCCGAAAACGAGTCCGGAGCGCAAAACATGAAAACGGACCCGACGCCCATGCGCACGCGCGAAAACGAGTCCGGAGCGCAAAACATGAAAACGGGACCCGACGCCCTCGTACCGCCGAAAACGAGTCCGGAGAGCGCAAAACATGAAAACGGACCCGACGCCCTCGGACCGCCGAAAACGAGTCCGGAGCGCAAAACATGAAAACGGACCCGACGCCCCTCGCACGCGCCGAAAACGAGTCCGGGAGCGCAAAACATGAAAACGGACCCGACGCCCTCGTGCACCGCCGAAAATGAGTCCGGGAGCGCAAAACATGAAAACGGGACCCGACGCCCTGCACGCGCCGAAAACGAGTCCGGAGCGCAAAACATGAAAACGGGACCCGACGCCCTCGTACCGCCGAAAACGAGTCCGGGAGCGCAAAACATGAAAACGGGACCCGACGCCCTCGCACCGCCGAAAACGAGTCCGGAGCGCAAAACATGAAAACGGACCCGACGCCCCCTCGTACCGCCGAAAACGAGTCCGGGCGCGCAAAACATGAAAACGGGACCCGACGCCCTCGGCACCGCCGAAAACGAGTCCGGGAGCGCAAAACATGAAAACGGATCCCGACGCCCTCGGCACCGCTGAAAACGAGTCGCGGAGCGCAAAACATGAAAACGGGACCCGACGCCCTCGGCACCGCCGAAAACGAGTCCGGGAGCGCAAAACATGAAAACGGGACCCGACGCCCTCAGTACAACCGAAAACGAGTCCGGGCGCGCAAAACATGAAAACGGGACCCGACGCCCTCGCGCCGCCGAAAACGAGTCCGGAGCGCAAAACATGAAAACGGACCCGACGCCCTCGTACCGCCGAAAACGAGTCCGAGCGCAAAACATGAAAACGGGACCCGACGCCCTGCACCGCCGAAAACGAGTCCGGAGCGCAAAACATGAAAACGGACCCGACGCCCCGCACCGCCGAAAACGAGTCCGGGAGCGCAAAACATGAAAACGGACCCGACGCCCCTGCACGCCGAAAACGAGTCCGAGAGCGCAAAACATGAAAACGGACCCGACGCCCCTCGCATCGCCGAAAACGAGTCCGGAGCGCAAAACATGAAAACGGACCCGACGCCCACGCACCGCCGAAAACGAGTCCGGAGCGCAAAACATGAAAACGGACCCGACGCCCTCGCACCGCCGAAAACGAGTCCGGGAGCGCAAAACATGAAAACGGACCCGACGCCCGCGTACCGCCGAAAACGAGTCCGGGAGCGCAAAACATGAAAACGGGACCCGACGCCCCGCAGTACCGCCGAAAACGAGTCCGGAGCGCAAAACATGAAAACGGGACCCGACGCCCCGCACCGCCGAAAACGAGTCCGGGAGCGCAAAACATGAAAACGGGACCCGACGCCCGCACCGCCGAAAACGAGTCCGGGAGCGCAAAACATGAAAACGGGACCCGACGCCCACGTTACCGCCGAAAACGAGTCCGGGCGCGCAAAACATGAAAACGGACCCGACGCCCCGCAAGGTACCGCCGAAAACGAGTCCGGAGCGCAAAACATGAAAACGGGACCCGACGCCCCGCACCGCCGAAAACGAGTCCGGAGCGCAAAACATGAAAACGGACCCGACGCCCGCACCGCCGAAAACGAGTCCGGGAGCGCAAAACATGAAAACGGGACCCGACGCCCTCGCACCGCCGAAAACGAGTCCGGAGCGCAAAACATGAAAACGGACCCGACGCCCGCTGCACGCCGAAAACGAGTCCGGAGCGCAAAACATGAAAACGGGACCCGACGCCCTCGCACGCCGAAAACGAGTCCGGGAGCGCAAAACATGAAAACGGACCCGACGCCCACGTTACCGCCGTAAAAGAGTCCGGCGCGCAAAACATGAAAACGGACCCCACGCCCTGCGTACCCCGAAAACGAGTCCGGAGCGCAAACATGAAAACGGACCCGACGCCCTCGCACCGCCGAAAACGAGTCCGGAGCGCAAAACATGAAAACGGACCCGACGCCCCTGCACCGCCGAAAACGAGTCCGGAGCGCAAAACATGAAAACGGGACCCGACGCCCCTGCACCGCCGAAAACGAGTCCGGAGCGCAAAACATGAAAACGGACCCGACGCCCCGCACCGCCGAAAATGAGTCCGGGAGCGCAAAACATGAAAACGGACCCGACGCCCACGTCCGGCGCGCAAAACATGAAAACGCGCGCGAAAACGAGTCCGGGAGCGCAAAACATGAAAACGGGACCCGACGCCCCGCACCGCCGAAAACGAGTCCGGCGCGCAAAACATGAAAACGGGACCCGACGCCCCCGCACCGCCGAAAACGAGTCCGGAGCGCAAAACATGAAAACGGACCCGACGCCCTCGTACCGCCGAAAACGAGTCCGGGAGCGCAAAACATGAAAACGGACCCGACGCCCCTGCACCGCCGAAAACGAGTCCGGGAGCGCAAAACATGAAAACGGGACCCGACGCCCCTCGTACCGCCGAAAACGAGTCCGGAGCGCAAAACATGAAAACGGACCCGACGCCCCCGCACCGCCGAAAACGAGTCCGGAGCGCAAAACATGAAAACGGACCCGACGCCCTCGCACCGCCGAAAACGAGTCCGGCGCGCAAAACATGAAAACGGACCCGACGCCCCCGTACACGCCGAAAACGAGTCCGGAGCGCAAAACATGAAAACGGACCCGACGCCCACGCACCGCCGAAACGAGTCCGGCGCGCAAAACATGAAAACGGGGACCGACGCCCCGTACCGCCGAAAACGAGTCCGGAGCGCAAAACATGAAAACGGACCCGACGCCCCGCACCGCCGAAAACGAGTCCGGCGCGCAAAACATGAAAACGGACCCGACGCCCCGCACCGCCGAAAACGAGTCCGGGAGCGCAAAACATGAAAACGGGACCCGACGCCCCGTACCGCCGAAAACGAGTCCGGCGCGCAAAACATGAAAACGGACCCGACGCCCTGCACCGCCGAAAAACGAGTCCGGGAGCGCAAAACATGAAAACGGACCCGACGCCCTCGCACCGCCGAAAATGAGTCCGGGCGCGCAAAACATGAAAACGGGACCCGACGCCCTCCGTACCGCCGAAAACGAGTCCGGGGCAGCAAAACATGAAAACGAGACCCGACGCCCACCGTACCGCCGAAAACGAGTCCGGGAGCGCAAAACTTGAAAACGGGACCCGACGCCCTACGTACCGCCGAAAACGAGTCCGGAGCGCAAAACATGAAAACGGACCCGACGCCCTCGCACCGCCGAAAACGAGTCCGGAGCGCAAAACATGAAAACGGACCCGACGCCCCTCTGCACCGCCGAAAACGAGTCCGGCGCGCAAAACATGAAAACGGACCCGACGCCCCCGATACCGCCGAAAAAAACGAGTCCGGAGCGCAAAACATGAAAACGGGACCCGACGCCCGGCACCGCCGAAAACGAGTCCGGAGCGCAAAACATGAAAACGGGACCCGACGCCCACGTTACCGCCGAAAACGAGTCCGGCGCGCAAAACATGAAAACGGACCCGACGCCCCGCACCGCCGAAAACGAGTCCGGAGCGCAAAACATGAAAACGGACCCGACGCCCGCGTACCGCCGAAAAGAGTCCGGGCGCGCAAATCTTGGAAACGGGACCCGACGGCCCCGGTACAGCCGAAAACGTGTCCGGGCGCGCAAAACATGAAAACGGACCGACGACCCGATACCGCCGAAAACGAGTCCGGAGCGCAAAACATGAAACGGACCCGACGCCCCTCGCACGCCGAAAACGAGTCCGGAGCGCAAAACATGAAAACGGACCCGACGCCCGCGTACCGCCGAAAACGAGTCCGGAGCGCAAAACATGAAAACGGGACCCGACGCCCCACGCACCGCCGAAAACGAGTCCGGAGCGCAAAACATGAAAACGGACCCGACGCCCGCGGTACCGCCGAAAACGAGTCCGGGAGCGCAAAACATGAAAACGGGACCCGACGCCCTCGTACCGCCGAAAACGAGTCCGGGAGCGCAAAACATGAAAACGGGACCCGACGCCCACGTTACCGCCGTAAAAGAGTCCGAGCGCGCAAAACATGAAAACGGGACCCGACGCACTCGGTACCCCCGAAAACGAGTCCGGGAGCGCAAAACATGAAAACGGGACCCGACGCCCTCGGTACCGCCGAAAACGAGTCCGGAAGCGCAAAACATGAAAACGGGACCCGACGCCCTGCACCGCCGAAAACGAGTCCGGGAGCGCAAAACATGAAAACGGACCCGACGCCCCGCACCGCCGAAAACGAGTCCGGAGCGCGCAAAACATGAAAACGGACCCGACGCCCCGCACCGCCGAAAATGAGTCCGGGAGCGCAAAACATGAAAACGGGACCCGACGCCCTCGTACCGCCGAAAACGAGTCCGGAGCGCAAAACATGAAAACGGACCCGACGCCCTCGCACGCCGAAAACGAGTCCGGAGCGCAAAACATGAAAACGGGACCTGACGCCCACGGTACCGCCGGAAAAGAGTCCGGGCGCGCAAAACATGAAAACGGGACCCGACGCCTCGTACCGCCGAAAACGAGTCCGGAGCGCAAAACATGAAAACGGACCCGACGCCCCTCGCACCGCCGAAAACGAGTCCGGGGCGCGCAAAACATGAAAACGGACCCGACGCCCCTGCACCGCCGAAAACGAGTCCGGAGCGCAAAACATGAAAACGGACCCGACGCCCTCGCACCGCCGAAACGAGTCCGGAGCGCAAAACATGAAAACGGACCGACGCCCCGTACCGCCGAAAACGAGTCCGGAGCGCAAAACATGAAAACGGACCCGACGCCCCCGCACCGCCGAAAACGAGTCCGGGAGAGCGCAAAACATGAAAACGGGACCCGACGCCCCTCGCGCCGCCGAAAACGAGTCCGGAGCGCAAAACATGAAAACGGGACCCGACGCCCACGTACCGCCGAAACGAGTCCGGAGCGCAAAACATGAAAACGGACCCGACGCCCCTCGCACCGCCGAAAACGAGTCCGGAGCGCAAAACATGAAAACGGACCCGACGCCCCGCACCGCCGAAAACGAGTCCGGGAGCGCAAAACATGAAAACGGGACCCGACGCCCTCGGCACCGCCGAAAACGAGTCCGGGAGCGCAAAACATGAAAATGGGACCCGACGCCCACGTTACCGCCGTAAAAGAGTCCGAGCGCGCAAAACATGACAACGGCCCCAAACGCACTCGGTACCCCCGAAAACGAGTCCGGGAGCGTAAAGCATGAAAACGGGACATGACGCCCACGGTACGGCCGAAAAGGAGTCGGGGCGCGCAAAACATCAAAACGGGACCCGACGCCCTCAGTACCGCCGAAAACGAGTCCGGGCGCGCAAAACATGAAAACGGGAACCGACGACCCCGCATACCGAAAACGAGTCCGGAGCGCAAAACATTGAAACGGGACCCGACGCCCCCGCACCGCCGAAAACGAGTCCGGAGCGCAAAACATGAAAACGGACCCGACGCCCGCGTACCGCCGAAAACGAGTCCGGAGCGCAAAACATGAAAACGGGACCCGACGTCTCCTGCACCGCCGAAAACGAGTCCGGAGCGCAAAACATGAAAACGGGACCCGACGCCCGCGGTACCGCTGAAAACGAGTCCGGGAGCGCAAAACATGAAAACGGACCCGACGCCCGCATCCGCCGAAAACGAGTCCGGGAGCGCAAAACATGAAAACGGGACCCGACGCCCACGTTACCGCCGTAAAAGAGTCCGAGCGCGCAAAACATGAAAACGGGCCCCAACGCACAAGGTACCGCCGAAAACGAGTCCGGGAGCGCAAAACATGAAAATGGGACCCGACGCCCTCTGTACCGCCGAAAACGAGTCCGGAGCGCAAAACATGAAAACGGACCCGACGCCCCTGCACCGCCGAAAAGAGTCCGGGAGCGCAAAACATGAAAACGGGACCCGACGCCCTCCGCATCGCCGAAAACGAGTCCGGGAGCGCAAAACATGAAAACGGGACCCGACGCCCCGCACGAGTCCGCCGAAAAATGAGAGTCCGGCGCGCAAAACATGAAAACGGACCCGACGCCCCGACGCACCGCCGAAAACGAGTCCGGAGCGCAAAACATGAAAACGGACCCGACGCCCCTGCACGCCGAAAACGAGTCCGGAGCGCAAAACATGAAAACGGACCCGACGCCCACGCGCACCGCCGAAAACGAGTCCGGAGCGCAAAACATGAAAACGGGACCCGACGCCCTCGCACCGCCGAAACGAGTCCGGCGCGCAAAACGTGAAAACGGGACCCGACGCCCCTGCACCGCCGAAAATGAGTCCGGGAGCGCAAAACATGAAAACGGGACCCGACGCACCCGGCACCGCCGAAAACGAGTCCGGGAGCGCAAAACATGAAAACGGGACCCGACGCCCTCGCGCCGCCGAAAACGAGTCCGGAGCGCAAAACATGAAAACGGACCCGACGCCCACGTACCGCCGAAACGAGTCCGGAGAGCAAAAAACATGAAAACGGACCCGACGCCCACGCGTACACGCCGAAAATGAGTCCGGCGCGCAAAACATGAAAACGGGACCCGACGCCCCGCACGCCGAAAACGAGTCCGGGAGCGCAAAACATGAAAACGGGGGACCCGACGCCCCTCGCACCGCCGAAAACGAGTCCGGAGCGCAAAACATGAAAACGGACCCGACGCCCTCGCACCGCCGAAAACAGTCCGAGAGCGCAAAACATGAAAACGGACCCGACGCCCTCGCACCGCCGAAAACGAGTCCGGGAGCGCAAAACATGAAAACGGAACCGACGCCTCGCACCGCCGAAAACGAGTCCGGAGCGCAAAACATGAAAACGGGACCCGACGCCCCGTGCACGCCGAAAACGAGTCCGGCAGCGCAAAACATGAAAACGACCCGACCCGACGCCCTCGTACCGCCGAAAATGAGTCCGGAGCGCAAAACATGAAAACGGGACCCGACGCCCTCGCACGCCGAAAAAGAGTCCGGAGCGCAAAACATGAAAACGGACCCGACGCCCCGCACCGCCGAAAACGAGTCCGGAGCGCAAAACATGAAAACGGACCCGACGCCCCGATGCACGCCGAAAACGAGTCCGGGAGCGCAAAACATGAAAACGGGACCCGACGACCTCCGTACCGCCGAAAACGAGTCCGGGAGCGCAAAACGTTGAAACGGGACCCGACGCCCACGCTACCGCCGAAAACGAGTCCGGCACGCAAAACATGAAAACGGACTCGACGCCCTCGGCACCGCTGAAAACGAGTCCGGAAGCGCAAAACATGAAAATGGGACCCGACGTCCCCGATACCGCCGAAAAACGAGTCCGGCGCGCAAAACATGAAAACGGACCCGACGCCCACGCACCGCCGAAAATGAGTCCGGGCGCGCAAAACATGAAAACGGGACCCGACGCCCCCGCAACGCCGAAAACGAGTCCGGAGCGCAAAACATGAAAACGGACCCGACGCGCCGTACCGCCGAAAACGAGTCCGGAGCGCAAAACATGAAAACGGACCCGACGCGCCCTCGAACCGCCGAAAACGATTCCGGGAGCGCAAAAACATGAAAACGGACCCGACGCCCCGCAACGCGAAAACGAGTCCGGGAGCGCAAAACATGAAAACGGACCCGACGTCCCGCACCGCCGAAAAGAGTCCGGGCGCGCAAAACATGAAAACGGGACCCGACGCCCCGTACCGCCGAAAACGAGTCCGGAGCGCAAAACATGAAAACGGACCCGACGCCCCGTGCACCGCCGAAAACGAGTCCGGCGCGCAAAACATGAAAACGGGACCCGACGCCCCCTCGCACCGCCGAAAACGAGTCCGGCGCGCAAAACATGAAAACGGAATCGACGCCCTCGTAACCGCCGAAAATAGTCCGGAGCGCAAAACATGAAAACGGACCCGACGCCCCTCGCACCGCCGAAAACGAGTCCGGGAGAGAAAACATGAAAACGGGACCCGACGCCCCCGGTACCGCCGAAAACGAGTCCGGGAGCGCAAAACATGAAAACGAGACTCGACGCCCACATTACCGCCGAAAACGAGTCCGGGCGCGCAAAACATGAAAACGGGACCCGACGCCCACGTTACCACGGTAAAAGAGTCAGAGCGCAAAAAATATGAAAACGGACCCCGACGCACTTGTTACCCCCGAAAACGAGTCCGGGTGCGCATAACATGAAAACGAGATGCGGCGCCCTCGCTACCGCCGAAAATGAGTCTTGGCGCGCAAAACATGAAAACGGACCCGACGACCCTCGCACCGCCGAAAACGAGTCCGGGAGCGCAAAACGTTTAAACGGGACCCGACGCCCACGCTACCGCCGAAAACGAGTCCGGCGCGCAAAACATGAAAACGGACCCGACGCCCTCGCACCGCCGAAAATGAGTCCGGGAGCGCAAAACATGAAAACGGGACCCGATGCCCTCGGCACGCCGCAACGAGTCCGGAAGCGCAAAACATGAAAAAGGGACCCGACGTCCCCGTATCGCGAAAACGAGTCCGGGCGCAAAACATGAAAACGGACCCGACGCCCCGGCACCGCCGAAAACGAGTCCGGGAGCGCAAAACATGAAAACGGGACCCGACGCCCTCGCAACCGCCGAAAACGAGTCCGGAGCGCATAACATGAAAACGGACGCGACGCGCCTCGTATCGCCGAAAACAAGTCCGGGATCGCAAAACATGAAAACGGACCCGACGCCCCGCACCGCCGAAAATTAGTCCGGAGCGCAAAACATGAAAACGGGACCCGACGTCCCTGCACCGCCGAAAACGAGTCCGGAGCGCAAAACATAAAAACGGGACCCGACGCCCACGTTACCGCCGAAAATGAATCCGGAGCGCAAAACATGAAAACGGACTCGACGCCCCGCACCGCCGAAAACGAGTCCGGAGCGCAAAACGTGAAAACGGGACCCGACGCCCCCGGCACCGCTGAAAACGAGTCCCGGAGCGCAAAACATTAAAATGGGACCCGACGTCCTCGGTACCGCCGAAAAGGAGTCCGGGAGCGCAAAACATGAAAACGGGACGCGGCGCCCTCGGTAACGCCGAAAACGAGTCCGGGGGCGCAAAACATGAAAACGGGACCCGACGCGCACGCTACCTCCGAAAAAGAGTCTGGGCTTGCAAAACATGAAAACGAGACCCGACGCCCTCTGTACCGCCGAAAACGAGTTCCGGAGCGCAAAACATAAAAACGGGACCCACGCCCTCGGTAACGCCGAAAACGAGTCCGGGAGCGCAAAACATGAAAACGGACCCGACGCCTCGGTACCCGAAAAAAGAGTCCGGAGCGCGCAAAACATGAAAACGGACCCGACGCCCTCCGCACCGCCGAAAATGAGTCCGGGAGCGCAAAACATGAAAACGGGACCCGACGCCCTCGTATCCGCCGAAAAACGAGTCCGGAGCGCAAAACATTGAAAACGGGACCCGACGTCCCCCTGCACCGCCTAAAACGAGTCCGGAGCGCAAAACATGAAAACGGGACCCGACGTCCCGCACCGCACCGCCGAAAAACGAGTCCGGGAGCGCGCAAAACATGAAAACGGGACCCGACGCCCTCGCACCGCCGAAAACGAGTCCGGAGCGCAAAACATGAAAACGGACCCGACGCCCCCGTACCCGAAAAATGAGTCCGGCGCGCAAAACATGAAAACGGACCCGACGCCCTCGCACCGCCGAAAATTAGTCCGGAGCGCAAAACATGAAAACGGACCCGACGCCCTCGCACCGCCGAAAACGAGTCCGGAGCGCAAAACATGAAAACGGGACCCGACGCCCTCGCATACCGCCGAAACGAGTCCGGAGCGCAAAACATGAAAACGGACCCGACGCACTCGCCACGCCGTATACAAGTCCGGGAGCGCAAAACATGAAAACGAGACCCCACGCCCTCGGCCAAGCCGAAAACGAATTCGGGCGCGCAATACATGAAAACGGGATCCGACGCCCTCGGTAACGTCGAAAATGAGTCCGGGAGCGGAAAACATTAAAACGGGACACGACGCCCTCGGCACCACCGAAAACGAGTCCGGGCGCGCAAAACAGGAAAACTGGACCCGATGCCCTCGGTAACGCCGAAAAGGCGTCCGTCCGCGCGAAACAAGAAAACGGGACCCGACGCCCTCGATAACGCCGAAAATGAGTCCTTGGAGCGCAAAACATGAAAACGGGACCCGACGCCCTCGGTACCGCCGAAAACGAGTCCGAGCGCGCAAAACATGAAAACGGGACCCGACGCCCTCGGTAACGCCTAAAACGAGTCCGGGAGCGCAAAACATGAAAACGGGACCCGACGCCCACGTTACCGAAGATAACGAGTCCGGGAGCGCAAAACATGAAAACGTGACCCGACGCCCCCGGTAGCGCCGAAAATTAGTCCGGGAGCGCAAAACATGAAAACGGGACCGGACGCCCTCGATAACGCCGAAAATGAGTCCGGAGCGCAAAACATGAAAACGGGACCCGACGCCTCAGGTACCGCCAAAAACGAATCCGAGCGCGCAAAACATGAAAACGGACCCGACGCCCTCGTAACGCCGAAAATGAGTCCGAGAGCGCAAAACATGAAAACGGGACCCGACGCCCTCGATACCGATGAAAACGAGTCCGGAAGCGCAAAACATGAAAACTGGACCCGACGTCCCCGGTACCGCCGAAAATTAGTCCGGGAGCGCAAAACAAGAAAACGGGACCCGACGCCCCCGGCACCGCTGAAAACGAATCTAGGAGCGCAAAACATTAAAATGGGACCCGACGTCCTCGGTACCGCCGAAAAGGAGTCCGGGAGCGCAAAACATGAAAACGGGACGCGGCGCCCTCGGTAACGCCGAAAACGAGTCCGGGGGCGCAAAACATGAAAACGGGACCCGACGCGCACGCACCGCCGAAAACGAGTCCCGGAGCGCAAAACATGAAAACGGGACCGACGCCCCGCACCGCCGAAAACGAGTCCTGGAGCGCATAACATGAAAACAGGACGCAGCGCCCTTGGTACCGCCGAAAACGAGTCCGGGATTGCAAAACATGAAAACGGGACCCGACGCCCTCTGTACCGCACGAAAACGAGTCCGGGAGCGCAAAACATGAAAACGGGACCGACGTCCCGCACCGCCGAAAACGAGTCCGGAGCGCGCAAAACATGAAAACGGACCCGACGCCCCGCACGCCGAAAACGAGTCCGGGAGCGCAAAACATGAAAACGGGACCCGACGCCCTCGGACCGCCGAAAATGAGTCCGGGAGCGCAAAACATGAAAACGGACCCGACGCCCTCGGTACCGCCGAAAACGAGTCCGGGAGCGCAAAACATGAAAACGGGACCCGACGCCCTCGCACCGCCGAAAATTAGTCCGGGAGCGCAAAACATGAAAACGGGACCCGACGCCCCGTACCGCCGAAAACGAGTTCGGGCGCGCAAAACATGAAAACGGGACCCGACGCCTCGGTACCGCCGAAAACGAGTCCGGAGCGCAAAACATGAAAACGGACGCGACGCGCCTCTCGTATCGCCGAAAATGAGTCCGGATCGCAAAACATGAAAACGGACCCGACGCCCTCGGCACCTACGAAAACGAGTCCGTGGATCGCAAAACATGAAAACGGGACCCGACGTCCCTCGCACCGCCGAAAATGAGTCCGGAGCGCAAAACATGAAAACGGGACCCGACGCCCCTGTATCCAAAAATGAGTCCGGAGCGCAAAACATGAAAACGGGACCCGACGTCCCACGTACCGCCGAAAATGAGTCCGGAGCGCAAAACATGAAAACGGGACCCGACGCCCACGTACGCCGAAAACGAGTCCGGGAGCGCAAAACATGAAAACGGACCCGACGTCCCGGTCTGCACCGCCGAAAACGTGTCCGGAGCGCAAAACATGAAAACGGGACGCGACGCCCTCGGTATCGCCGAAACGACTCCGGGCGCAAAACATGAAAACGGGACCCGACGCCCTCCGTACCGCCGAAAACGAGTCCGGAGCGCAAAACTTGAAAACGGAACCGACGTCCCTCGTGCACCGCGAAAATGAGTCCGGGCGCGCAAAACATGAAAACGGGACCCGACGCCTCGCACGCCGAAAACGAGTCCGGGAGCGCAAAACATGAAAACGGGACCCGACGCCTCGGAACCGCCGAAAACGAGTCCCGGAGCGCAAACATGAAAACGGACGCGACGCCCTCGGTATCGCCGAAAACGAGTCCGGGATCGCAAAACATGAAAACGGGACCCGATGCCCTCGGCACCGCTGAAAATTAGTTCGGAAGCGCAAAACATGAAAATGGGACCCGACGTCCCCGGTACCGCTGAATGGATTCGGGCGCGGAAAACATGAAAACGGGACCCGACGTACTCGGTACCACCGAAAACGTGTCCTGGAGCGTATAACATGAAAATAGGACGCAGCGCCCTCTGTATCGCCGAAAATGAGTCCGGGATCGCAAAACATGAAAACGGGACCCGACGCCCTCGGTACCTACGAAAACGAGTCAGGGATCGCAAAACTTGAAAACGGGACCCGACGTCCCCGGTACAGCCGAAAATGAGTCCGGGATCGCAAAACATGAAAACGGGACCCGACGCCCTCGGTATCCACGAAAATGAGTCCGGGAGCACAAAACTTGAAAACGGGACCCGACGTCCTCGGTACCGCCTAAAACGAGTCCGGGAGCGCAAAACATGAAAACGGACCCGACGCCCACGGTACGGCCGAAAAGGAGTCGGGGCGCGCAAAACATGAAAACGGGACCCGACGTACTCGGTACCGCCGAAAACGTGTCCAGGAGCGCATGACATGAAAACAGGACGCAGCGCCCTCGGTATCGCCGGAAACGACTCCGGGATTGCAAAACATGAAAACGGGACCCGACGCCCTCCGTACCCACGAAAACGAGTCCGGGAGCGCAAGACTTGAAAACGGGAACCGACGTCCTCGGTACCGCGTAAAATGAGTCCGGGCGCGCAAAACATGAAAACGGGACCCGACGCCCTCGGTACCGCCGAAAACGAGTCCGGGAGCGCAAAACATGAAAACGGGACCCGACGTACTCGGAACCGCCGAAAACGTGTCCTGGAGCGCATAACATGAAAACGGGACGCAGCGCCCTCGGTATCGCCGAAAACGAGTCCGGGATCGCAAAACATGAAAACGGGACCCGACGCCCTCGGTACCCACGAAAATTAGTCCGGGAGCGCAAAACTTGAAAACGGGACCCGACGTCCTCGGTACCGCCTAAAACGAGTCCGGGAGCGCAAAACATAAAAACGGGACCCGACGCCCACGTTACCGCCGAAAATGAATCCGGGAGCGCAAAACATGAAAACTTGACTCGACGCCCTCGGTACCGCCGAAAATGAGTCCGGGAGCGCAAAACGTGAAAACGGGACCCGACGCCCCCGGCACCGCTGAAAACGAGTCCGAGCGCAAAACATTAAAATGGGACCCGACGTCCTCAGTACCGCCGAAAAGGAGTCCGGGATCGCAAAACATGAATACGGGACCCGACGCCCCCGGTACCCACGAAAACGAGTCAGGGATCGCAAAACTTGAAAACGGGACCCGACGCCCTCGCAGCCGAAAATGAGTCCGGGATCGCAAAACATGAAAACGGGACCCGACGCCCTCGGTATCCACGAAAACGAGTCCGGGAGCACAAAACTTGAAAACGGGACCCGACGTCCTCGGTACCGCCTAAAACGAGTCCGGGAGCGCAAAACATGAAAACGGGACCCGACGCCCACGGTACGGCCGAAAAGGAGTCGGGGCGCGCAAAACATTAAAACGGGACTCGACGTACTCGGTACCGCCGAAAACGTGTCCAGGAGCGCATGACATGAAAACAGGACGCAGCGCCCTCGATATCGCCGGAAACGAGTCCGGATTGCAAAACATGAAAACGGGACCCGACGCCCTCGGTACCCACGAAAACGAGTCCGGGAGCGCAAGACTTGAAAACGGGAACCGACGTCCTCGGTACCGCGTAAAATGAGTCCGGGAGCGCAAAACATGAAAACGGGACCTGACGCCCTCGGTACCGCCGAAAACGAGTCCGGGTGCGCAAAACATGAAAACTTGACCTGACGCCCACGGTACCGCCGAAAACGAATCCGGGAGCGCAAAACATGAAAACGGGACCCGACGCCCACGGTACCGCCGACAACGAGTCCGGGCGCGCAAAACATGAAAACGGGAACCGACGCCCTCGGCACCGCCGAAAATGAGTCCGAGAGAGCAAAGCATGAAAATGAGACCCGACGCCCTCGGCACCGCTGAAAATGAGTCCGGGAGCGCAAAATATGAAAATGGGACACGACGTCCTCGGTACGCCGAAAAGGAGTCCGGGAGCGCAAAACATGAAAACGGGACCCGACGCCCTCGACACCGCTGAAAACGAGTCCCGGAGCGCAAAAAATGAAAACGGGACCCGACACCAGGGTACCGCCGGAAACGAGTCCGGGAGCCCAAAACATGAAAACTTGACCCGACGCCCACGCTACCACCGAAAATGAGTTCGGGCGCAAAAACATGAAAACGGGAACCGACGCCCTCGAAACCGCCGATTATCGTTTTCTTATTTTGCGCGCCCGAATTCATTTTCGACAGCACCGGGAGTGTCGAGTCCCGTTTTCATGTTTTGCGCTCCCGGAGTCATTTTCGGCGGTAACGAGGGCGTTGGGTCCCGTTTTCATGTTTTCCGCTCCCGGACTCTTTTTCGGCGGTACATAGGGCGTCGGGTCCCGTTTTCAAGTTTAAGACGGTATCGGGGGCGTCGGGTCCCGTTTTGATGTTTATGCTCCCAGACTCGTATTCGACGGTACCGAGGGCGTCAGGTCCCATTTTCATGTTTTGCGCGCCCGGACTCGTTTTCGACGATGCCGAGTGCATCCGGTCTCGTTTTCATGTTTTTCGCTCCCGAACTTGTTTTCGGCAGTGACGAGGGTGTCGGATCTCATTTTCATGTTTTGCTCTCCTTGACACGTTTTCGGAGGTATCGATGGTGTCAGGTCCCGTTTTCATCTTTTGCGCGCCCGGACTCGTTTTCGGCGATACCGAGGGTGTCGGGTCCAGTTTTCATGTTTTGCGCTCCCATACTCATTTTCGGCGTTACCGAGGGCATCGGGTCCTATTTTAATGTTTTGCCGTCCCAGACTTGTTTCGGCTGTACCGAGGGCGTCGGGTCCCGTTTTCATGTTTTGCGCTCCTAGACTCGTTTTGGGTGATACCGAGGGCGTCGGGTCCGTTTTCATGTTTTGCGCTTCCAGACTCGTCTTCGGAGTTACCGAGGGCGTCGGGTCCCGTTTTCATGTTTTGCGCTCCAAACTCGTTTTAGGCGATATCGAGGGTGTCAGGTCCCGTTTTCATGTTTTGCGCGTCCGGACTCGTTTTCGGCGATACTGAGGGCGTCGGGTCCCGTTTTTATGTTTTGCTCTCACGCTTTCAACGTTACCGAGGGCGTCGGGTTCAGTTTTAATGTTTTGCCCTCCCGGACTTGTTTCGGCATTACCGAGGGCGTCGGGTCCCGTTTTCATGTTTTGCGCTCCCAGATTCGTTTTCGGCGATACCGAGGGCGTCGGGACTATTTTCATGTTCTGCGCTACCAGACTCATTTTCGGCGTTACCGAGGGCATCGGGTCCCATTTTCATGTTTTGCGTGCCCGGACTCGTTTTCATCGGAACGGAGGGCGTCGGGTCCCGTTACCATGTTTTGCACTCCCGAACTAGTTTTCAGTGGTACCGAGGGCGTCGGGTGTTGTTTTCATGATTTGCGCTCCCGGACTCATTTTCTGCGGTACCGAGGGCGTTGGGACCCGTTTTAATGTTTTGCGCGCCCGAAATCGTTTTCGGCGTAACCGATGGCGTCGGGTCCCGTTTTCATGTTTTGCCCTCCCGGACTCGTTTTTGGCGGTACCGAGGGCATCGGGTCTCGATTTCGACGGTACCACGAGCGTCGGGTCTCGTTTACATTTTTTGCGCGACTGGACTCGCTTTCATCGGAACCGAGTGCGTCGGGTCCCGTCTCCATGTTTTGCCCTCCGAGACTAGTTTTCGGCGGTACCGAGGACGTTGAGTGCCGTTTTCATGATTTGCGCTCCCGAACTCGTTTTTGGCAGTACCGAGGGCGTCGGGTCCCGTTTTCATGTTTTGCGCTCCCAGATTCGTTTTCGGCGATACCGAGGGCGTCGGGACTATTTTCATGTTTTGCGCTACCAGACTCATTTTCGGCGTTACCAAGGGCGTCGGGTCCCATTTTCATCGGAACGGAGGGCGTCTGGTCCCATTACCATGTTTTGCCCTCTCGGACTAGTTTTGAGCGGTACCAAGGGCGTCGGGTGTCGTTTTCATGATTTGCGCTCCCGGACTCGTTTTCTGCGGTACCGAGGGCGTTGGGACCGTTTTAATGTTTTGCGCGCCCGGAATCGTTTTCGACGTAACCGATGGCGTCGGGTCCCGTTTTCATGTTTTGCCCTCCCGGACTCGTTTTCGGCGGTACCGAGGGCGTCGGGTCTCGATTTCGACGGTACCACGGGCGTCTGGTCTCGTTTACATGTTTTGCGCGCCTGGACTCGCTTCCATCGGAACCGAGGGTGTCGAGTCCCGTTTCCATGTTTTGCCCTCCGAGACTAGTTTTCAGCGGTACCGAGGGCGTCGGGTGTCGTTTTCATGATTTGCGCTCCCGGACTCGTTTCTGCGCTACCGAGGGCGTTGGGACCCGTTTTAATGTTTTGCGCGCCCGGAATCGTTTTCGACGTAACCGAGGGCGTAAGGTCCCGTTTTCATGTTCTGCGCGCCCGGACACGTTTTCGATAGTGACGAGGGCGCATGGACTCATTTTCGACGGTACCAGGGGCGTCAGGTCCCGTTTTCATGTTTTGCGCGCCCGGACTCGTTTTCGGCGGTTCCGTGGGCGTCGGGTCAAGTTTTAATGTTTTGCGCTCCCGGACACGTTTTCTGTGGTGCCGAGGGCGTCGGGTCTCGTTTTCATGTTTTGCGCGCCCGAACTCATTTTCGACGATCCAAGGGTGTCGGGTCCCGTTTTCAAGTTTTGCACTCCCTAACTCGTTTTCGGCGCTACCGAGGGCGTGGGGTCCCGTTTTCTAGTTTTGTGCTCCAAGACGCGTTTTCGGCGGAATCGAGGGCTTCGGGTCCCGTTTTCATGTTTTATGCTCCCAAAATCGTTTTCGACGGTACCGAGGGCCTCAGGTCCCATTTTCATGTTTTCCGCGCCCGGACTCGTTTTCGACGATGCCGAGGGCGTCGGGTCCAATTTTCATGTTTTACCCTCCCATGCTCGTTTTCGGCGGTGCCGAGGGCTTCAGGTCTCATTTTCATGTTTTGTGCTCCCGGACTCGTTTTCGGCGGTGACGAGGGTGTCGGGTCTCGTTTTCATGTTTTGCGCTCCCTAACACATTTTCGACGGTATCGATGGTGTCAGGTCCCGTTTTCATCTTTTGCGCGCCGGACTCGTTTTCGCCGATACCGAGGGTGTCGGGTCCAGTTTTCATGTTTTGCGCTCCCATACTCGTTTTCGGCGTTATCCGTTTTAATGCGCTCCCATACTTGTTTCGGCGTGCGAGGGTGTCGGGTCCGTTTTCATGTTTTGCCCTCCCGTAAGACTTGTACGGGGCGTTAGGACTATTTTCATGTTTTGCGCTACCAGACTCATTTTCGGCGTTACCAAGGCGTCGGGTCCCATTTTCATGTTTTGCGCGCCCGGACTCGTTTTCATCGGAACGGAGGGTGTCGGGTCCCGTTACCTTGTTTTGCCCTCCCGGACTAGTTTTCAGCGGTACCGAGGGCGTCGGGTGTCGTTTTCATGATTTGCGCTCCCGGACTCGTTTTCTGCGGTACCGAGGGCGTTGGGACCCGTTTTAATGTTTTGCGCGCCCGGAATCGTTTTCGGCGGAACCGATGGCGTCGGGTCCCGTTTTCATGTTTTGCCCTTCCGGACTCATTTTCGGCGGTACCGAGGGCGTCGGGTCTCGATTTCGACGGTACCACGGGCGTCGGGTCTCGTTTACATGTTTTGCGCGCCTGGACTCGCTTACATCGGAACCGAGGGCGTCGGGTCCCGTTTCCATGTTTTGCCCTCCGAGACTAGTTTTCGGCGGTACCGAGGACGTTGAGTGCCGTTTTCATGATTTGCGCTCCCGAACTCGTTTTCGACGGTACCGAGGGCGTCGGGTCCCGTTTTCAAGTTTTGCACGCCAGCTCTCATTTTCGACTGTACCGAGGGGATCGGGTCTCGTTTTCATGTTTTACGCTCTCGGACACAATTTCTGCGGTGCCGAGGGCGTTGGGTCCCGTATTCGTGTTTTGCGCGCCCGTACTCATTTTCGGCGAATCAGAGGGCGCCGGGTCCCGTTTTTAAGTTTTGCACTCCCTAACTCGTTTTCGGCGATACCGAGGGCATCGAGTCCTGTTTTCATGTTTTACGCTCCCGGACTCATTTTCGACGGCACCGAGGGCGTCAGGTCCCGTTTCCACGTTTTGCGCGCCCGGACTCGTTTTCGACGGTGACGAGGGCGTCCGGACTCGTTTTAATGTTTTGCGCTCCCGGACTCGTTTTCGGCGGTACCAAGGGTACCAGGTCCCGTTTTCATGTTTTGCGCGCCCGGACTCATTTTCGGCGATACCGAGGGTGTCGGGTCCAGTTTTCATGTTTTGCCCTGCCATGCTCGTTTTCGGAATTGACGAGGGCGTCAGGTCCCGTTTTCATGTTTTGCGCTCACATACTCGTTTTCGACGGTACCGAGGGCGTCGGTCTGTTTTCATGTTTTGCGCTCCCAGACTCATTTTCGGCGTTACCGAGGGCGTCGGGTCCAGTTTTAATGTTTTGCCCTCCCGGACTCGTTTTCGGCGGTACCGAGGGAGTCGGGTCCCGTTTTCATGTTTTGCGCTCCCAGACTCGTTTTGGGCCACCGAGGCGTCGGGTTTATTTTCATGTTTTGCGCTCCCAGACTCGTTTTCGGAGTTACCGAGGGCGTCGGGTCCCATTTTCATGTTTTGCGCTTCTAGACTCGTTTTGGGCGATACCTAGGGCGTTAGGTCCGTTTTCATGTTTTGCGCTCCCAGACTCATTTTCAGAGTTACCGAGGGCGTCGAGTCCCATTTCCATGTTTTGCCCTCCCAGACTCGTTTTCAATGGTACCGAGGGCGTCGGGTCCCGTTTTCATGATTTGCGCTCCCGGACTCGTTTTCGACGATATCGAGGGCGTCGAGTCCGATTTTCATGTTTTGCGCGCCCGGACTCATTTTCGACGATGTCGAGGGCGTCGGGTCTCGTTTTCTTGTTTTGCGCTCCCGTACTCATTTTCGTCGGTGCCGAGGGTGTCGGGTCACATTTCATGTTTTGCGCGTCCGGACTCATTTTCGGCGTTACTGAGGGCGTCGGGTCCAGTTTTAATGTTTTGCCTCCCGGACTCGTTTTCGGCGGTACCGAGGGTGTCGGGTCCTGTTTTCATTTTTTGCGCTCCCAGAATCATTTTCGGAGATACCGAGGGCGTCGAGTCTGTTTTTATGTTTTGCGCTCATAGACTCATTTTCGGCGTTACCGAGGGCATCGGGTCCCATTTTCATGTTTTGCGCGCCGGGACTCATTTTTATCGGAACCGAGGGCGTCGAGTCCCGTTCCCATGTTTTGCCCTCCCGGACTCATTTTCGGCAGTACCGGGGGCGTCGGGTCCCGTTTTCATGATTTACGCTCCCGAACTCGTTTTCAACGATACCGAGGGCGTTAGGTCTGATTTTCATGTTTTGCGCGCCTGGACTCATTTTCGACGATGCCGAGGGCGTCAGGTCTCGTTTTCTTATTTTGCACTCCCGTACTCATTTTCGTTGGTGCCGAGGGTGTCGGGTCACGTTTTCATGTTTTGCGTGCCCGGACTTGTTGTCGGCGTTATCGAGGGTGTTTGGTCCCGTTTTAATGTTTTGCCCTCCCGAACTCGTTTTCGGCGGTACCGAGGTCGTCGGGTCCCATTTTCTTATTTTCACTCCCCGACTCGTTTTCGGCGGTACTAAGGGCATCGGGTCCGTTTTCATGTTTTGCGCTCCCAAACTCGTTTTCGGCGTTACCGAGGGCGTCGGGTTCAGTTTTAATGTTTTGCCCTCCCGGACTCATTTTCGGCGATACCGAGGGCATCGGGTCCCGTTTTCATGTTTTGCGCTCCCGGACTCATTTTCGGCGATACCGAGGGCGTCGGGTCTGTTTTCATGTTTTGCGCTCCCATACTCATTTTCGGCGTTACCAAGGGCGTAATTATATTAATTTTCATGAAATTATATGTAGTTATGTGACCAACAAAATTCAAAAACTCAAACAACTTGTTTAAACAACCATTTTTAATGCAACTTAGTTATGTTTTGTACAAAATTTGTGTTATACAATGTTCATATCGATGGGTTAATTGGATAACCTTCTAATATGTATAATTAGATTAATTATATTAATTTTCACGAAATTATATGTAGATAAAAAAATATTAAAAATCTTAAAAAACTTATGAAACAACAGCTCCTAATATATCTTACTTATGTTTTATGAAGAATTAGTGTTTAATGCATCTTACTTGTGTTTTAGACAATCTTAAATAGCATAATTTGGAATATTCTATATCGAATTTTAATAGGATTATCTTATAATAAAAACACAAACAACTTGTTTAAAAAGAGTAATTATTTTAATTTGCACGAAATTATGTGTTAGATATGTGGCCAAAATTTTTAATTTTTACGAAATTATAAAGCCAAACAACTTGTTTAAATAACTTGTTTTTTTTTTACGCATCTTACTTATGTTTTCTGCAAAATTAGCGTTATAGAATATTTATATCAAAGTTTTAATTGGACAACTTTATAATAGACGTAATTAGGAGTTGTTATATTAATTCTTACGAAATTATGTGTAGTTATGAGGGCAAAAATGTTGGAAACTCAAATAACTTTTTTAAATAGCAGCTTTCTAATGCATCTTACTTATGTTTTGAGAAAAATTAGTATCGTAGAATATTCATATCAAAGTGTTAATTGAAAAATCTTATAAAAGACGTAATTAGGAGTAATTATATTAATTTATACGAAAAATTATGTGCGATTATGCGGACAAAAAATTTGGAAAGATCAAACAACTTGTTTAAACAATGAGTTCTTAATGCATCTTACTTAATTTTTGTGCGAAATTAGTGTTGTAGAATATTCACGTCGAAGTTTCAATTGGAAAATCTTACAATAGGCATATTTAGGAGTAATTATATTAATTTATAAGAAATTATGTGTAGTTATGCACCAAAGTTTTTGAAAACTCAAATAACTTGTTTAAACAAATTGCTTTTAATGCATCTTACCTATGTTTTGTGCAAAATTAGCGTCGTAGAATATTCATATCGAAGTTTGAATTAGAAGATCTTATAATAGGCATGCTTAGGAGTAATTATATTAATTTATAAGAAATTATGTGTAATTATGCGGCCAATTTTTTTTAAAAAACTCAAACAACTTGTTTAAACAAATATTTTTCAAGCCTCCTACTTATGTTTTGTGCGAATTGGTGTTGCGAATTCTCATATCGAAGTGTTAATTAGATAATCTTTTAATAGGCATAATTAGGAGTGATTATATAAATTTTCACTAAACTATTTGTAGTTATGGGGTCAAAAATGTTGAAATACTCAAATAAGTTTTTTAAATAGTTGTTTCTAATGCATCTTACTTGCGTTTTGGGGAAAAATAGTGTCGTAGAATATTCATATCGAAGTGTTAATTGAACAATCTTATAATAGCTATAAATAGGAGTAATTATATTAATTTGCACGAAATTATGCGGGGCCAAAAGTTTTAAAAAAATCAAACAACTTGTTTAAACAAATGAGCTTTTTAATGCATCTTACTTGTGTTTTGTGCCAAATTAGCATCATAGAATATTCATATCAAAGTTTTAATTAGATAATCTTATAATAGACATAATTAGGAGTAATTATATTAATTTGCATGAAATTATATGTAGTTATGCGGCAAAAATTTGAAAAACTCAATCAACTAGTTTAAACTGCTTTTTTTTAAAAGCATCTTAACCTACGTTTTGGGCAAACTAAGTGTCGTAGAATATTCATATCGAAGCATTAATTGGATAATCTTCTAATAGGCACAATTAGGAGTAATTATATTAATTTTCATGAAATTATAAGTAGTTATGAGACGCTAAATTTTGAAAATCTTAAACAACTTATTTAAACAAGAGCTTTCAAATGTATCTTATTGATGTTTTATGAAAAATTACTCGTTATAGGATATTCATATTGGAGCGTTATTTGGATAATTATATAATAGGCATAATTAGTAGTGATTCTATTAATTTGCACGAAATTATGTGTAGTTATGCAGCCAAATTTTTAAAAAAAAACTCAAATAACTTGTTTAAACAAATGTTTTTAATGCATCTTACTTATTTTTTATGCAAAATTCGTGTCATAGAATGTTCGTATCGAAGTGTCAATTGGATAATCTTCTAATAGGCATAACTAGGAGTAATTATATAAATTTTCATGAAATTTTGTGTCGTTATGAGGCAATAAATGTTAAAAATCTTAAACAACTTGTTTAAACAAAGAATTTCTAATGTATCCTAGTTATGTCTTATGAAAAATTAGTGTCCTCTCGATATTCATATCGAAGTGTTAATTTGACAAACTTATAATAGACATAGTTAGGAGCAATTATATTAATTCGCTCGAAATTATGCGTGGTTTTGATGCAAAAAATGTTGAGAATCTTAAACAACTTGTTTAAACAACAGTTTCTAATGCATCTTGCCTATATTTCTACAAAATTAGCGTCATAGAATATTCATATCTAAGTTTTAATTAGACAATCAAATAATAGGCATAATGAGGAATAATTATATTTATTTTCATGAAATTATATGTAGTTATGTGGCCAACAAAATTCAAAAACTCAAACAACTTGTTTAAACAACCGTTTTTAATGCATCTTAGTTATGTTTTGTACAAAATTTATGTTGTACAATGTTCATATCGATGGGTTAATTAGATAATCTTCTAATAGGTATAATTAGGAGTAATTATATTAATTTTGACGAAATTAAGCGTAGTTATGAGTAAAAAAATGTTAAAAATCTTAAACAACTTGTTTAGACAAAGCAGCTTCCTAATATATCTTACTTATGTTTTATGAAGAATTAGTGTCGTAGGATATTCATATCGAAGTGTTAATTAGACAATCTTATAATAGGCATAATTAGGAGTAACTATATTAATTTGCACGAAATTATGTGTACTTATGCGGCCAAAAAATTTGAAAAACACAAACAACTTGTTTAAAAAGTCTGTTTTTAATGCATCCTACTTATATCTTGTGCAAAATTAGTGTCGCGGAATATTCATATCGAAGTGTTAATTGGCTAATATTTTAACAGGCATAATTAGGAGTGATTATATTAATTTTTACGAAATTATATGTAGTTACGAGGCCA
Source organism: Schoenoplectus tabernaemontani (assembly GCA_037127355.1). NCBI lineage: Eukaryota > Viridiplantae > Streptophyta > Magnoliopsida > Poales > Cyperaceae > Schoenoplectus > Schoenoplectus tabernaemontani. The sequence continues at coordinate 4,968,651 of CM073741.1, forward strand.
AAAATGTTGAAAAACCTAACTTTTTCAAATAGCAGTTTTTAATGCAAAATTACTTATGTTTTGAGGAAAAATAGTGCCATAAAATATTTATTTTGAAGTGTTAATTGAACAATCTTATAATATGCATAATTAGGAGTAATTATATTAATTTGCACCAAATTATGTGTAGTTATGCGGCCAAAAATTTTCATAAAGCCAAACAACTTTTTAAAAAGCGAGCTTTTAACGCATCTTGCTTATGTTTTGTGCAATATTAGCATTACGTAATATTCATATCGAAGTTTTAATTGGACGATTTTATAACAGACGTCATTAGGATTAATTGTATTAATTTTCACGAAATTATATGTAGATATGCGGCAAATATTATGAAAAACTGAAGAAGCTAGTTTATACGGCGAGTTTTTAATGCATCTTACTTGTGTTTTGCGCAAAACTAGCGTCGTGGAATATTCATATCGAAGTTTTAATAGGATTATCTTATAATAGGCGTAATCGGGAGTAATTATTTTAATTTGCACGAAATTATGTGTAGATATGTGGCCAAAAGTTTTTATAAAGCCAAACAACTTGTTTAAACAATGAGCTTTTTACGCATCTTACTTATGTTTTCTCGCAAAATTAGCGTTATAGAATATTTATATCAAAGTTTTAATTGGACAACTTTATAATAGACGTAATTAGGAGTTGTTATATTAATTCTTACGAAATTATGTGTAGTTATGAGGGCAAAAATGTTGGAAACTCAAATAACTTTTTTAAATAGCAGTTTCTAATGCATCTTACTTATGTTTTGAGAAAAATTAGTATCGTAGAATATTCATATCAAAGTGTTAATTGAAAAATCTTATAAAAGACGTAATTAGGAGTAATTATATTAATTTATACGAAAAATTATGTGCAGTTATGCGGACAAAAAATTTGGAAAGATCAAACAACTTGTTTAAACAATAGAGTTCTTAATGCATCTTACTTAATTTTTGTGCGAAATTAGTGTTGTAGAATATTCACGTCGAAGTTTCAATTGGAAAATCTTACAATAGGCATATTTAGGAGTAATTATATTAATTTATAAGAAATTATGTGTAGTTATGCAGCCAAAGTTTTTGAAAACTCAAATAACTTGTTTAAACAACTGTTTTTAATGCATCTTACCTATGTTTTGTGCAAAATTAGCGTCGTAGAATATTCATATCGAAGTTTGAATTAGAAGATCTTATAATAGGCATGCTTAGGAGTAATTATATTAATTTATAAGAAATTATGTGTAATTATGCGGCCAATTTTTTTTAAAAAACTCAAACAACTTGTTTAAACAACTATTTTTCAAGCCTCCTACTTATGTTTTGTGCAGAATTGGTGTTGCGGAATTCTCATATCGAAGTGTTAATTAGATAATCTTTTAATAGGCATAATTAGGAGTGATTATATAAATTTTCACTAAACTATTTGTAGTTATGGGGTCAAAAATGTTGAAATACTCAAATAAGTTTTTTAAATAGTCAAGCTTTTCTAATGCATCTTACTTGTGTTTTGGGGAAAAATAGTGTCGTAGAATATTCATATCGAAGTGTTAATTGAACAATCTTATAATAGGTATAAATAGGAGTAATTATATTAATTTGCACGAAATTATGCGGGGCCAAAAGTTTTAAAAAAATCAAACAACTTGTTTAAACAAAGCAGTTTTTAATGCATCTTACTTGTGTTTTGTGCCAAATTAGCATCATAGAATATTCATATCAAAGTTTTAATTAGATAATCTTATAATAGACATAATTAGGAGTAATTATATTAATTTGCATGAAATTATATGTAGTTATGCGGCAAAAATTTGAAAAACTCAATCAACTAGTTTAAACTGCTTTTTTTAAAAGCATCTTAACCTACGTTTTGGGCAAACTAAGTGTCGTAGAATATTCATATCGAAGCATTAATTGGATAATCTTCTAATAGGCACAATTAGGAGTAATTATATTAATTTTCATGAAATTATAAGTAGTTATGAGACGCTAAATTTTGAAAATCTTAAACAACTTATTTAAACAAAGCAGCTTTCAAATGTATCTTATTGATGTTTTATGAAAAATTACTGTTATAGGATATTCATATTGGAGCGTTATTTGGATAATTATATAATAGGCATAATTAGTAGTGATTCTATTAATTTGCACGAAATTATGTGTAGTTATGCAGCCAAATTTTTAAAAAAAACTCAAATAACTTGTTTAAACAAATGTTTTTAATGCATCTTACTTATTTTTTATGCAAAATTCGTGTCATAGAATGTTCGTATCGAAGTGTCAATTGGATAATCTTCTAATAGGCATAACTAGGAGTAATTATATAAATTTTCATGAAATTTTGTGTCGTTATGAGGCAATAAATGTTAAAAATCTTAAACAACTTGTTTAAACAAAGAATTTCTAATGTATCCTAGTTATGTCTTATGAAAAATTAGTGTCCTCTCGATATTCATATCGAAGTGTTAATTTGACAATCTTATAATAGACATAGTTAGGAGCAATTATATTAATTCGCTCGAAATTATGCGTGGTTTTGATGCAAAAAATGTTGAGAATCTTAAACAACTTGTTTAAACAACAGTTTCTAATGCATCTTGCCTATATTTCGCAAAATTAGCGTCATAGAATATTCATATCTAAGTTTTAATTAGACAATCATATAATAGGCATAATGAGGAATAATTATATTTATTTTCATGAAATTATATGTAGTTATGTGGCCAACAAAATTCAAAAACTCAAACAACTTGTTTAAACAACCGTTTTTAATGCATCTTAGTTATGTTTTGTACAAAATTTATGTTGTACAATGTTCATATCGATGGGTTAATTAGATAATCTTCTAATAGGTATAATTAGGAGTAATTATATTAATTTTGACGAAATTAAGCGTAGTTATGAGTAAAAAAATGTTAAAAATCTTAAACAACTTGTTTAGACAAATAGCTCCTAATATATCTTACTTATGTTTTATGAAGAATTAGTGTCGTAGGATATTCATATCGAAGTGTTAATTAGACAATCTTATAATAGGCATAATTAGGAGTAACTATATTAATTTGCACGAAATTATGTGTACTTATGCGGCCAAAAAATTTGAAAAACACAAACAACTTGTTTAAAAAGTCGTTTTTAATGCATCCTACTTATATCTTGTGCAAAATTAGTGTCGCGGAATATTCATATCGAAGTGTTAATTGGCTAATATTTTAACAGGCATAATTAGGAGTGATTATATTAATTTTTACGAAATTATATGTAGTTACGAGGCCAAAAATGTTGAAAAACCTAACTTTTTCAAATAGCAGCTTTTTAATGCAAATTTTACTTATGTTTTGAGGAAAAATAGTGCCATAAAATATTTATTTTGAAGTGTTAATTGAACAATCTTATAATATGCATAATTAGGAGTAATTATATTAATTTGCACCAAATTATGTGTAGTTATGCGGCCAAAAATTTTCATAAAGCCAAACAACTTTTTAAACAAAGAGCTTTTAACGCATCTTGCTTATGTTTTGTGCAATATTAGCATTACGTAATATTCATATCGAAGTTTTAATTGGACGATTTTATAACAGACGTCATTAGGATTAATTGTATTAATTTTCACGAAATTATATGTAGATATGCGGCCAAATATTATGAAAAACTCAAGCGACTAGTTTATACGGCGAGTTTTTAATGCATCTTACTTGTGTTTTGCGCAAAACTAGCGTCGTGGAATATTCATATCGAAGTTTTAATAGGATTATCTTATAATAGGCGTAATCGGGAGTAATTATTTTAATTTGCACGAAATTATGTGTAGATATGTGGCCAAAAGTTTTTATAAAGCCAAACAACTTGTTTAAACAATGCAGTTTTTTTACGCATCTTACTTATGTTTTCAGCAAAATTAGCGTTATAGAATATTTATATCAAAGTTTTAATTGGACAACTTTATAATAGACGTAATTAGGAGTTGTTATATTAATTCTTACGAAATTATGTGTAGTTATGAGGGCAAAAATGTTGGAAACTCAAATAACTTTTTTAAATAGCAGTTTCTAATGCATCTTACTTATGTTTTGAGAAAAATTAGTATCGTAGAATATTCATATCAAAGTGTTAATTGAAAAATCTTATAAAAGACGTAATTAGGAGTAATTATATTAATTTATACGAAAAATTATGTGCAAGTTATGCGGACAAAAAATTTGGAAAGATCAAACAACTTGTTTAAACAAGCAGTTCTTAATGCATCTTACTTAATTTTTGTGCGAAATTAGTGTTGTAGAATATTCACGTCGAAGTTTCAATTGGAAAATCTTACAATAGGCATATTTAGGAGTAATTATATTAATTTATAAGAAATTATGTGTAGTTATGCAGCCAAAGTTTTTGAAAACTCAAATAACTTGTTTAAACAAATGTTTTTAATGCATCTTACCTATGTTTTGTGCAAAATTAGCGTCGTAGAATATTCATATCGAAGTTTGAATTAGAAGATCTTATAATAGGCATGCTTAGGAGTAATTATATTAATTTATAAGAAATTATGTGTAATTATTCGGCCAATTTTTTTTAAAAAACTCAAACAACTTGTTTAAACAAATTTATTTTTCAAGCCTCCTACTTATGTTTTGTGCGAATTGGTGTTGCAAAATTCTCATATCGAAGTGTTAATTAGATAATCTTTTAATAGGCATAATTAGGAGTGATTATATAAATTTTCACTAAACTATTTGTAGTTATGGGGTCAAAAATGTTGAAATACTCAAATAAGTTTTTTAAATAGTCAAGTTTCTAATGCATCTTACTTGTGTTTTGGGGCAAAAATAGTGTCGTAGAATATTCATATCGAAGTGTTAATTGAACAATCTTATAATAGGTATAAATAGGAGTAATTATATTAATTTGCACGAAATTATGCGGGGCCAAAAGTTTTAAAAAAATCAAACAACTTGTTTAAACAAATAGTTTTTAATGCATCTTACTTGTGTTTTGTGCCAAATTAGCATCATAGAATATTCATATCAAAGTTTTAATTAGATAATCTTATAATAGACATAATTAGGAGTAATTATATTAATTTGCATGAAATTATATGTAGTTATGCGGCAAAAATTTGAAAAACTCAATCAACTAGTTTAAACTATTGTTTTTTAAAAGCATCTTAACCTACGTTTTGGGCAAACTAAGTGTCGTAGAATATTCATATCGAAGCATTAATTGGATAATCTTCTAATAGGCACAATTAGGAGTAATTATATTAATTTTCATGAAATTATAAGTAGTTATGAGACGCTAAATTTTGAAAATCTTAAACAACTTATTTAAACAAAGAGCTTCAAATGTATCTTATTGATGTTTTATGAAAAATTACTGTTATAGGATATTCATATTGGAGCGTTATTTGGATAATTATGTAATAGGCATAATTAGTAGTGATTCTATTAATTTGCACGAAATTATGTGTAGTTATGCAGCCAAATTTTTAAAAAAAACTCAAATAACTTGTTTAAACAAATGTTTTTAATGCATCTTACTTATTTTTTATGCAAAATTCGTGTCATAGAATGTTCGTATCGAAGTGTCAATTGGATAATCTTCTAATAGGCATAACTTGGAGTAATTATATAAATTTTCATGAAATTTTGTGTCGTTATGAGGCAATAAATGTTAAAAATCTTAAACAACTTGTTTAAACAAAGCAATTTCTAATGTATCCTAGTTATGTCTTATGAAAAATTAGTGTCCTCGATATTCATATCGAAGTGTTAATTTGACAATCTTATAATAGACATAGTTAGGAGCAATTATATTAATTCGCTCGAAATTATGCGTGGTTTTGATGCAAAAAATGTTGAGAATCTTAAACAACTTGTTTAAACAACAGTTTCTAATGCATCTTGCCTATATTTCTGCAAAATTAGCGTCATAGAATATTCATATCTAAGTTTTAATTAGACAATCATATAATAGGCATAATGAGGAATAATTATATTTATTTTCATGAAATTATATGTAGTTATGTGGCCAACAAAATTCAAAAACTCAAACAACTTGTTTAAACAACCGTTTTTAATGCATCTTAGTTATGTTTTGTACAAAATTTATGTTGTACAATGTTCATATCGATGGGTTAATTAGATAATCTTCTAATAGGTATAATTAGGAGTAATTATATTAATTTTGACGAAATTAAGCGTAGTTATGAGTAAAAAAATGTTAAAAATCTTAAACAACTTGTTTAGACAAAGCAGTTCCTAATATATCTTACTTATGTTTTATGAAGAATTAGTGTCGTAGGATATTCATATCGAAGTGTTAATTAGACAATCTTATAATAGGCATAATTAGGAGTAACTATATTAATTTGCACGAAATTATGTGTACTTATGCGGCCAAAAAATTTGAAAAACACAAACAACTTGTTTAAAAAGTGTTTTTAATGCATCCTACTTATATCTTGTGCAAAATTAGTGTCGCGGAATATTCATATCGAAGTGTTAATTGGCTAATATTTTAACAGGCATAATTAGGAGTGATTATATTAATTTTTACGAAATTATATGTAGTTACGAGGCCAAAAATGTTGAAAAACCTAACTTTTTCAAATAGCAGTTTTTAATGCAGCTTACTTATGTTTTGAGGAAAAATAGTGCCATAAAATATTTATTTTGAAGTGTTAATTGAACAATCTTATAATATGCATAATTAGGAGTAATTATATTAATTTGCACCAAATTATGTGTAGTTATGCGGCCAAAAATTTTCATAAAGCCAAACAACTTTTTAAACAAAGCAGTTTTTAACGCATCTTGCTTATGTTTTGTGCAATATTAGCATTACGTAATATTCATATCGAAGTTTTAATTGGACGATTTTATAACAGACGTCATTAGGATTAATTGTATTAATTTTCACGAAATTATATGTAGATATGCGGCCAAATATTATGAAAAACTGAAGCAGCTAGTTTATACGGCGTTTTTAATGCATCTTACTTGTGTTTTGCGCAAAACTAGCGTCGTGGAATATTCATATCGAAGTTTTAATAGGATTATCTTATAATAGGCGTAATCGGAGTAATTATTTTAATTTGCACGAAATTATGTGTAGATATGTGGCCAAAAGTTTTTATAAAGCCAAACAACTTGTTTAAACAGCAGTTTTTTACGCATCTTACTTATGTTTTCTGCAAAATTAGCGTTATAGAATATTTATATCAAAGTTTTAATTGGACAACTTTATAATAGACGTAATTAGGAGTTGTTATATTAATTCTTACGAAATTATGTGTAGTTATGAGGGCAAAAATGTTGGAAACTCAAATAACTTTTTTAAATAGCAGTTTCTAATGCATCTTACTTATGTTTTGAGAAAAATTAGTATCGTAGAATATTCATATCAAAGTGTTAATTGAAAAATCTTATAAAAGACGTAATTAGGAGTAATTATATTAATTTATACGAAAAATTATGTGCAGTTATGCGGACAAAAAATTTGGAAAGATCAAACAACTTGTTTAAACAGCAGTTCTTAATGCATCTTACTTAATTTTTGTGCGAAATTAGTGTTGTAGAATATTCACGTCGAAGTTTCAATTGGAAAATCTTACAATAGGCATATTTAGGAGTAATTATATTAATTTATAAGAAATTATGTGTAGTTATGCAGCCAAAGTTTTTGAAAACTCAAATAACTTGTTTAAACAGTGTTTTTAATGCATCTTACCTATGTTTTGTGCAAAATTAGCGTCGTAGAATATTCATATCGAAGTTTGAATTAGAAGATCTTATAATAGGCATGCTTAGGAGTAATTATATTAATTTATAAGAAATTATGTGTAATTATTCGGCCAATTTTTTTAAAAAACTCAAACAACTTGTTTAAACAGCTATTTTTCAAGCCTCCTACTTATGTTTTGTGCAGAATTGGTGTTGCGAATTCTCATATCGAAGTGTTAATTAGATAATCTTTTAATAGGCATAATTAGGAGTGATTATATAAATTTTCACTAAACTATTTGTAGTTATGGGGTCAAAAATGTTGAAATACTCAAATAAGTTTTTTAAATAGTCTGTTTCTAATGCATCTTACTTGTGTTTTGGGGCAAAAATAGTGTCGTAGAATATTCATATCGAAGTGTTAATTGAACAATCTTATAATAGGTATAAATAGGAGTAATTATATTAATTTGCACGAAATTATGCGGGGCCAAAAGTTTTAAAAAAAATCAAACAACTTGTTTAAACAGCAGTTTTTAATGCATCTTACTTGTGTTTTGTGCCAAATTAGCATCATAGAATATTCATATCAAAGTTTTAATTAGATAATCTTATAATAGACATAATTAGGAGTAATTATATTAATTTGCATGAAATTATATGTAGTTATGCGGCAAAAATTTGAAAAACTCAATCAACTAGTTTAAACTGCTGTTTTTTTTAAAAGCATCTTAACCTACGTTTTGGGCAAACTAAGTGTCGTAGAATATTCATATCGAAGCATTAATTGGATAATCTTCTAATAGGCACAATTAGGAGTAATTATATTAATTTTCATGAAATTATAAGTAGTTATGAGACGCTAAATTTTGAAAATCTTAAACAACTTATTTAAACAGCAGTTTCAAATGTATCTTATTGATGTTTTATGAAAAATTACTGTTATAGGATATTCATATTGGAGCGTTATTTGGATAATTATGTAATAGGCATAATTAGTAGTGATTCTATTAATTTGCACGAAATTATGTGTAGTTATGCAGCCAAATTTTTAAAAAAAACTCAAATAACTTGTTTAAACAAATTTTTTTAATGCATCTTACTTATTTTTTATGCAAAATTCGTGTCATAGAATGTTCGTATCGAAGTGTCAATTGGATAATCTTCTAATAGGCATAACTTGGAGTAATTATATAAATTTTCATGAAATTTTGTGTCGTTATGAGGCAATAAATGTTAAAAATCTTAAACAACTTGTTTAAACAGCAATTTCTAATGTATCCTAGTTATGTCTTATGAAAAATTAGTGTCCTCTGATATTCATATCGAAGTGTTAATTTGACAATCTTATAATAGACATAGTTAGGAGCAATTATATTAATTCGCTCGAAATTATGCGTGGTTTTGATGCAAAAAATGTTGAGAATCTTAAACAACTTGTTTAAACAACAGTTTCTAATGCATCTTGCCTATATTTCTGCAAAATTAGCGTCATAGAATATTCATATCTAAGTTTTAATTAGACAATCATATAATAGGCATAATGAGGAATAATTATATTTATTTTCATGAAATTATATGTAGTTATGTGGCCAACAAAATTCAAAAACTCAAACAACTTGTTTAAACAACCGTTTTTAATGCATCTTAGTTATGTTTTGTACAAAATTTATGTTGTACAATGTTCATATCGATGGGTTAATTAGATAATCTTCTAATAGGTATAATTAGGAGTAATTATATTAATTTTGACGAAATTAAGCGTAGTTATGAGTAAAAAAAATGTTAAAAATCTTAAACAACTTGTTTAGACAGCAGTTCCTAATATATCTTACTTATGTTTTATGAAGAATTAGTGTCGTAGGATATTCATATCGAAGTGTTAATTAGACAATCTTATAATAGGCATAATTAGGAGTAACTATATTAATTTGCACGAAATTATGTGTACTTATGCGGCCAAAAAATTTGAAAAACACAAACAACTTGTTTAAAAAGCTGTTTTTAATGCATCCTACTTATATCTTGTGCAAAATTAGTGTCGCGGAATATTCATATCGAAGTGTTAATTGGCTAATATTTTAACAGGCATAATTAGGAGTGATTATATTAATTTTTACGAAATTATATGTAGTTACGAGGCCAAAAATGTTGAAAAACCTAACTTTTTCAAATAGCAGTTTTTAATGCAGCTTACTTATGTTTTGAGGAAAAATAGTGCCATAAAATATTTATTTTGAAGTGTTAATTGAACAATCTTATAATATGCATAATTAGGAGTAATTATATTAATTTGCACCAAATTATGTGTAGTTATGCGGCCAAAAATTTTCATAAAGCCAAACAACTTTTTAAACAGCAGTTTTTAACGCATCTTGCTTATGTTTTGTGCAATATTAGCATTACAGAATATTCATATCGAAGTTTTAATTGGACGATTTTATAACAGACGTCATTAGGATTAATTGTATTAATTTTCACGAAATTATATGTAGATATGCGGCCAAATATTATGAAAAACTGAAGCAGCTAGTTTATACGGCAGTTTTTAATGCATCTTACTTGTGTTTTGCGCAAAACTAGCGTCGTGGAATATTCATATCGAAGTTTTAATAGGATTATCTTATAATAGGCGTAATCAGGAGTAATTATTTTAATTTGCACGAAATTATGTGTAGATATGTGGCCAAAAGTTTTTATAAAGCCAAACAACTTGTTTAAACAGCAGTTTTTTACGCATCTTACTTATGTTTTCTGCAAAATTAGCGTTATAGAATATTTATATCAAAGTTTTAATTGGACAACTTTATAATAGACGTAATTAGGAGTTGTTATATTAATTCTTACGAAATTATGTGTAGTTATGAGGGCAAAAATGTTGGAAACTCAAATAACTTTTTTAAATAGCAGTTTCTAATGCATCTTACTTATGTTTTGAGAAAAATTAGTATCGTAGAATATTCATATCAAAGTGTTAATTGAAAAATCTTATAAAAGACGTAATTAGGAGTAATTATATTAATTTATACGAAAAATTATGTGCAGTTATGCGGACAAAAAATTTGGAAAGATCAAACAACTTGTTTAAACAGCAGTTCTTAATGCATCTTACTTAATTTTTGTGCGAAATTAGTGTTGTAGAATATTCACGTCGAAGTTTCAATTGGAAAATCTTACAATAGGCATATTTAGGAGTAATTATATTAATTTATAAGAAATTATGTGTAGTTATGCAGCCAAAGTTTTTGAAAACTCAAATAACTTGTTTAAACAGCTGTTTTTTTAATGCATCTTACCTATGTTTTGTGCAAAATTAGCGTCGTAGAATATTCATATCGAAGTTTGAATTAGAAGATCTTATAATAGGCATGCTTAGGAGTAATTATATTAATTTATAAGAAATTATGTGTAATTATTCGGCCAATTTTTTTTAAAAAACTCAAACAACTTGTTTAAACAGCTATTTTTCAAGCCTCCTACTTATGTTTTGTGCAGAATTGGTGTTGCAGAATTCTCATATCGAAGTGTTAATTAGATAATCTTTTAATAGGCATAATTAGGAGTGATTATATAAATTTTCACTAAACTATTTGTAGTTATGGGGTCAAAAATGTTGAAATACTCAAATAAGTTTTTTAAATAGCTGTTTCTAATGCATCTTACTTGTGTTTTGGGGCAAAAATAGTGTCGTAGAATATTCATATCGAAGTGTTAATTGAACAATCTTATAATAGGTATAAATAGGAGTAATTATATTAATTTGCACGAAATTATGCGGGGCCAAAAGTTTTAAAAAAATCAAACAACTTGTTTAAACAGCAGTTTTTAATGCATCTTACTTGTGTTTTGTGCCAAATTAGCATCATAGAATATTCATATCAAAGTTTTAATTAGATAATCTTATAATAGACATAATTAGGAGTAATTATATTAATTTGCATGAAATTATATGTAGTTATGCGGCAAAAATTTGAAAAACTCAATCAACTAGTTTAAACTGCTGTTTTTTAAAAGCATCTTAACCTACGTTTTGGGCAAACTAAGTGTCGTAGAATATTCATATCGAAGCATTAATTGGATAATCTTCTAATAGGCACAATTAGGAGTAATTATATTAATTTTCATGAAATTATAAGTAGTTATGAGACGCTAAATTTTGAAAATCTTAAACAACTTATTTAAACAGCAGTTTCAAATGTATCTTATTGATGTTTTATGAAAAATTACTGTTATAGGATATTCATATTGGAGCGTTATTTGGATAATTATGTAATAGGCATAATTAGTAGTGATTCTATTAATTTGCACGAAATTATGTGTAGTTATGCAGCCAAATTTTTAAAAAAAACTCAAATAACTTGTTTAAACAGCTGTTTTTAATGCATCTTACTTATTTTTTATGCAAAATTCGTGTCATAGAATGTTCGTATCGAAGTGTCAATTGGATAATCTTCTAATAGGCATAACTTGGAGTAATTATATAAATTTTCATGAAATTTTGTGTCGTTATGAGGCAATAAATGTTAAAAATCTTAAACAACTTGTTTAAACAGCAATTTCTAATGTATCCTAGTTATGTCTTATGAAAAATTAGTGTCCTCTGATATTCATATCGAAGTGTTAATTTGACAATCTTATAATAGACATAGTTAGGAGCAATTATATTAATTCGCTCGAAATTATGCGTGGTTTTGATGCAAAAAATGTTGAGAATCTTAAACAACTTGTTTAAAAACAGTTTCTAATGCATCTTGCCTATATTTCTGCAAAATTAGCGTCATAGAATATTCATATCTAAGTTTTAATTAGACAATCATATAATAGGCATAATGAGGAATAATTATATTTATTTTCATGAAATTATATGTAGTTATGTGGCCAACAAAATTCAAAAACTCAAACAACTTGTTTAAACAACCGTTTTTAATGCATCTTAGTTATGTTTTGTACAAAATTTATGTTGTACAATGTTCATATCGATGGGTTAATTAGATAATCTTCTAATAGGTATAATTAGGAGTAATTATATTAATTTTGACGAAATTAAGCGTAGTTATGAGTAAAAAAATGTTAAAAATCTTAAACAACTTGTTTAGACAGCAGTTCCTAATATATCTTACTTATGTTTTATGAAGAATTAGTGTCGTAGGATATTCATATCGAAGTGTTAATTAGACAATCTTATAATAGGCATAATTAGGAGTAACTATATTAATTTGCACGAAATTATGTGTACTTATGCGGCCAAAAAATTTGAAAAACACAAACAACTTGTTTAAAAAGCTGTTTTTAATGCATCCTACTTATATCTTGTGCAAAATTAGTGTCGCGGAATATTCATATCGAAGTGTTAATTGGCTAATATTTTAACAGGCATAATTAGGAGTGATTATATTAATTTTTACGAAATTATATGTAGTTACGAGGCCAAAAATGTTGAAAAACCTAACTTTTTCAAATAGCAGTTTTTAATGCAGCTTACTTATGTTTTGAGGAAAAATAGTGCCATAAAATATTTATTTTGAAGTGTTAATTGAACAATCTTATAATATGCATAATTAGGAGTAATTATATTAATTTGCACCAAATTATGTGTAGTTATGCGGCCAAAAATTTTCATAAAGCCAAACAACTTTTTAAACAGCAGTTTTTAACGCATCTTGCTTATGTTTTGTGCAATATTAGCATTACAGAATATTCATATCGAAGTTTTAATTGGACGATTTTATAACAGACGTCATTAGGATTAATTGTATTAATTTTCACGAAATTATATGTAGATATGCGGCCAAATATTATGAAAAACTGAAGCAGCTAGTTTATACGGCAGTTTTTAATGCATCTTACTTGTGTTTTGCGCAAAACTAGCGTCGTGGAATATTCATATCGAAGTTTTAATAGGATTATCTTATAATAGGCGTAATCAGGAGTAATTATTTTAATTTGCACGAAATTATGTGTAGATATGTGGCCAAAAGTTTTTATAAAGCCAAACAACTTGTTTAAACAGCAGTTTTTTACGCATCTTACTTATGTTTTCTGCAAAATTAGCGTTATAGAATATTTATATCAAAGTTTTAATTGGACAACTTTATAATAGACGTAATTAGGAGTTGTTATATTAATTCTTACGAAATTATGTGTAGTTATGAGGGCAAAAATGTTGGAAACTCAAATAACTTTTTTAAATAGCAGTTTCTAATGCATCTTACTTATGTTTTGAGAAAAATTAGTATCGTAGAATATTCATATCAAAGTGTTAATTGAAAAATCTTATAAAAGACGTAATTAGGAGTAATTATATTAATTTATACGAAAAATTATGTGCAGTTATGCGGACAAAAAATTTGGAAAGATCAAACAACTTGTTTAAACAGCAGTTCTTAATGCATCTTACTTAATTTTTGTGCGAAATTAGTGTTGTAGAATATTCACGTCGAAGTTTCAATTGGAAAATCTTACAATAGGCATATTTAGGAGTAATTATATTAATTTATAAGAAATTATGTGTAGTTATGCAGCCAAAGTTTTTGAAAACTCAAATAACTTGTTTAAACAGCTGTTTTTAATGCATCTTACCTATGTTTTGTGCAAAATTAGCGTCGTAGAATATTCATATCGAAGTTTGAATTAGAAGATCTTATAATAGGCATGCTTAGGAGTAATTATATTAATTTATAAGAAATTATGTGTAATTATTCGGCCAATTTTTTTAAAAAACTCAAACAACTTGTTTAAACAGCTATTTTTCAAGCCTCCTACTTATGTTTTGTGCAGAATTGGTGTTGCAGAATTCTCATATCGAAGTGTTAATTAGATAATCTTTTAATAGGCATAATTAGGAGTGATTATATAAATTTTCACTAAACTATTTGTAGTTATGGGGTCAAAAATGTTGAAATACTCAAATAAGTTTTTTAAATAGCTGTTTCTAATGCATCTTACTTGTGTTTTGGGGCAAAAATAGTGTCGTAGAATATTCATATCGAAGTGTTAATTGAACAATCTTATAATAGGTATAAATAGGAGTAATTATATTAATTTGCACGAAATTATGCGGGGCCAAAAGTTTTAAAAAAATCAAACAACTTGTTTAAACAGCAGTTTTTAATGCATCTTACTTGTGTTTTGTGCCAAATTAGCATCATAGAATATTCATATCAAAGTTTTAATTAGATAATCTTATAATAGACATAATTAGGAGTAATTATATTAATTTGCATGAAATTATATGTAGTTATGCGGCAAAAATTTGAAAAACTCAATCAACTAGTTTAAACTGCTGTTTTTTAAAAGCATCTTAACCTACGTTTTGGGCAAACTAAGTGTCGTAGAATATTCATATCGAAGCATTAATTGGATAATCTTCTAATAGGCACAATTAGGAGTAATTATATTAATTTTCATGAAATTATAAGTAGTTATGAGACGCTAAATTTTGAAAATCTTAAACAACTTATTTAAACAGCAGTTTCAAATGTATCTTATTGATGTTTTATGAAAAATTACTGTTATAGGATATTCATATTGGAGCGTTATTTGGATAATTATGTAATAGGCATAATTAGTAGTGATTCTATTAATTTGCACGAAATTATGTGTAGTTATGCAGCCAAATTTTTAAAAAAAACTCAAATAACTTGTTTAAACAGCTGTTTTTAATGCATCTTACTTATTTTTTATGCAAAATTCGTGTCATAGAATGTTCGTATCGAAGTGTCAATTGGATAATCTTCTAATAGGCATAACTTGGAGTAATTATATAAATTTTCATGAAATTTTGTGTCGTTATGAGGCAATAAATGTTAAAAATCTTAAACAACTTGTTTAAACAGCAATTTCTAATGTATCCTAGTTATGTCTTATGAAAAATTAGTGTCCTCTGATATTCATATCGAAGTGTTAATTTGACAATCTTATAATAGACATAGTTAGGAGCAATTATATTAATTCGCTCGAAATTATGCGTGGTTTTGATGCAAAAAATGTTGAGAATCTTAAACAACTTGTTTAAACAACAGTTTCTAATGCATCTTGCCTATATTTCTGCAAAATTAGCGTCATAGAATATTCATATCTAAGTTTTAATTAGACAATCATATAATAGGCATAATGAGGAATAATTATATTTATTTTCATGAAATTATATGTAGTTATGTGGCCAACAAAATTCAAAAACTCAAACAACTTGTTTAAACAACCGTTTTTAATGCATCTTAGTTATGTTTTGTACAAAATTTATGTTGTACAATGTTCATATCGATGGGTTAATTAGATAATCTTCTAATAGGTATAATTAGGAGTAATTATATTAATTTTGACGAAATTAAGCGTAGTTATGAGTAAAAAAATGTTAAAAATCTTAAACAACTTGTTTAGACAGCAGTTCCTAATATATCTTACTTATGTTTTATGAAGAATTAGTGTCGTAGGATATTCATATCGAAGTGTTAATTAGACAATCTTATAATAGGCATAATTAGGAGTAACTATATTAATTTGCACGAAATTATGTGTACTTATGCGGCCAAAAAATTTGAAAAACACAAACAACTTGTTTAAAAAGCTGTTTTTAATGCATCCTACTTATATCTTGTGCAAAATTAGTGTCGCGGAATATTCATATCGAAGTGTTAATTGGCTAATATTTTAACAGGCATAATTAGGAGTGATTATATTAATTTTTACGAAATTATATGTAGTTACGAGGCCAAAAATGTTGAAAAACCTAACTTTTTCAAATAGCAGTTTTTAATGCGCTTACTTATGTTTTGAGGAAAAATAGTGCCATAAAATATTTATTTTGAAGTGTTAATTGAACAATCTTATAATATGCATAATTAGGAGTAATTATATTAATTTGCACCAAATTATGTGTAGTTATGCGGCCAAAAATTTTCATAAAGCCAAACAACTTTTTAAACAGCAGTTTTTAACGCATCTTGCTTATGTTTTGTGCAATATTAGCATTACGAATATTCATATCGAAGTTTTAATTGGACGATTTTATAACAGACGTCATTAGGATTAATTGTATTAATTTTCACGAAATTATATGTAGATATGCGGCCAAATATTATGAAAAACTGAAGCGACTAGTTTATACGGCGAGTTTTTAATGCATCTTACTTGTGTTTTGCGCAAAACTAGCGTCGTGGAATATTCATATCGAAGTTTTAATAGGATTATCTTATAATAGGCGTAATCAGGAGTAATTATTTTAATTTGCACGAAATTATGTGTAGATATGTGGCCAAAAGTTTTTATAAAGCCAAACAACTTGTTTAAACAGCAGTTTTTTACGCATCTTACTTATGTTTTCTGCAAAATTAGCGTTATAGAATATTTATATCAAAGTTTTAATTGGACAACTTTATAATAGACGTAATTAGGAGTTGTTATATTAATTCTTACGAAATTATGTGTAGTTATGAGGGCAAAAATGTTGGAAACTCAAATAACTTTTTTAAATAGCAGTTTCTAATGCATCTTACTTATGTTTTGAGAAAAATTAGTATCGTAGAATATTCATATCAAAGTGTTAATTGAAAAATCTTATAAAAGACGTAATTAGGAGTAATTATATTAATTTATACGAAAAATTATGTGCAGTTATGCGGACAAAAAATTTGGAAAGATCAAACAACTTGTTTAAACAGCAATGAGTTCTTAATGCATCTTACTTAATTTTTGTGCGAAATTAGTGTTGTAGAATATTCACGTCGAAGTTTCAATTGGAAAATCTTACAATAGGCATATTTAGGAGTAATTATATTAATTTATAAGAAATTATGTGTAGTTATGCAGCCAAAGTTTTTGAAAACTCAAATAACTTGTTTAAACAGTGTTTTTAATGCATCTTACCTATGTTTTGTGCAAAATTAGCGTCGTAGAATATTCATATCGAAGTTTGAATTAGAAGATCTTATAATAGGCATGCTTAGGAGTAATTATATTAATTTATAAGAAATTATGTGTAATTATTCGGCCAATTTTTTTTAAAAAACTCAAACAACTTGTTTAAACGGCTATTTTTCAAGCCTCCTACTTATGTTTTGTGCAGAATTGGTGTTGCAGAATTCTCATATCGAAGTGTTAATTAGATAATCTTTTAATAGGCATAATTAGGAGTGATTATATAAATTTTCACTAAACTATTTGTAGTTATGGGGTCAAAAATGTTGAAATACTCAAATAAGTTTTTTAAATAGCTGTTTCTAATGCATCTTACTTGTGTTTTGGGGCAAAAATAGTGTCGTAGAATATTCATATCGAAGTGTTAATTGAACAATCTTATAATAGGTATAAATAGGAGTAATTATATTAATTTGCACGAAATTATGCGGGGCCAAAAGTTTTAAAAAAAATCAAACAACTTGTTTAAACAGCAGTTTTTAATGCATCTTACTTGTGTTTTGTGCCAAATTAGCATCATAGAATATTCATATCAAAGTTTTAATTAGATAATCTTATAATAGACATAATTAGGAGTAATTATATTAATTTGCATGAAATTATATGTAGTTATGCGGCAAAAATTTGAAAAACTCAATCAACTAGTTTAAACTGCTGTTTTTTAAAAGCATCTTAACCTACGTTTTGGGCAAACTAAGTGTCGTAGAATATTCATATCGAAGCATTAATTGGATAATCTTCTAATAGGCACAATTAGGAGTAATTATATTAATTTTCATGAAATTATAAGTAGTTATGAGACGCTAAATTTTGAAAATCTTAAACAACTTATTTAAACAATGAGTTTCAAATGTATCTTATTGATGTTTTATGAAAAATTACTGTTATAGGATATTCATATTGGAGCGTTATTTGGATAATTATGTAATAGGCATAATTAGTAGTGATTCTATTAATTTGCACGAAATTATGTGTAGTTATGCAGCCAAATTTTTAAAAAAAACTCAAATAACTTGTTTAAACAGCTGTTTTTAATGCATCTTACTTATTTTTTATGCAAAATTCGTGTCATAGAATGTTCGTATCGAAGTGTCAATTGGATAATCTTCTAATAGGCATAACTTGGAGTAATTATATAAATTTTCATGAAATTTTGTGTCGTTATGAGGCAATAAATGTTAAAAATCTTAAACAACTTGTTTAAACAGCAATTTCTAATGTATCCTAGTTATGTCTTATGAAAAATTAGTGTCCTCGATATTCATATCGAAGTGTTAATTTGACAATCTTATAATAGACATAGTTAGGAGCAATTATATTAATTCGCTCGAAATTATGCGTGGTTTTGATGCAAAAAATGTTGAGAATCTTAAACAACTTGTTTAAACAACAGTTTCTAATGCATCTTGCCTATATTTCTGCAAAATTAGCGTCATAGAATATTCATATCTAAGTTTTAATTAGACAATCATATAATAGGCATAATGAGGAATAATTATATTTATTTTCATGAAATTATATGTAGTTATGTGGCCAACAAAATTCAAAAACTCAAACAACTTGTTTAAACAACCGTTTTTAATGCATCTTAGTTATGTTTTGTACAAAATTTATGTTGTACAATGTTCATATCGATGGGTTAATTAGATAATCTTCTAATAGGTATAATTAGGAGTAATTATATTAATTTTGACGAAATTAAGCGTAGTTATGAGTAAAAAAATGTTAAAAATCTTAAACAACTTGTTTAGACAATGAGTTCCTAATATATCTTACTTATGTTTTATGAAGAATTAGTGTCGTAGGATATTCATATCGAAGTGTTAATTAGACAATCTTATAATAGGCATAATTAGGAGTAACTATATTAATTTGCACGAAATTATGTGTACTTATGCGGCCAAAAAATTTGAAAAACACAAACAACTTGTTTAAAAAGCTGTTTTTAATGCATCCTACTTATATCTTGTGCAAAATTAGTGTCGCGGAATATTCATATCGAAGTGTTAATTGGCTAATATTTTAACGAGGCATAATTAGGAGTGATTATATTAATTTTTACGAAATTATATGTAGTTACGAGGCCAAAAATGTTGAAAAACCTAACTTTTTCAAATAGCAGTTTTTAATGCACGGCTTACTTATGTTTTGAGGAAAAATAGTGCCATAAAATATTTATTTTGAAGTGTTAATTGAACAATCTTATAATATGCATAATTAGGAGTAATTATATTAATTTGCACCAAATTATGTGTAGTTATGCGGCCAAAAATTTTCATAAAGCCAAACAACTTTTTAAACAGCAGTTTTTAACGCATCTTGCTTATGTTTTGTGCAATATTAGCATTACGAATATTCATATCGAAGTTTTAATTGGACGATTTTATAACGAGACGTCATTAGGATTAATTGTATTAATTTTCACGAAATTATATGTAGATATGCGGCCAAATATTATGAAAAACTGAAGCGACTAGTTTATACGGCGGTTTTAATGCATCTTACTTGTGTTTTGCGCAAAACTAGCGTCGTGGAATATTCATATCGAAGTTTTAATAGGATTATCTTATAATAGGCGTAATCGGGAGTAATTATTTTAATTTGCACGAAATTATGTGTAGATATGTGGCCAAAAGTTTTTATAAAGCCAAACAACTTGTTTAAACAATGAGTTTTTACGCATCTTACTTATGTTTTCTGCAAAATTAGCGTTATAGAATATTTATATCAAAGTTTTAATTGGACAACTTTATAATAGACGTAATTAGGAGTTGTTATATTAATTCTTACGAAATTATGTGTAGTTATGAGGGCAAAAATGTTGGAAACTCAAATAACTTTTTTAAATAGCAGTTTCTAATGCATCTTACTTATGTTTTGAGAAAAATTAGTATCGTAGAATATTCATATCAAAGTGTTAATTGAAAAATCTTATAAAAGACGTAATTAGGAGTAATTATATTAATTTATACGAAAAATTATGTGCGTTATGCGGACAAAAAATTTGGAAAGATCAAACAACTTGTTTAAACAAATGCAGTTCTTAATGCATCTTACTTAATTTTTGTGCGAAATTAGTGTTGTAGAATATTCACGTCGAAGTTTCAATTGGAAAATCTTACAATAGGCATATTTAGGAGTAATTATATTAATTTATAAGAAATTATGTGTAGTTATGCAGCCAAAGTTTTTGAAAACTCAAATAACTTGTTTAAACAATTGTTTTTAATGCATCTTACCTATGTTTTGTGCAAAATTAGCGTCGTAGAATATTCATATCGAAGTTTGAATTAGAAGATCTTATAATAGGCATGCTTAGGAGTAATTATATTAATTTATAAGAAATTATGTGTAATTATTCGGCCAATTTTTTTAAAAAACTCAAACAACTTGTTTAAACAGCTATTTTTCAAGCCTCCTACTTATGTTTTGTGCAGAATTGGTGTTGCGAAATTCTCATATCGAAGTGTTAATTAGATAATCTTTTAATAGGCATAATTAGGAGTGATTATATAAATTTTCACTAAACTATTTGTAGTTATGGGGTCAAAAATGTTGAAATACTCAAATAAGTTTTTTAAATAGCTTTGTTTCTAATGCATCTTACTTGTGTTTTGGGGCAAAAATAGTGTCGTAGAATATTCATATCGAAGTGTTAATTGAACAATCTTATAATAGGTATAAATAGGAGTAATTATATTAATTTGCACGAAATTATGCGGGGCCAAAAGTTTTAAAAAAATCAAACAACTTGTTTAAACAGCAGTTTTTAATGCATCTTACTTGTGTTTTGTGCCAAATTAGCATCATAGAATATTCATATCAAAGTTTTAATTAGATAATCTTATAATAGACATAATTAGGAGTAATTATATTAATTTGCATGAAATTATATGTAGTTATGCGGCAAAAATTTGAAAAACTCAATCAACTAGTTTAAACTGCTGTTTTTTAAAAGCATCTTAACCTACGTTTTGGGCAAACTAAGTGTCGTAGAATATTCATATCGAAGCATTAATTGGATAATCTTCTAATAGGCACAATTAGGAGTAATTATATTAATTTTCATGAAATTATAAGTAGTTATGAGACGCTAAATTTTGAAAATCTTAAACAACTTATTTAAACAGCAGTTTCAAATGTATCTTATTGATGTTTTATGAAAAATTACTGTTATAGGATATTCATATTGGAGCGTTATTTGGATAATTATGTAATAGGCATAATTAGTAGTGATTCTATTAATTTGCACGAAATTATGTGTAGTTATGCAGCCAAATTTTTAAAAAAAAACTCAAATAACTTGTTTAAACAGCTGTTTTTAATGCATCTTACTTATTTTTTATGCAAAATTCGTGTCATAGAATGTTCGTATCGAAGTGTCAATTGGATAATCTTCTAATAGGCATAACTTGGAGTAATTATATAAATTTTCATGAAATTTTGTGTCGTTATGAGGCAATAAATGTTAAAAATCTTAAACAACTTGTTTAAACAGCAATTTCTAATGTATCCTAGTTATGTCTTATGAAAAATTAGTGTCCTCTGATATTCATATCGAAGTGTTAATTTGACAATCTTATAATAGACATAGTTAGGAGCAATTATATTAATTCGCTCGAAATTATGCGTGGTTTTGATGCAAAAAATGTTGAGAATCTTAAACAACTTGTTTAAACAACAGTTTCTAATGCATCTTGCCTATATTTCTGCAAAATTAGCGTCATAGAATATTCATATCTAAGTTTTAATTAGACAATCATATAATAGGCATAATGAGGAATAATTATATTTATTTTCATGAAATTATATGTAGTTATGTGGCCAACAAAATTCAAAAACTCAAACAACTTGTTTAAACAACCGTTTTTAATGCATCTTAGTTATGTTTTGTACAAAATTTATGTTGTACAATGTTCATATCGATGGGTTAATTAGATAATCTTCTAATAGGTATAATTAGGAGTAATTATATTAATTTTGACGAAATTAAGCGTAGTTATGAGTAAAAAAATGTTAAAAATCTTAAACAACTTGTTTAGACAGCAGTTCCTAATATATCTTACTTATGTTTTATGAAGAATTAGTGTCGTAGGATATTCATATCGAAGTGTTAATTAGACAATCTTATAATAGGCATAATTAGGAGTAACTATATTAATTTGCACGAAATTATGTGTACTTATGCGGCCAAAAAATTTGAAAAACACAAACAACTTGTTTAAAAAGCTGTTTTTAATGCATCCTACTTATATCTTGTGCAAAATTAGTGTCGCGGAATATTCATATCGAAGTGTTAATTGGCTAATATTTTAACAGGCATAATTAGGAGTGATTATATTAATTTTTACGAAATTATATGTAGTTACGAGGCCAAAAATGTTGAAAAACCTAACTTTTTCAAATAGCAGTTTTTAATGCAGCTTACTTATGTTTTGAGGAAAAATAGTGCCATAAAATATTTATTTTGAAGTGTTAATTGAACAATCTTATAATATGCATAATTAGGAGTAATTATATTAATTTGCACCAAATTATGTGTAGTTATGCGGCCAAAAATTTTCATAAAGCCAAACAACTTTTTAAACAGCAGTTTTTAACGCATCTTGCTTATGTTTTGTGCAATATTAGCATTACAGAATATTCATATCGAAGTTTTAATTGGACGATTTTATAACAGACGTCATTAGGATTAATTGTATTAATTTTCACGAAATTATATGTAGATATGCGGCCAAATATTATGAAAAACTGAAGCAGCTAGTTTATACGGCAGTTTTTAATGCATCTTACTTGTGTTTTGCGCAAAACTAGCGTCGTGGAATATTCATATCGAAGTTTTAATAGGATTATCTTATAATAGGCGTAATCAGGAGTAATTATTTTAATTTGCACGAAATTATGTGTAGATATGTGGCCAAAAGTTTTTATAAAGCCAAACAACTTGTTTAAACAGCAGTTTTTTACGCATCTTACTTATGTTTTCTGCAAAATTAGCGTTATAGAATATTTATATCAAAGTTTTAATTGGACAACTTTATAATAGACGTAATTAGGAGTTGTTATATTAATTCTTACGAAATTATGTGTAGTTATGAGGGCAAAAATGTTGGAAACTCAAATAACTTTTTTAAATAGCAGTTTCTAATGCATCTTACTTATGTTTTGAGAAAAATTAGTATCGTAGAATATTCATATCAAAGTGTTAATTGAAAAATCTTATAAAAGACGTAATTAGGAGTAATTATATTAATTTATACGAAAAATTATGTGCAGTTATGCGGACAAAAAATTTGGAAAGATCAAACAACTTGTTTAAACAAAGCAGTTCTTAATGCATCTTACTTAATTTTTGTGCGAAATTAGTGTTGTAGAATATTCACGTCGAAGTTTCAATTGGAAAATCTTACAATAGGCATATTTAGGAGTAATTATATTAATTTATAAGAAATTATGTGTAGTTATGCAGCCAAAGTTTTTGAAAACTCAAATAACTTGTTTAAACAGCTGTTTTTAATGCATCTTACCTATGTTTTGTGCAAAATTAGCGTCGTAGAATATTCATATCGAAGTTTGAATTAGAAGATCTTATAATAGGCATGCTTAGGAGTAATTATATTAATTTATAAGAAATTATGTGTAATTATTCGGCCAATTTTTTTTAAAAAACTCAAACAACTTGTTTAAACAGCTATTTTTCAAGCCTCCTACTTATGTTTTGTGCAGAATTGGTGTTGCAGAATTCTCATATCGAAGTGTTAATTAGATAATCTTTTAATAGGCATAATTAGGAGTGATTATATAAATTTTCACTAAACTATTTGTAGTTATGGGGTCAAAAATGTTGAAATACTCAAATAAGTTTTTTAAATAGCTGTTTCTAATGCATCTTACTTGTGTTTTGGGGCAAAAATAGTGTCGTAGAATATTCATATCGAAGTGTTAATTGAACAATCTTATAATAGGTATAAATAGGAGTAATTATATTAATTTGCACGAAATTATGCGGGGCCAAAAGTTTTAAAAAAATCAAACAACTTGTTTAAACAGCAGTTTTTAATGCATCTTACTTGTGTTTTGTGCCAAATTAGCATCATAGAATATTCATATCAAAGTTTTAATTAGATAATCTTATAATAGACATAATTAGGAGTAATTATATTAATTTGCATGAAATTATATGTAGTTATGCGGCAAAAATTTGAAAAACTCAATCAACTAGTTTAAACTGCTGTTTTTTAAAAGCATCTTAACCTACGTTTTGGGCAAACTAAGTGTCGTAGAATATTCATATCGAAGCATTAATTGGATAATCTTCTAATAGGCACAATTAGGAGTAATTATATTAATTTTCATGAAATTATAAGTAGTTATGAGACGCTAAATTTTGAAAATCTTAAACAACTTATTTAAACAGCAGTTTCAAATGTATCTTATTGATGTTTTATGAAAAATTACTGTTATAGGATATTCATATTGGAGCGTTATTTGGATAATTATGTAATAGGCATAATTAGTAGTGATTCTATTAATTTGCACGAAATTATGTGTAGTTATGCAGCCAAATTTTTAAAAAAAACTCAAATAACTTGTTTAAACAGCTGTTTTTAATGCATCTTACTTATTTTTTATGCAAAATTCGTGTCATAGAATGTTCGTATCGAAGTGTCAATTGGATAATCTTCTAATAGGCATAACTTGGAGTAATTATATAAATTTTCATGAAATTTTGTGTCGTTATGAGGCAATAAATGTTAAAAATCTTAAACAACTTGTTTAAACAGCAATTTCTAATGTATCCTAGTTATGTCTTATGAAAAATTAGTGTCCTCTGATATTCATATCGAAGTGTTAATTTGACAATCTTATAATAGACATAGTTAGGAGCAATTATATTAATTCGCTCGAAATTATGCGTGGTTTTGATGCAAAAAATGTTGAGAATCTTAAACAACTTGTTTAAACAACAGTTTCTAATGCATCTTGCCTATATTTCTGCAAAATTAGCGTCATAGAATATTCATATCTAAGTTTTAATTAGACAATCATATAATAGGCATAATGAGGAATAATTATATTTATTTTCATGAAATTATATGTAGTTATGTGGCCAACAAAATTCAAAAACTCAAACAACTTGTTTAAACAACCGTTTTTAATGCATCTTAGTTATGTTTTGTACAAAATTTATGTTGTACAATGTTCATATCGATGGGTTAATTAGATAATCTTCTAATAGGTATAATTAGGAGTAATTATATTAATTTTGACGAAATTAAGCGTAGTTATGAGTAAAAAAATGTTAAAAATCTTAAACAACTTGTTTAGACAGCAGTTCCTAATATATCTTACTTATGTTTTATGAAGAATTAGTGTCGTAGGATATTCATATCGAAGTGTTAATTAGACAATCTTATAATAGGCATAATTAGGAGTAACTATATTAATTTGCACGAAATTATGTGTACTTATGCGGCCAAAAAATTTGAAAAACACAAACAACTTGTTTAAAAAGCTGTTTTTAATGCATCCTACTTATATCTTGTGCAAAATTAGTGTCGCGGAATATTCATATCGAAGTGTTAATTGGCTAATATTTTAACAGGCATAATTAGGAGTGATTATATTAATTTTTACGAAATTATATGTAGTTACGAGGCCAAAAATGTTGAAAAACCTAACTTTTTCAAATAGCAGTTTTTAATGCAGCTTACTTATGTTTTGAGGAAAAATAGTGCCATAAAATATTTATTTTGAAGTGTTAATTGAACAATCTTATAATATGCATAATTAGGAGTAATTATATTAATTTGCACCAAATTATGTGTAGTTATGCGGCCAAAAATTTTCATAAAGCCAAACAACTTTTTAAACAGCAGTTTTTAACGCATCTTGCTTATGTTTTGTGCAATATTAGCATTACAGAATATTCATATCGAAGTTTTAATTGGACGATTTTATAACAGACGTCATTAGGATTAATTGTATTAATTTTCACGAAATTATATGTAGATATGCGGCCAAATATTATGAAAAACTGAACGGCAGTTTTTAATGCATCTTACTTGTGTTTTGCGCAAAACTAGCGTCGTGGAATATTCATATCGAAGTTTTAATAGGATTATCTTATAATAGGCGTAATCAGGAGTAATTATTTTAATTTGCACGAAATTATGTGTAGATATGTGGCCAAAAGTTTTTATAAAGCCAAACAACTTGTTTAAACAGCAGTTTTTTACGCATCTTACTTATGTTTTCTGCAAAATTAGCGTTATAGAATATTTATATCAAAGTTTTAATTGGACAACTTTATAATAGACGTAATTAGGAGTTGTTATATTAATTCTTACGAAATTATGTGTAGTTATGAGGGCAAAAATGTTGGAAACTCAAATAACTTTTTTAAATAGCAGTTTCTAATGCATCTTACTTATGTTTTGAGAAAAATTAGTATCGTAGAATATTCATATCAAAGTGTTAATTGAAAAATCTTATAAAAGACGTAATTAGGAGTAATTATATTAATTTATACGAAAAATTATGTGCAGTTATGCGGACAAAAAATTTGGAAAGATCAAACAACTTGTTTAAACAGCAGTTCTTAATGCATCTTACTTAATTTTTGTGCGAAATTAGTGTTGTAGAATATTCACGTCGAAGTTTCAATTGGAAAATCTTACAATAGGCATATTTAGGAGTAATTATATTAATTTATAAGAAATTATGTGTAGTTATGCAGCCAAAGTTTTTGAAAACTCAAATAACTTGTTTAAACAGCTGTTTTTAATGCATCTTACCTATGTTTTGTGCAAAATTAGCGTCGTAGAATATTCATATCGAAGTTTGAATTAGAAGATCTTATAATAGGCATGCTTAGGAGTAATTATATTAATTTATAAGAAATTATGTGTAATTATTCGGCCATTTTTTTTAAAAAACTCAAACAACTTGTTTAAACAGCTATTTTTCAAGCCTCCTACTTATGTTTTGTGCAGAATTGGTGTTGCAGAATTCTCATATCGAAGTGTTAATTAGATAATCTTTTAATAGGCATAATTAGGAGTGATTATATAAATTTTCACTAAACTATTTGTAGTTATGGGGTCAAAAATGTTGAAATACTCAAATAAGTTTTTTAAATAGCTGTTTCTAATGCATCTTACTTGTGTTTTGGGGCAAAAATAGTGTCGTAGAATATTCATATCGAAGTGTTAATTGAACAATCTTATAATAGGTATAAATAGGAGTAATTATATTAATTTGCACGAAATTATGCGGGGCCAAAAGTTTTAAAAAAATCAAACAACTTGTTTAAACAGCAGTTTTTAATGCATCTTACTTGTGTTTTGTGCCAAATTAGCATCATAGAATATTCATATCAAAGTTTTAATTAGATAATCTTATAATAGACATAATTAGGAGTAATTATATTAATTTGCATGAAATTATATGTAGTTATGCGGCAAAAATTTGAAAAACTCAATCAACTAGTTTAAACTGCTGTTTTTTAAAAGCATCTTAACCTACGTTTTGGGCAAACTAAGTGTCGTAGAATATTCATATCGAAGCATTAATTGGATAATCTTCTAATAGGCACAATTAGGAGTAATTATATTAATTTTCATGAAATTATAAGTAGTTATGAGACGCTAAATTTTGAAAATCTTAAACAACTTATTTAAACAATGCAGTTTCAAATGTATCTTATTGATGTTTTATGAAAAATTACTGTTATAGGATATTCATATTGGAGCGTTATTTGGATAATTATGTAATAGGCATAATTAGTAGTGATTCTATTAATTTGCACGAAATTATGTGTAGTTATGCAGCCAAATTTTTAAAAAAAACTCAAATAACTTGTTTAAACAGCTGTTTTTAATGCATCTTACTTATTTTTTATGCAAAATTCGTGTCATAGAATGTTCGTATCGAAGTGTCAATTGGATAATCTTCTAATAGGCATAACTTGGAGTAATTATATAAATTTTCATGAAATTTTGTGTCGTTATGAGGCAATAAATGTTAAAAATCTTAAACAACTTGTTTAAACAGCAATTTCTAATGTATCCTAGTTATGTCTTATGAAAAATTAGTGTCCTCTGATATTCATATCGAAGTGTTAATTTGACAATCTTATAATAGACATAGTTAGGAGCAATTATATTAATTCGCTCGAAATTATGCGTGGTTTTGATGCAAAAAATGTTGAGAATCTTAAACAACTTGTTTAAACAACAGTTTCTAATGCATCTTGCCTATATTTCTGCAAAATTAGCGTCATAGAATATTCATATCTAAGTTTTAATTAGACAATCATATAATAGGCATAATGAGGAATAATTATATTTATTTTCATGAAATTATATGTAGTTATGTGGCCAACAAAATTCAAAAACTCAAACAACTTGTTTAAACAACCGTTTTTAATGCATCTTAGTTATGTTTTGTACAAAATTTATGTTGTACAATGTTCATATCGATGGGTTAATTAGATAATCTTCTAATAGGTATAATTAGGAGTAATTATATTAATTTTGACGAAATTAAGCGTAGTTATGAGTAAAAAAATGTTAAAAATCTTAAACAACTTGTTTAGACAGCAGTTCCTAATATATCTTACTTATGTTTTATGAAGAATTAGTGCCGTAGGATATTCATATCGAAGTGTTAATTAGACAATCTTATAATAGGCATAATTAGGAGTAACTATATTAATTTGCACGAAATTATGTGTACTTATTAGGCCAAAAAATTTGAAAAACACAAACAACTTGTTTAAAAAGCTGTTTTTAATGCATCCTACTTATATCTTGTGCAAAATTAGTGTCGCGGAATATTCATATCGAAGTGTTAATTGGCTAATATTTTAACAGGCATAATTAGGAGTGATTATATTAATTTTTACGAAATTATATGTAGTTACGAGGCCAAAAATGTTGAAAAACCTAACTTTTTCAAATAGCAGTTTTTAATGCGACTTACTTATGTTTTGAGGAAAAATAGTGCCATAAAATATTTATTTTGAAGTGTTAATTGAACAATCTTATAATATGCATAATTAGGAGTAATTATATTAATTTGCACCAAATTATGTGTAGTTATGCGGCCAAAAATTTTCATAAAGCCAAACAACTTTTTAAACAATGAGTTTTTAACGCATCTTGCTTATGTTTTGTGCAATATTAGCATTACGAATATTCATATCGAAGTTTTAATTGGACGATTTTATAACGAGACGTCATTAGGATTAATTGTATTAATTTTCACGAAATTATATGTAGATATGCGGCCAAATATTATGAAAAACTGAAGCGACTAGTTTATACGGCGTTTTTAATGCATCTTACTTGTGTTTTGCGCAAAACTAGCGTCGTGGAATATTCATATCGAAGTTTTAATAGGATTATCTTATAATAGGCGTAATCAGGAGTAATTATTTTAATTTGCACGAAATTATGTGTAGATATGTGGCCAAAAGTTTTTATAAAGCCAAACAACTTGTTTAAACAATGAGTTTTTTACGCATCTTACTTATGTTTTCTGCAAAATTAGCGTTATAGAATATTTATATCAAAGTTTTAATTGGACAACTTTATAATAGACGTAATTAGGAGTTGTTATATTAATTCTTACGAAATTATGTGTAGTTATGAGGGCAAAAATGTTGGAAACTCAAATAACTTTTTTAAATAGCAGTTTCTAATGCATCTTACTTATGTTTTGAGAAAAATTAGTATCGTAGAATATTCATATCAAAGTGTTAATTGAAAAATCTTATAAAAGACGTAATTAGGAGTAATTATATTAATTTATACGAAAAATTATGTGCAGTTATGCGGACAAAAAATTTGGA
The DNA here is from genome assembly GCA_037127355.1 of Schoenoplectus tabernaemontani. Classification (NCBI taxonomy): domain Eukaryota; kingdom Viridiplantae; phylum Streptophyta; class Magnoliopsida; order Poales; family Cyperaceae; genus Schoenoplectus; species Schoenoplectus tabernaemontani. Next base: position 4,999,163 of record CM073741.1, read on the forward strand.
AAGATCAAACAACTTGTTTAAACAGCAGTTCTTAATGCATCTTACTTAATTTTTGTGCGAAATTAGTGTTGTAGAATATTCACGTCGAAGTTTCAATTGGAAAATCTTACAATAGGCATATTTAGGAGTAATTATATTAATTTATAAGAAATTATGTGTAGTTATGCAGCCAAAGTTTTTGAAAACTCAAATAACTTGTTTAAACAAATTGTTTTTAATGCATCTTACCTATGTTTTGTGCAAAATTAGCGTCGTAGAATATTCATATCGAAGTTTGAATTAGAAGATCTTATAATAGGCATGCTTAGGAGTAATTATATTAATTTATAAGAAATTATGTGTAATTATTCGGCCAATTTTTTTTAAAAACTCAAACAACTTGTTTAAACAAATTATTTTTCAAGCCTCCTACTTATGTTTTGTGCAGAATTGGTGTTGCGAATTCTCATATCGAAGTGTTAATTAGATAATCTTTTAATAGGCATAATTAGGAGTGATTATATAAATTTTCACTAAACTATTTGTAGTTATGGGGTCAAAAATGTTGAAATACTCAAATAAGTTTTTTAAATAGCTGTTTCTAATGCATCTTACTTGTGTTTTGGGGCAAAAATAGTGTCGTAGAATATTCATATCGAAGTGTTAATTGAACAATCTTATAATAGGTATAAATAGGAGTAATTATATTAATTTGCACGAAATTATGCGGGGCCAAAAGTTTTAAAAAAATCAAACAACTTGTTTAAACAGCAGTTTTTAATGCATCTTACTTGTGTTTTGTGCCAAATTAGCATCATAGAATATTCATATCAAAGTTTTAATTAGATAATCTTATAATAGACATAATTAGGAGTAATTATATTAATTTGCATGAAATTATATGTAGTTATGCGGCAAAAATTTGAAAAACTCAATCAACTAGTTTAAACTATTGTTTTTTAAAAGCATCTTAACCTACGTTTTGGGCAAACTAAGTGTCGTAGAATATTCATATCGAAGCATTAATTGGATAATCTTCTAATAGGCACAATTAGGAGTAATTATATTAATTTTCATGAAATTATAAGTAGTTATGAGACGCTAAATTTTGAAAATCTTAAACAACTTATTTAAACAGCAGTTTCAAATGTATCTTATTGATGTTTTATGAAAAATTACTGTTATAGGATATTCATATTGGAGCGTTATTTGGATAATTATGTAATAGGCATAATTAGTAGTGATTCTATTAATTTGCACGAAGTTATGTGTAGTTATGCAGCCAAATTTGAAAAAAAAACTCAAATAACTTGTTTAAACAAATTTGTTTTTAATGCATCTTACTTATTTTTTATGCAAAATTCGTGTCATAGAATGTTCGTATCGAAGTGTCAATTGGATAATCTTCTAATAGGCATAACTAGGAGTAATTATATAAATTTTCATGAAATTTTGTGTCGTTATGAGGCAATAAATGTTAAAAATCTTAAACAACTTGTTTAAACAAAGCAATTTCTAATGTATCCTAGTTATGTCTTATGAAAAATTAGTGTCCTCTGATATTCATATCGAAGTGTTAATTTGACAATCTTATAATAGACATAGTTAGGAGCAATTATATTAATTCGCTCGAAATTATGCGTGGTTTTGATGCAAAAAATGTTGAGAATCTTAAACAACTTGTTTAAACAACAGTTTCTAATGCATCTTGCCTATATTTCTGCAAAATTAGCGTCATAGAATATTCATATCTAAGTTTTAATTAGACAATCATATAATAGGCATAATGAGGAATAATTATATTTATTTTCATGAAATTATATGTAGTTATGTGGCCAACAAAATTCAAAAACTCAAACAACTTGTTTAAACAACCGTTTTTAATGCATCTTAGTTATGTTTTGTACAAAATTTATGTTGTACAATGTTCATATCGATGGGTTAATTAGATAATCTTCTAATAGGTATAATTAGGAGTAATTATATTAATTTTGACGAAATTAAGCGTAGTTATGAGTAAAAAAATGTTAAAAATCTTAAACAACTTGTTTAGACAAATGCAGTTCCTAATATATCTTACTTATGTTTTATGAAGAATTAGTGTCGTAGGATATTTATATCGAAGTGTTAATTAGACAATCTTATAATAGGCATAATTAGGAGTAACTATATTAATTTGCACGAAATTATGTGTACTTATGCGGCCAAAAAATTTGAAAAACACAAACAACTTGTTTAAAAAGCTGTTTTTAATGCATCCTACTTATATCTTGTGCAAAATTAGTGTCGCGGAATATTCATATCGAAGTGTTAATTGGCTAATATTTTAACAGGCATAATTAGGAGTGATTATATTAATTTTTACGAAATTATATGTAGTTACGAGGCCAAAAATGTTGAAAAACCTAACTTTTTCAAATAGCAGTTTTTAATGCATCTTACTTATGTTTTGAGGAAAAATAGTGCCATAAAATATTTATTTTGAAGTGTTAATTGAACAATCTTATAATATGCATAATTAGGAGTAATTATATTAATTTGCACCAAATTATGTGTAGTTATGCGGCCAAAAATTTTCATAAAGCCAAACAACTTTTTAAACAGCAGCTTTTAACGCATCTTGCTTATGTTTTGTGCAATATTAGCATTACGAATATTCATATCGAAGTTTTAATTGGACGATTTTATAACAGACGTCATTAGGATTAATTGTATTAATTTTCACGAAATTATATGTAGATATGCGGCCAAATATTATGAAAAACTGAAGCAGCTAGTTTATACGGCAGTTTTAATGCATCTTACTTGTGTTTTGCGCAAAACTAGCGTCGTGGAATATTCATATCGAAGTTTTAATAGGATTATCTTATAATAGGCGTAATCAGGAGTAATTATTTTAATTTGCACGAAATTATGTGTAGATATGTGGCCAAAAGTTTTTATAAAGCCAAACAACTTGTTTAAAACAATGCAGTTTTTTACGCATCTTACTTATGTTTTCTCTGCAAAATTAGCGTTATAGAATATTTATATCAAAGTTTTAATTGGACAACTTTATAATAGACGTAATTAGGAGTTGTTATATTAATTCTTACGAAATTATGTGTAGTTATGAGGGCAAAAATGTTGGAAACTCAAATAACTTTTTTAAATAGCAGTTTCTAATGCATCTTACTTATGTTTTGAGAAAAATTAGTATCGTAGAATATTCATATCAAAGTGTTAATTGAAAAATCTTATAAAATACGTAATTAGGAGTAATTATATTAATTTATACGAAAAATTATGTACAGTTATGCGGACAAAAAATTTGGAAAGATCAAACAACTTGTTTAAACAGCAGTTCTTAATGCATCTTACTTGATTTTTGTGCGAAATTAGTGTTGTAGAATATTCACGTCGAAGTTTCAATTGGAAAATCTTACAATAGGCATATTTAGGAGTAATTATATTAATTTATAAGAAATTATGTGTAGTTATGCAGCCAAAGTTTTTGAAAACTCAAATAACTTGTTTAAACAAATTTTTTTTTAATGCATCTTACCTATGTTTTGTGCAAAATTAGCATCGTAGAATATTCATATCGAAGTTTGAATTAGAAGATCTTATAATAGGCATGCTTAGGAGTAATTATATTAATTTATAAGAAATTATGTGTAATTATTCGGCCAATTTTTTTTAAAAAACTCAAACAACTAGTTTAAACAGCTATTTTTCAAGCCTCCTACTTATGTTTTGTGCAGAATTGGTGTTGCAGAATTCTCATATCGAAGTGTTAATTAGATAATCTTTTAATAGGCATAATTAGGAGTGATTATATAAATTTTCACTAAACTATTTGTAGTTATGGGGTCAAAAATGTTGAAATACTCAAATAAGTTTTTTAAATAGCTGTTTCTAATGCATCTTACTTGTGTTTTGGGGCAAAAATAGTGTCGTAGAATATTCATATCGAAGTGTTAATTGAACAATCTTATAATAGGTATAAATAGGAGTAATTATATTAATTTGCACGAAATTATGCGGGGCCAAAAGTTTTAAAAAAATCAAACAACTTGTTTAAACAGCAGTTTTTAATGCATCTTACTTGTGTTTTGTGCCAAATTAGCATCATAGAATATTCATATCAAAGTTTTAATTAGATAATCTTATAATAGACATAATTAGGAGTAATTATATTAATTTGCATGAAATTATATGTAGTTATGCGGCAAAAATTTGAAAAACTCAATCAACTAGTTTAAACTGCTGTTTTTAAAAGCATCTTAACCTACGTTTTGGGCAAACTAAGTGTCGTAGAATATTCATATCGAAGCATTAATTGGATAATCTTCTAATAGGCACAATTAGGAGTAATTATATTAATTTTCATGAAATTATAAGTAGTTATGAGACGCTAAATTTTGAAAATCTTAAACAACTTATTTAAACAAAGCAGTTTCAAATGTATCTTATTGATGTTTTATGAAAAATTACTGTTATAGGATATTCATATTGGAGCGTTATTTGGATAATTATGTAATAGGCATAATTAGTAGTGATTCTATTAATTTGCACGAAGTTATGTGTAGTTATGCAGCCAAATTTTTAAAAAAAACTCAAATAACTTGTTTAAATAATCTTCTAATAGGCATAACTAGGAGTAATTATATAAATTTTCATGAAATTTTGTGTCGTTATGAGGCAATAAATGTTAAAAATCTTAAACAACTTGTTTAAACAGCAATTTCTAATGTATCCTAGTTATGTCTTATGAAAAATTAGTGTCCTCTGATATTCATATCGAAGTGTTAATTTGACAATCTTATAATAGACATAGTTAGGAGCAATTATATTAATTCGCTCGAAATTATGCGTGGTTTTGATGCAAAAAATGTTGAGAATCTTAAACAACTTGTTTAAACAACAGTTTCTAATGCATCTTGCCTATATTTCTGCAAAATTAGCGTCATAGAATATTCATATCTAAGTTTTAATTAGACAATCATATAATAGGCATAATGAGGAATAATTATATTTATTTTCATGAAATTATATGTAGTTATGTGGCCAACAAAATTCAAAAACTCAAACAACTTGTTTAAACAACCGTTTTTAATGCATCTTAGTTATGTTTTGTACAAAATTTATGTTGTACAATGTTCATATCGATGGGTTAATTAGATAATCTTCTAATAGGTATAATTAGGAGTAATTATATTAATTTTGACGAAATTAAGCGTAGTTATGAGTAAAAAAATGTTAAAAATCTTAAACAACTTGTTTAGACAATGAGTTCCTAATATATCTTACTTATGTTTTATGAAGAATTAGTGTCGTAGGATATTCATATCGAAGTGTTAATTAGACAATCTTATAATAGGCATAATTAGGAGTAACTATATTAATTTGCACGAAATTATGTGTACTTATGCGGCCAAAAAATTTGAAAAACACAAACAACTTGTTTAAAAAGTCGTTTTTAATGCATCCTACTTATATCTTGTGCAAAATTAGTGTCGCGGAATATTCATATCGAAGTGTTAATTGGCTAATATTTTAACAGGCATAATTAGGAGTGATTATATTAATTTTTACGAAATTATATGTAGTTACGAGGCCAAAAATGTTGAAAAACCTAACTTTTTCAAATAGCAGTTTTTAATGCAAATTTACTTATGTTTTGAGGAAAAATAGTGCCATAAAATATTTATTTTGAAGTGTTAATTGAACAATCTTATAATATGCATAATTAGGAGTAATTATATTAATTTGCACCAAATTATGTGTAGTTATGCGGCCAAAAATTTTCATAAAGCCAAACAACTTTTTAAACAAAGTTTTTAACGCATCTTGCTTATGTTTTGTGCAATATTAGCATTACGTAAATATTCATATCGAAGTTTTAATTGGACGATTTTATAACAGACGTCATTAGGATTAATTGTATTAATTTTCACGAAATTATATGTAGATATGCGGCCAAATATTATGAAAAACTGAAGCGACTAGTTTATACGGCGTTTTTAATGCATCTTACTTGTGTTTTGCGCAAAACTAGCGTCGTGGAATATTCATATCGAAGTTTTAATAGGATTATCTTATAATAGGCGTAATCGGGAGTAATTATTTTAATTTGCACGAAATTATGTGTAGATATGTGGCCAAAAGTTTTTATAAAGCCAAACAACTTGTTTAAACAAAGCAGCTTTTTACGCATCTTACTTATGTTTTCTGCAAAATTAGCGTTATAGAATATTTATATCAAAGTTTTAATTGGACAACTTTATAATGGACGTAATTAGGAGTTGTTATATTAATTCTTACGAAATTATGTGTAGTTATGAGGGCAAAAATGTTGGAAACTCAAATAACTTTTTTAAATAGCAGTTTCTAATGCATCTTACTTATGTTTTGAGAAAAATTAGTATCGTAGAATATTCATATCAAAGTGTTAATTGAAAAATCTTATAAAAGACGTAATTAGGAGTAATTATATTAATTTATACGAAAAATTATGTGCAGTTATGCGGACAAAAAAATTGGAAAGATCAAACAACTTGTTTAAACAATAGCTCTTAATGCATCTTACTTAATTTTTGTGCGAAATTAGTGTTGTAGAATATTCACGTCGAAGTTTCAATTGGAAAATCTTACAATAGGCATATTTAGGAGTAATTATATTAATTTATAAGAAATTATGTGTAGTTATGCACCAAAGTTTTTGAAAACTCAAATAACTTGTTTAAACAAATTTTTTAATGCATCTTACCTATGTTTTGTGCAAAATTAGCGTCGTAGAATATTCATATCGAAGTTTGAATTAGAAGATCTTATAATAGGCATGCTTAGGAGTAATTATATTAATTTATAAGAAATTATGTGTAATTATTCGGCCAATTTTTTTTAAAAAACTCAAACAACTTGTTTAAACAGCTATTTTTCAAGCCTCCTACTTATGTTTTGTGCAGAATTGGTGTTGCAGAATTTTGTAGTTATGGGGTCAAAAATGTTGAAATACTCAAATAAGCGCGCTCCGCACCGCCGCCGGGGCGATGGGTTGCGGAAGAAGGACACGGAGATCCCTCCCGAGCGTGCATCTGCCGGGTGTCGGCCGATTCTCGCCGTTTAGAGATTATTTGGATGCACATTCGGGGGTTTTTAGTGATTGTGAGTTCTTGTAGATTCCGGTGGGCGCAAGCCCCCACCGTTAATTACCCCCGGGGCTACTAACCTCGAGGCACCTCTCGGATCTTTGAAAGAGAGAAGCAAATAGTATAGTTAAAAGATGGTCAAGTGGTCGTCCGGGTTCATAAAAAGGGGTCCATGGAAGACGAACCTACAAACAGACGGTCGGTCTTTTTATTTAATCCTATGGAAGATGAACCTACAAACAGACGGTTCAATCTCTACTTAATTCTATGGAAGACAAACCTACAAACGAGACGGTTTTGTCCTATGGAAGATGAACCTACAAACAGACGGTTCGATCCTATGCCACCTCGAGATGTAACCTTACTACGACTGTGTTAATCTCTTCGTAAGGGCTTGAGGTGAGTCTACATACGTAACGACTCGACCTCCGTTGATCTAGAAGATAAACCTACAAACAGATCGGTTCAATCTTAACTAGTCAACAACCAATCACACAAAATACAACTCGAAGCGCCGAGCGGCTATTGATCTTGAGGTTGGTAAATCGGGGAGAAGGGTGGATATGGCCCACGTGTTTCTTCTCACCGATCTTCTAGATCATGAATTCGAAGCACTAAGCCGATTCATAAACCTAGGAAACACAATTACACACAATGTCAAACCCGAAGCGCCGAGCCGCTTCAACATTGAGGCATGTGTTAGTGAAGGAACCTACCTACAGAACGGTTCACATTCACTATTTTGTGGATGAATCTACCTACAGAACGATTCAATCTCACATTCTCGGGAAATGAACCAGGAGACGAACTTATCGACGGATGAGTTCAGTCTTGCTAGCTCAAATGGTCATGAATTACTTGTTCATGACACCGAGTCATTAAGATGTCACTTCGCTCGGACATCATAATGTTCTTCTTCTTCAAAGTCGACATATCTCTCCATGCTGATGTCGTAGCTTTGGTCATTCTTCAGCGAGCGTCAAGATGTTCTTGTCTCGACTAACCATTCTATATGTTGCATTACTTGTGCAAAATTACTATGTTGCCCTACACCCCTTGTGTGAGCGTATTCAATCATGAGTTACTTGCTCATGGCAGTGAGTCATTAAGATGTCACCTATCTAGGACATCGTAATGTTCTTCTTCTTCAGAGTCGACATACATCTCCATGTTAATGTCGCAGCTCTGGTTATTCTTCATCAAGCGTCAAGATGTTCTTGTCTCGACATATTCACTCATGTTGCCATCAAAACCTTATTCATCTTACGTCAAGATGTTCCTGTCTCAGCGTATCTTATTATTCTTCATCAAGTGTCGAGATGTTCTTGTCTCGACATATCCTCTCATGTTGCTATCAAAGCCTTCATCATTCTACGTCAAGATGTTCTCGTCTCGACATATCTTCTCGTATTGCTATTAAAGCCTTAATCATCTCACGTCAAGATGTTCTTGTCTCAACGTATCTTCTTCATATTGCTATCGAAGCCTTAATCATCCTACGTCGAAATGTTCCTGTCTCAACGCATCTTTTCGTGTTGTCATTGCAACCTTATTTATCCTCCGTCAAGGTGTTCTCGTCTTGACTAATCATTCTAAATGTTATATCATGTGTGCAAATATTCTTATGTGGCTCTACACTCCTTATGTGAGCATATTTATTCATTTCTAAAATACACAAAGTCTATTATATAATATCTTCCATTATTATTTTTATTATAAAGATGCATTTATTTATTATTATTATTATTATTATTATTTTTATTTTTTTTTTTTTATTTTTTTTCTTAAACTCTATTTATCTATGTAGAAAATTATTTACAAAAATAATAGGAAAAGGGGTTAGCTATTAACTAGATTTTCATTTATATTTTTGGGATTTTTATAACAGCTAAAATAGTAGAATTTTATTTTTATTATTTCTAAACTCTATTTATTTTGTAGAAAATCACTTACAAAAATAATAGAAAATAAAATGGCTATGATTTTTTTATTTGTATTTTTTTTTTATTATTTATAATAGCCAAAGTAATAGAATTTTATTATTATATTCTATTATGTTGAAACACTATTCATTATGTAGGAATTATTTACAATATCAAAAGATGGTTAGCTATATTATTTTTATTATTATTATTTTTTTTTATTATTATTTTTTTTTTTTAAAATCTATAATAGCTAAAAGAAATCATTATTAATATTCTATCCTATTTATTATGCTATTCATTATTTTTATTATTTCTACTTATTATCCATAGAAAGATATAAGATTTTTTATTATTAGTTGAAAATAGCCATAAGAGATGAAATTCATTATGTTTTTATTACAACTATTATTTTTATTACATTTTATTCATCAAAAGTATTTTTATTGTATATTTGTATAGAAATAACAAAAGAAATACAATTCATATTATAAAGCTATATTATCATTCTTTATTATAAAAGAAAATGTATTTTACTATTTATTACCATGGTAGTATATTTTTTTGTATATTTTGTGCTATTTATTTTTATTATTCTTTTTACAGAAAATATTAACATAATATCTATTATTATTCATATTTCTTTATTTATCAAAGAATATAGCTAATCTCATTATTTATTATGGCATATTACTATCATCATTATTATTTCATGGAAAATCACTTGAAAAATCACTAAAATATATCTAGTTATTATTTATGATTTTTATTTGTATTTTTGGAATTTTTATAGTATTTAAAATGACAAGTCAAAGCTAGGTCAAATATATCAATATATGTAATGTCTTTTGCTTTTAAATTGTTTTATCATGATTATATTTTTAAAACTGGAATATTATTGTATAGAAAAATAGTATGAAAAATAAGAAAATTTTAGAAACAAATTTGAGTCAATTTGGAGTTCAGGAGCGTTTTCAATTAATTTATTTATTCCATACTATTAATATTCTGTTATTATTTACTACTGGGCTTAACGGATTGGGCCGGTTTTATTATTTTTTTATTTTCCTATGAATGGGCCAAATGTAAAATCTAGACTGGGCTCTTTCCATTATTATTCTCTTTTGTTGGGCTCAATACGTCACTGGGCCGACCTCTCTATTACCATCTTTTAAATAATACATACCACAGGATCTGCTCTGAGATTAGTGCCGACTATGATCAGAGACCGAGATTATTTCATTACACGTCTACTTATAAATCCATTCGATCGTTATTAGATTTGTGCAGGTACAATAAGATTCGTGCCAAGTGCTTTTAAACTCGCGCTGTTGAATCAAACGTCGTTGTCTTCTCCGACGACTTACGCCGATGATCTCCATCTCAGACGGAAGATCAGGGTACATGAGTAACATCGTCTCGCCTTGTGGAATATGATTGTCGCCTCTGATCGGGGATCGCTACGGTGGTGGATGGTGAGAGGCGGTACCGTTTAGTCTTACCTTACCTGTCTCGGTACCGAGGTGACTTGATACCAAATTGACATCAATTGATCATTAATTCTTGCGATTCTTGCTTCATGGCGCATCGTCTTTGAATGTTCATCAAGTTAATACAACGCATACCCATCAAGACATCTTCAAACTCCGAAAGGAAGATCAATATCACCCAGTGTTGTCATCGTAATGCGATTTCATTGTATTTGATGCTGAATTAAGCTCCTCGGCTTGTTTAATATCTTTGATCAACGTTGCTCAGGCCTAAAGGCTCACCCGACTACAGTCAGGGCCAGTGGCTCGCTGAGCTTTTCAACAATTTCGATCAATTTGCCTCTTGAAGATAAGCGACATACTGGCTTCACCAGAATCAGTGTCTTTGATGCTAAAATCTCATAAATTGATACATTTTTTTTATCATGACTACTCAATTAGGATAAGAGAGGTATTCAATTCTTGATTAGTATCAATTTCAGGATGCCCAATGCTAACAATACCGAACACTGTGTATTCTGGTCTAATAGCATGTGTTTTTGCTGAGTTTGATACTGCACATCAATTGTGATCCCATATGAGCAATTAGATCATCAATTGTTAAGGGACTCTAGTCCTTGAAGGTTAGGAGGCAATGTTTGCTCTTCTACCAACCCCTTTCCTATTCTTCTTCTCAAGAAATCAAATGTTCAAAAAAATTCAAAAAAATGATAAAAATCAAGAAAAAATGCTAGAAAAAAAAAGAAATAACCTTTATTTCCCTGTTCAAAGGAAAGAAAACAAAGCAGTACTTGTGATCTACATCTTGAAAAGCTAAAATAATTACTTAGCTGAAGACTCCAATGCAGCAGTGTACTTGTAATGCTTCAATTTAACCTCCTTGCCACTGGATTAGAGTTAATTAGCAAAGGTCTCGGGTGATTCTGCTGAATTCTCAAGTTTGAAACTAGAATCTGTCAGCTTGGATTGCTATTCAAGGTTAAGATCAAAATCTAGCTGAGTTCTCAAGTTTGAAACCGAGATCAATCAGCCTAGGGAGTATCTAAAGGATAGGATTTGGATTTCTACTGGCTTGAATGGAATGTGTAACTGTTTTCTCCCTCCTTTTCTCTTCACTTGCTGTCAAAGATTTATATAGGATTCAATTGATAAGCTAACTGCTGAATTGTGTTTCCATTCTGCACCAATTGTGTTTTCTCAATGCCATGGATCGCTGAGGTGGCTTTATCTCATCCCTCCATCTATCAATTGAACGGTATGAATTGACTCGATTTGTGTTTGTTATGGGTGAGTTCTGAGGTTTGGATTGCCAACGTGGCATTATGATCATAGCTCAGCCTGTCCCTATTCCCATTCCTTCAAACACCAAGTGAATTGGTCTGTTTCACTGGTGCTCAATTCGGTACACCAATCCTATTATGAAAATCATGTAAGGAGCCGATTTGTGCCAATAACTGTCCCAACTGTATCGTGGGACCCATACGATGCTTCCCACATTATCAATTTGCCGCATTTCCATCCCAAACGGCCAATTCCATTTTCTACTCGATTCCCTTCCCTTTAGATGTGAGCGGCACACAGTACACCATTTTTAAAATCAATTGATTCAATGGATTCTCCTCGGTTAGGGCTTTCCAACGATATATTGTTTGCAAAATTTCGTTGCCAATTGAGCCAAATTCCATTTTCGATTGTTCTCTGTTGAATAGAATCGAGTAATAGAAGAGAGGAGTTCGCATGGGGGAGGAGATCAACCTTCTCTCTCTGTGGGGCCCCTTTAGCAGCGAAAGGAATGAAAGAAAGAGGTGGTGTGAGTCGGGTGGACTTGGCGCGTGTGATCCGGCCCCACATGTCGGTTTTAATGAGAGACAATATGCATGCGCCGAGTTCACACACACTTCTTTCTTTTTTTAAAAACTTCTCCAGCGCCTAAGTAGCTCCTCCTTTGCTTAGCATCCCCAACTTGTACCCGGTCAAATTCTTGACCCCAAGTTGCACCCATAAGCACTTTTCAACCAATCAGGGAATTTCTTTCAATCTGGATTGTTTCATGAAATTTTAAAAATATCTCTCCTTCTCCAAAATCCATGAAAATTTCACCAAAAATCCCTAAATTCATGGTGATCATCTCTGTAATTTTTAATTCCATTTTTACCCCTGTCTCTCTTGTGCTAAAAATTCCATGATCAATAAAACTCTATTTTATTCTTATAAAATCCCTATTTATCGATTGTAGCTCGGTGTCTCTCGCCAATTACTCTCTCTCTTGCAGAAACCACCCTAACTAAATACCAATTAGACTTATATTGATATTCATTAGGGTTTGATTTGATCAAATGCTTGACTACTTATCATGTCAATTAATACAAATCTAGACTTGATCGGTGGTTGCTCCCACTTTGCACTGATCGAGTCTTGTGAAATTGACTTTCAATCCCTTAACATGAGGGTAATTTGGTCATAGAGTGACTACTTATCAAGAATTGACACAAATTAAAGCATGGTTAGGTGGTTGCTCACGCTTTGGCACCAGTCGGCCTTGAAAGCAAAAATCACATTGGGATTTCTCATGATTGGTTGTATCAAAATACGGCTTGGCATTGATACTATTCCATGTAGTACGGGATTGTCTTGCTTCACTCATAGGGTTTGATCTTGGCTTTCTCTCTTGTATTTCTTCCTTCAACCTTTCGGGGGTAAACAAGTCTCTCCGCCGAGCTACCTGCTTCAGCCACTATGGGGATAGGTAAAGATAGCATCTCTCGGCTACCTTATTTCGCTTTCTTTCTCTTTTCTTTCACTGTTGGGGATGCTTGATCGCCTACTTTGCTATTTTCTCATCTCTTCTTTCGCAGTATGGGAGATTTTTCATAAGCTCCCTACATTTTACACTCTCAATCTTAGTTGCAAAAGTGCCTAATACAGCTGCTTTTATTTTCACATAAAATCTAAGTACAAAAATAGAAAAGGGGAAAAATTTACAGCGCCCTATTGCACTTATTCTATACATAGCTTCTCTTTATTTATTACAATACAGAACTGAAGTAACCGTGGTATTTTACGGATACCGAACCTGTCTGTATTGACCTCTAGGCCGGGTACGAATAAACCCGTTTATCCCTTTATTACTCGATGGATAAACTTACCGCATCAATTGGATTATGGATGCAATTGATAACACCATTTTGTGGATGCTCCTTGTATATTTAATTGACATTTATTTGTGGAAGCTCACCCACTCTCCCTCATTTATGCACCGTTGCGTGCGGAAGTGGAAACTCACATTCACTCATCTCCACTCAATTTGTTTTGTGGGGTACTACCCTCAAACATCCATCACGCATCCCCGCGAGACAAAGCTTTCATCGGGTAGGTCCGCTCTCCATGACTGAGTCACTTCTTTAAGCGAATTACTTTATTTGACACCGAATGTCTGGGCAAAAGCATAAACCCTTAGTCCGACCCCTCCATGATCTATTTTGGGATTAGAAACAGACCACCTCCTTGGGCGTGTGGTACTTTTGCGGATGAATGTACCCAACCTAGTTTTTATATTTTGGCTACCCTCAAACATCCATCACGCATCCCTGCGAGACAGGCTTTCATCGGGTAGGTCCGCTCTCCATGACCTGAGTCACTTCTTTGAGCGAACCGCTTTGTTTAACATGAAATGTCGGGTACAAGCATAAACCCTTGGTCTGACCCCTCCATGATATGTCGTGGGATTATGACACGTCATTTCTTTGGGCGTGTGGTGCTTTTACGGATGAATGCACCCAACCTGGCTTTGTATAACACTCATGGTGTCGGGGACAAAGGTGGCAACCCCTTATTGAAAAGATTTTATTATTTTTTTATCATCATCATTTTTATTCATAAGTAGGGAAAATAGGTTTTTATTGTTTTACTTATATATCCTTTCATTTTATTAGAAGAAGGCAGATTTTTGGTTATTAGTGATACATGTTACTAATAGTACGAGAGTTATTTATTTATATGCCCTCAGAAGCGACTATTTACTAGCCACCAATTTGCTCGACCTATCCCTTGGCTTGCGCGCGGCGACCAATATGAGCAACTTTCGTCATTGGGCAACAGATAGTTTGAGGGACAAACTGCAAACCCTGCCCATTTTTGTGTTTATTCTGTATTAAATGGACAAACCCAGTGGTATTTGTATTGTGAGCCCAAACACCAAAGCTCTCGCCTTACATTCTCGCGTGGTTTTGGCGTTGAATTCTCTTGTTCTATATATATTTTTATTTTTATAGGGCTACATGTGTTTGTGTGGTTTTGGATTTTTTGGATGCATTCTATTTACAGATGCATAAGTAGGGTTTTTGGGATTTTTATGTAAAAGTGGAGGTCAGACATGAGTTTGTGTTTCGTGCACGTGTGTGTAAACGAACACTTATTCCCTCCTTATTTATTTACAATAGATACTACTCGGTTGGTCCCTCTCTGGGCTAGGTGTAGTACTTCTTCAGATATCGCCCATTAATCGGTGGCATGGGCTTTTCACCTTCATGGTCTATGAGTTGGTATGCGCCGCCCCCGTATACCTTCTCAATTACGTATGGCCCTTCCCAATTCGGAGAGAACTTTGGGCCGATGTGCCGGCCAATAATCGGCCTCTTAAGGACAAGAACAAGCTCCCCTTGTTGAAATGCCCTGACTCGCGCCATCTTATCATATGCCCTTGCCATTTTTGCCTTGATATATTTCAAGGTTCTCCGCCGGGCTATCAGCTCTTTCTCGTCCATGGCATCCAACTCGTCCGGTCTAAGTTGTTGGCATTCGTCCATGGTCATATCATTTTGCATAGCCACCCGCAATGACGGTAATTCCACCTCAAGAGGGAGAACGGCTTCAACCCCAAAAGCCAAAGAATACGGGGTAGCTTGCGTAGGCGTTCGGTATATGGTTCGATAAGCCCATAATGCCTCCTGTAGACGATTATCCCGCCTCGTTGGTTGCCGTCCACAGTCTTCTTCATGATATTGATTAGGGTTTTGTTAAAGGCTTCGGCCAGGCCGTTGGCTCTCGGGTCTTCTTCTGTTCCCAGGTTAATTTCAGCTAACTCATCGACCATGTTAGGTTCCTCTTCTAGCTGTTTCAGAGCATTTTTCAGGACTGGGGTATTGTCCTCTTCTGTTTCATTATCCAGCATCTCAACAGAAGTCATGCAGCAGCTTTCTTCCATACGGCGCTCGTTGAGGGACCCCTCAAAACATGCTGCGTCATCGCAGTTATACCCTAACCCCCGAGTGTATTTTATTTTACCATCCAGGCCCAAGACCTTATTCTGGCCGCCATTCCAGAGTTCATCGAAGCGTTTGGCCTCGGCCTTAGATATGTCTCTCAGACATTTTGCCCTTTTTTGCCAGTTTATACAGCTCCTTTCCAAAGGGATGAGATGCAGCGTCACCGCTCGTTGCATTCTCCGATTCTTGTTCTATCACCCACTTCTTCCAAGCGTTGTGATTAGGGTTCTTCAGAGACTGGGTTGAATCGCTCTGATAGAAAATTATAGCCTTGTGAATGATAGTTTTTCCTTTGATGCGCTCTACCTTTGCCGGCACAACAAAGGTCTTTAGGGTTTGGATGTGGTTCACTTCCCTTGGTATAAGGTCTTTAAAATGCCTTTCGGGAACCACAGTAATTTCTAGCGCTGCCATCTCTTCTTCTATTTCAATATTCATGACTGAGTTGGAGCGATAGATTTCTTTGATCGGCTTTCGTCTCGCAACCTTGGGTTTGCTAGGTACGGGAGTGTGCGAGATTGTATAAGCGACCCCTTTGCCTTTGTTATTCGTGTTGTGCGGAGCTGGGTCTTGTTGAAAGCTCTTCGGGAGTTGGATTGTCCCGTTTCGTGCCCTTCTTCTATAAGGTCCTTGAATACCCAAAGATTCTTCAATTGTATGGCCCAAGTATGCGATGATAAGGGCAGAATTCACCTTCGCCGCTCTCTTTATGTCTCATGGGTCTTTACGGACGGAAGTGTCAATCCGCTCTTTAAGGCTTGCTCAAATATCCGAGTCTGTTTTATTTTTCAGAAAGAGTATGGTTTACTCTTCTTGACCTTGAGGGTTTGCATGACGGTCGATTGCTTAGCTTTCATTTCTTCCCCTTTGATTCATCTACTATTACAATTACCCGTTTGCCGCTATCGGGTGCTTGTCTTTCGTGGGTCCCGGAACGGGTTCGCTCGTCACTTCTTTGAGTAGCTCGGAGTTATAGATCGCGGTTTGCGTGTTTTCAATCATTATCATGATTTCATTGTGTTGCACTTTAATATCCCGCATCACTTCCCATTGTTCGTACACCTCCTCCTATTATTTTCAACTTGGTGTCTTATTTCGTCGATCGCATTCCGGACACGACCCTCGAAATTTTCCCGCCATGACCGTTCTTCATTTATAGGCCTCGGCCTAACCGGTTATCCCTTCCGCTACCGGTCCCGTGTTGATCATATATGACTCCTCGCTTTCATTATCTCGTTTCGTGCCCTTTGTATGGCTTTTTGAGGATGTGATAGATGATCTCTTCGTCGATTCTTCTTCCTGTGGTTGACGATCATGGCCAGATTCTTCTCCCGAGGTGATGTCGCCCGAGTCGTCAGACTCTTCAGAGTCTTCCCCTGAAGTTGCCTCTGTGATCTGAATTTGAGGGGTATTGGTAGGTTTAAAGTTGAAAATGACCTCCTCCTCAGAATCACTTGCATTGATTTCGCTTGGTTTTATTTGGGCTTTATACGTAGCCACCTGTTTGAGGCGGAAGGTTGCTTCCTCACCCGACTTTCTTCCGGATCTTTGGGCTTGAGCACCTCGGGGTTTAATATTGAATTTAACCTCTTCTTCTTCTCCAGATGAGGTATCAAATTTAGGGCCTTTATTGAAGGGTTTCTGACCTGCTTTTGTTATAAAGTCGGCTTGGCGCCACTACGGCGATTTAGGCGTAAAAATATCAAGTCATTGAATTTAATCTCATGCACCCCGAATGGTTTGACATCTCCGTCAATTCTCTTTTGTTTACCATTCTCAATATATTTCAGTATCATTGGTGCAGAGTGTAGGGTATGACTCCGATTACTATGAAGCCACGGCGACCCAAAGAACGCCCGATAAGAAGTTTCACAATGACATAGAATTTAGTAGGCGCTCTTAGGCTTCCGCATTGCAGGTTCGAGTTATAGCTCCTGTGGCCTTTTGGGAGTTTTGATTAAAGCCATGAATAATCACCTTTTCATCAGATAGATTCTTCACATCTAAGGTGATGGTCTTCAGAGTTTTGAGCGGCATAATATTGATCGAAGACCCTGCGTCGACCAAGATGCGGCCAATCTTTTGCCCTCCGCAATTTCCGGTAATGTACAACGGGCGATTGTGGTCGACGGTGCCTATTAGGAGGTCGTCATCTCTGTGAAATTTATGCAAGCGGCCCGCTTGGCGGCGAATAGGGCTTCCGCATATTCTCGCTCGATGAAATATGACTTGTACTTCTCAGATCTTGCAGGGCTGGATTAGTACCTCCCTTAGGTCTTGTGACATCATCAATGCGTCGAATATGCTTAATAGCGCCGGAATTTTACGCGTATGTGCCAACACATTATATTCTTCGCCCGTCGACCGGTCTTTTCTCGGGTTCTTGCTTAGGTTCTCACCTCTTTACCTTTATTCGTGGCCTTGTCCTTTCCCTTATCTAACTCTTTGGGAGCTTGTCTCTCGGGTACGTAAGTCCCGGACGGGAGCACGCTTTACATTCTTCGTTCTTGGTCCCGCAGGTGCTTGCTTCTCCTTCATCATTTAGGAAGAACATCTCCTCTAATGTTGGCATATCTTCGTCGTGAGAAGAATATACCATGTTACACGAAGCACCCCGCATCTCTTCGCTTTCTTCTTTATTTATTTCTTCATTTACATCTTCTTTCTTTTGGCCTAGGGTTAGCTTCTCCCGCCTTCTTTGGAGATGAAGTGTTGAAGGGTAATCGCCTCGGATCGCCTCGCTCGCATTCTTCAATTTTATTCTTTCGACTTGTTGCTTCTATGCTTCTTTCTCTTCTTAAGAACCCGGTCTTGGCTCTTCTGGTCTACCTTATAATATACCCCGGGCTTTGGTGGGACCACCGGTGTGTGATGTCGTCTTTCCATTTCATGCCGGTTCTTTCTTAAGAGCTTTAAGCATTTTAATCGATTTCTTCGATAAGTGCGTAGTCCATCGCTTCTTCCCGGTCTTCACTTAATTGGTCCGGATCTTCTCTTCCTCGTGAGAGATCATATTGGTCCTGTTCTCATGGGCCGATGGGCTTTGCAAGAACCCTTTAGGTAAAGTGATTTCACCGTTTTTATATGCCTTCTCGACCCAATCTTTGAAGACCCAAAGAATCTTCAATTGAGTGCCCTAGTACTCTGTGGTATGGGCGTGAAGTTGGGTTCGTCCGATTTATCGCATCTTCCGGCGTTTATCGGCCTAAGAGGTTAGACCGTTCTTCAAAGCCCTCTCGAAGATTTGGGCAACTTTATCTCTCCCGAAGGAGTACGGCTTAGATTTCTTTTGTTTGAGGGACTCAAAACTCCGTGAACTCCCCGCTTGATTGGGCCCGGGCCCTTATTGTAATTGTTGCCATTTGTGCCATCGCCGCCGCTCCGAGTATCTGCGTTAGCGACCATCTTATCTTTTAATGTGGTGAATGCCACTTTGTCTCACTGGCTCCTCGTTGCGGCCTATTATTCATGAAGTTCGCACGGTGTGCGGTGACATCCTTTCCATATTGGATACCGATCTCGAGCAAGTCTTTGAATGTGTTGACCTTTGTCACACCAAGAAGCATGCCCATCCACCCGTCAATGTTTTTCATGATTAGGTTGACGCCTCATCTTCGCTTAATGTGCGGTCGCATTTGATGCCGAGGTTCCGCCATCTATTAATAAAATCGTCATCGACTCCCTTTCTTGGGTTTAGTACTTGCGCATCGGCTATGTTTATCTTGTCGACACCATGACAAAACGCGCCCGAACGAGTCCGCCATCTCGTCCCAGTCCCGATGTCTTTGTTGTTTTCCAAAGGAATAGTACCATCGGGAAAGCGGTTCCCACCAAGCTTCGAGGGAATTGTCTTAACAACAACAAGGCATCATTGCGCGCCGTGTTGCCGCACGAGGCTACAAAATGGGCCAGGTGTTGTTCGGGTTCGTGTCTTTATTACCTTCCCCCGAGAAGGTCCCGAAGCGGGGATCACATACCCTTTAGGATATTCTTCTAAGTCATATATGGCGGGGTATGGATGTCCACGCTTTTGAACAGAGAGGGATAGCGTATCCACCTCCGGCTATTTGCATTTGTCGGCAATCATGGCTTGAATCTCCTTCCTGGATATTCCCGTTGGTTCACCTTCCACTTCTATTGTTCGTGTGGATGGGGTTTAGAATCGACATGTGTTGTTTTCCCTTATGATTGCTTTTGGTACCGTGGACCCCTTCGACGGGAGCTACCACCTTTGAAATTGGCGTCTTGTGATTCTTGCAATGACTTGACCGCCTTAATCGCTTCTTCGTTTTGTTTTAGCATAGTAGCGATTAGCTCCCGTTGCCTAATCGCCTCTTCGTCCCGTGCCTCGATGTGGCCTTTTAATATTTCTATCTCATCGATGGGCACTTCGGACGTGTTTCAACGTCATCTTCATTATCGAAGAAGTCGTGGTTTTCGTTGTGATCTTCCCCTTCCCCGCTATTGCCCTCTGGGTCGACTCTCTTGGGTGGTCTCCTTTTCTACCATTATTCTTATTGGTATTGGTGACGTGAGCTTGATTAGGCGGGATCGGTCATCCTGGGTCATATTCACCTCAAGATCGTTGTCCTGGATCGCATCGTAGCTTATACGATGGTGTTGACCGAGAAGTGCTCTTCATAGCGAGCGGTTCTTCTCTTCTTCTTTGTTTGGTCGTGCGCATTTTCGATCGTTGAGTGGTATTCTCGAGCCTAATCGGCCGAATACACTCTTCTCGACCTAGGCGCGCCGAATACGCTCTCGACGGAGCGTTAGACTTGCCGCCTTGCCGGGCCGGGCTTGAGATCGGGGCTTTGTTGGTCGGAACCCTTCGGGACCCACACCGCCGGGTGCTAGGTGTTGCCTTTGATGTAAACCTCCTTGGGTGTGGAGTGGAGACAATGGCTTGCGGCTGAGCCATGCCTTGAGAGTGATTGGAGCGGGAGACATATTGTCTCGACCTAGCGTTCTTGACGCTCTTCCTCTCGCTTTTCGAGGGCCCCGCGAGCCTTATAGATGGCTTCGCAGGGGTCGAGACTTGTCTTGGCGCGCCGAGGCCTTTGAGTTGGGCGAGGTGTGGGCTTAGGCACCTCCCATGCCCGGGCGGAGCCGGCTCCGTGGCCGAGTTCTTGGCCACTATTCGAGAGCCGTGAATTTATCGGAGATCGGGATAGGCGGGCCTAGCCACCACCGATTCTGGTATGCATCCGTGGCCCTCTTCCCGAACGCTTGAGAATTGCGGGTAGTTTGGGGCGCCGTTGGGGTCGTCCTCTTGACGGCCGCCTTCTCCTCTTTGGGGAGGTAGTAGGAGAGGCCATGACGTTATTTGAGATCCCCTCGGGAGTCGTGGTGATCGAGTCCTCCTCCTCGTCCGGGATGGAGATCCGGACGGCCATGCGGGGAGTGATCGTGGCCACCGGAGCCGGGCCATAGATGGTGAGTTCTTGCGGGATGGTCCCGAAGAACATGAACAGCTTGCCCTCCGGGCTCTTTGCAGGAGTAACAAAGCAGTAGGAGCAAGGTCAAGTTGCCGAAGTATGCCATTTCCCGCAAAACAAAAACACTTGAAAATTATTAGTCATTTTAGCACATGAAGACCACTTGTATCTCTTAATTATTCTATTTGCCTCTCTCTTTCGTAGATAAGAGGAGAATCTAGGTCCCACCGGCGTGCTGATCCCGTGCGACCCTTTTTCGCGCGCTCCGCACCGCCGCCGGGCGATGGGTTGCGGAAGAAGGACACGGAGATCCCTCCCGAGCGTGCATCTCGCCGGGTGCCGCCGATTCGCCGTTTAGAGATTATTTGGATGCACATTCGTGGGGTTTTTTAGTGATTGTGAGTTCTTGTAGATTCCGATGGGCGCAAGCCCCCACCGTTAATTACCCCGGGCTACTAACCTCGAGGCACCTCTCGGATCTTTGAAAGAGAGAAGCAAATAGTATAGTTAAAAGATGGTCAAGTGGTCGTCTGGTTCGCAAAAAGGGGTCCATGGAAGACGAACCTACAAACAGACGGCTTCAATTTTATTTAATCCTATGGAAGATGAACCTACAAACAGACGGCTCAATCTCTACTTAATTCTATGGAAGACAAACCTACAAACAGACGGTTTGTCCTATGGAAGATGAACCTACAAACAGATCGGTTCAGCCTATGCCACCTCGAGATGTAACCTTACTACTGCGCACTGTGTTAATCTCTTCGTAGAGGGCTTGAGGTGAGTCTACATACGTAACGACTCGACCTCCGTTGATCTAGAAGATAAACCTACAAACAGACGGCTCAATCTTAACTAGTCAACAACCAATCACACAAAATACAACTCGAAGCGCCGAGCCTGGCTGATCTCGAGGTTGGTAAATCAGAGAAGGGTGGATATGGCCCACGTGTTTCTTCTCACCGATCTTCTAGATCATGAATTCGAAGCACTAAGCCGATTCATAAACCTAGGAAACACAATTACACACAATGTCAAACCCGAAGCGCCGAGCCGCTCAACATCGAGGCATGTGTTAGTGAAGGAACCTACCTACGTAACGGTTCACATTCACTATTTTGTGGATGAATCTACCTACGTAACGATTCAATCTCACATTCTCGAAATGAACCAGAGACGAACTTATCGACGATGAGTTCGCCTTGCTAGCTCAAATGGTCATGAATTACTTGTTCATGACACCGAGTCATTAAGATGTCGCTTCGCTCGACATCATAATGTTCTTCTTCTTCAAAGTCGACATATCTCTCCATGCCGATGTCGTAGCTCGGTCATTCTTTAGCGAGCGTCAAGATGTTCTTGTCTCGACTAACCATTCTATATGTTGCATTACTTGTGCAAAATTACTATGTTGCCCTACACCCTTGTGCGAGCGTATTCAATCATGAGTTACTTGCTCATGGCGTGAGTCATTAAGATGTCACCTATCTAGGACATCGTAATGTTCTTCTTCTTCGTAGTCGACATACATCTCCATGTTAATGTCGCAGCTCTCCGTTATTCTTCATCAAGCGTCAAGATGTTCTTGTCTCGACATATTCACTCATGTTGCCATCAAAACCTTATTCATCTTACGTCAAGATGTTCCTGTCTCAGCGTATCTTATTATTCTTCATCAAGTGTCGAGATGTTCTTGTCTCGACATATCCTCTCATGTTGCTATCAAAGCCTTCATCATTCTACGTCAAGATGTTCTCGTCTCGACATATCTTCTCGTATTGCTATTAAAGCCTTAATCATCTCACGTCAAGATGTTCTTGTCTCAACGTATCTTCTTCATATTGCTATCGAAGCCTTAATCATCCTACGTCGAAATGTTCCTGTCTCAACGCATCTTTTCGTGTTGTCATTGCAACCTTATTTATCCTCCGTCAAGGTGTTCTCGTCTTGACTAATCATTCTAAATGTTATATCATGTGTGCAAATATTCTTATGTGGCTCTACACTCCTTATGTGAGCATATTTATTCATTTCTAAAATACACAAAGTCTATTATATAATATCTTCCATTATTATTTTTATTATAAAGATGCATTTATTTATTATTATTATTATTTTTATTATTTTTTTTTTTTTTTTTTTTAACTCTATTTATCTATGTAGAAAATTATTTATAAAAATAATAGGAAAAGGGGTTAGCTAATGACTAGAGTTTCATTTATATTTTTGGGATTTTTATAACAGCTAAAATAGTAGAATTTTATTTTTATTATTTCTAAACTCTATTTATTTTGTAGAAAATCACTTACAAAAATAATAGAAAATAAAATGGCTATGATCTTTTTATTTGTATATTTTTTTTAAAAAAAATATTTATAATAGCCAAAGTAATAGAATTTTATTATTATATTCTATTATTCATTATGTAGGAATTGTTTACAAAATCAAAAGATGGTTAGCTATATTATTTTTTATTATTATTTTTTTTTATTATATTTTTTTTTATTTTTAAAATCTATAATAGCTAAAAGAAATCATTATTAATATTCTATCCTATTTATTATACTATTCATTATTTTTATTATTTCTATTTATTATCCATAGAAAAATATAAGATTTTTTTATTACTATTGTTAGTTGAAAGATGAAATTCATTATATTTTTTTATTACAACTATTATTTTTATTGCATTTTATTCATCAAAAGTATTTTTATTGTATATTTGTATAGAAATAACAAAAGAAATACAATTCATATTATAAAGCTATATTATCATTTTTTTATTATAAAAGAAAATGTATTTTACTATTTATTACCATGGTAGTATATTTTTTGTATATTTTGTGCTATTTATTTTTATTATTCTTTTTATAGAAAATATTAACATAATATCTATTATTATTCATATTTCTTGATTTATCAAAGAATATAGCTAATCTCATTATTTATTATGGTATATTACTATCACCATTATTATTTCATGGAAAATCACTTGAAAAACCACTAAAATATATCTAGTTATTATTTATGATTTTTATTTGTATTTTTGGAATTTTTATAGTTTTTAAAATGACAAGTCAAAGCTAAGTCAAACATATCAATATAGGTAATGTCTTTTGCTTTTAAATTGTTTTGTCATGATTATATTTTTAAAACTGGAATATTATTGTATAGAAAAATAGTATGAAAAATAAGAAAATTTTAGAAACAAATTTGAGTCAATTTGGAGTTCAGGAGCATTTTCAAATCATTTATTTGTTTCATACTATTAATATTCTATTATTATTAACTACTGGGCTTAACAGATTGGGCCGGTTTTATTACTTTTTATTTTCCTGTGAACGGGCCAAATGTAAAATTAAATTGGGCTCCTTCTGTTATTATATTTTTTGTTGGGCTCACTACGTCACTGGGCCGACCTCTCCATTACCATCTTTTAAATAATACCTGCCACAGGATCTGCTCTGAGATTAGTGCCGACTATGATCAGAGACCGAGATTATTTCATTACACGTCTACCTATAAATCTATTCAATCGTTATTAGATTTGTGCAGGCACAATAAGATTCGCGCTAAGTGCTTTTAGACTCGCGCTGTTGAATCAAACGTCGTTGTCTTCTCCGACGACTTACGCCGATGATCTCCATCTCAGACGGAAGATCAGGGTACATGAGTAACATCGTCTCGCCTTGTGGATGTTAACCCTTGAAAGATTTCAAGGATGAATAGATGAATAAATGAAAATAAATTGATGATTAATGACAAATCATAAGAAGAGGGAAGGAGAGAAAGCAATGAAAAGATGGCCCACTGATCAGAAGAGGTCGTCGCTTAACCCCGAATGAATTCATTAGTCCCACAATGGAATGTCGGGCATGAAGTGAAGAGTATAAATACCCCACCACCTCCTACTCATTCGAGGTGGTCCGACCTCTGGAGATTTAGGAGAGAGAAAATCTCCGATGGGTCGACCATTTGATTACATTTTCTCGACAAGTGGGACCCACTGGCGCCCCCTTGTAGATGAATCTAACAACATAGCCTATCCGATGAGTCACCCATGTGACCATTTTTCACCGACAGTGTGGACCCCACACCTCAAATGACTGCTATAGGGACCGAGTTGAACCCTAGAAATCGCCTTTGGAGCTAACCCTAGAAAGGAGTCAAGCAAGATAATCCCTATGCTACATGAAATGATGTCAATGCCAAGCTAGCATTTTGATGCAACTAGTCATGAGAAATTTCAAATGTGATTTTGCTTTCAAGGTCGACTCCGGTGCCAAAGTCATGCGAGCAACCACCTAACCATGCTTTGATTTGTGTCAATTACGATAAGTAGTCGGTTCTTTGACCAAGTCACCCTCATGTTAAGGGATTGAAAGTCAATTTCATAAGACCGATCAGTGCAAAGTTTGGGAGCAACCACTCGATCAAGTCTAGATTTGTATTAATTGCGATAAGTAGTCGATTTGATCAAATCAAGCCCTAATGAATATCAATATAAGTCTAATTGGTATTTAGTTAGGGTGGTTTCTGCAGGAGGAAGATAATTGGCGAGACATTGAGCTACAATTAAGATCGTGGGATTAATTCATAAGGAATAATAGGGTTTTATGGATAAAAGAATTTTTAATCCAGAGAAGCAAGAGCAAAAATGGAATTAAAAATTACAGGGATGATCATCATGATTTTAGGGATTTTTGGTGAAATTTTCATGATTTTTGGATAAGTGGAGCTATTAAAATAAATTCAGGGAAAATAAAGGCGTAATAAATGAATTAATCAAGGGTCGAGATTTGATCGAGCAGCCTTCAAGGGTGCAAGTTGGGGATAACAAAGCAGCTGGGTACAAATCGGGTGCAGGAAACACAGAAGGAATAAAATAAGAGAAGAGAGGGTGTGCCACGTGTCGCATCTCACCGGGCCACCTCATGCCACGTGTCGCACCCTATCGGTCCACCTCGGCCACGCGGGGCCCACCCCGGTATGAGTCACCGACAGCGGGCCCCACCTCGCCACGTGGCGGACACGGCCTGGGCCACCTCACCACCCTAGTGCCACATGGCTTTACACCACAGAGCCACTTCACCCTCCCAGTGCCACATGGCAGCACCATAGCATCACACTTCAACACCCCAGTGCCATATGGCAGCTGACCATTGGTGCCACATCACAGGGAACTAAGCCACATGGCACTACACTACAGGGCCACCTCAGCATAGATTAATACTATAACAGATGATTAATGGATTGATTAAACAAGTGGACCTATCAGAGTGTGCCAAGTCAGATCAATTAGATCTAAGCAAGGGATTAACCAATCCATAACTGGACTAATGGGCCGAGACTCAGATGCTTACACATGGGGCCCATATGTCAGGTCTATGAGAGTATAGCACACACTAGCAGACATACACCATGTCTATACACATCCACAGTCAGAAATTTAAATCGAACAAAGAACAAGGTGTGTACCTGGTCCATGCGTCTCCTCTCTCTGACTGCCCCTTGCTTGATGCATCGGTTCACAAACGCCAGGCGCATCCGACCCTCCTTCATCCCAGCTTCTTCTCCCTCTCTTCCTCTTTCTTCCGCCCGAGATCAATGGAGGCGCCATTGTTGGAGGCGAGTGCTACGCTTTTGCTTCAATTCTTTTCACAGAGCCTCTAATCACTCACACGATATTATTCAAGCAATTAGTTGAGAAAATTAGCGAGAAGAAGAGAGAGAAATCGACGTAAGGAGTTGATCGGCTTAAAAATGGAAATCACCTTTGTAAATGCTTATAAGTTCAATTGATCACGTAAGCTCACTTCTTTTACACACACGATGCTAAGGCAAGCATAAAGGTGACCCTTGGGAGCTTCTAATGCGATGTTCCACCGATTCACAAACCGCCATGGGCATGGGTGCTTGAATTTGGTGGTATGGTGCTCAATTGCCTAGGCAGCAGGGATGCTAGATCGACTCTGGGGGGTGAGGAGAGATTGGGAAAGCTGTCAATTGGAAGGGTAGATGAAAGAAAGGTGATGGTTGAATAGATAGGCCGAGTATGGAGCTTGGGTGAAGAAAGGAGCTTTCAGTTGATCAATTGAGATTAAAAAGCATTTGGAGATTATATAGGGAGCATACTGAGAGTGTTCAAGTGCTTAGAATGTTCTAGAAGGCTCTGGAAACATGGGAGACCCGATTGATAAGGGTGAGTGGCAAAGGAGTAAATAGAAAGAAGATTTAACCGACTCTAACAACCTAGAACTGTCAAGGGTTGACTCAAGTCAATGGATTAGCTAAAAAGAAACACAATTTGATCCTAACCATTGAATAAGAAGCAATCAAGGGATGAGATTAATTGAAAAGCATAATCCGGCTTCTAATCACCTAACCAATCACAATTGAGCTCCTAATCTATATAAACCTTAATCCTGGCCATAAGGAAGGCGGTAGAGAGAGTGATATTAGAAAGCAAGGAGAGAGAGATAAACAGTAAGAGAGAGACTAGTTCTTTTCTTTTCAATTCAATTTCTCCAATTCTGTAAAGCTTAGATCTTCATTCAACAGCTAATCCATCTCAAGGAGTGTCAGAAATTAGGTAATTACTGTTTGTTACATGTAATCTTGAAGGCATTGATATGAATAGCAAGGTAGCAATGGAATTTCTTTTCTTTTTCTTTATCATTTCTTGATTTCTTCATTTCTTCCTCCATCTCTTTCTTTTCTTCTCATTTTCTTTATTTTTCTTGATATTGAGCATGATTATAGAGCATATGGGATAATATGAAACTCGGTTGAAGGGTTTTTGTAACCCTCCCGATTTTGTATTTGATTTAGTTTCATAATTCATTTTGAGTTGGTGATGGAAGTTGATTGAAGGGTTTCTGTAACCCTCTCAGCTCTCTCACAAGTTCAATTGCATGAATTTGGTAAATTCATCGAGTGGAATTAGTATACTGATAGGCTATGGGATGAATTGGGGCTGTTTTCTTTTGTTTCCATTATGATCAGTATAATAATTGAGTCTAAGATTGTATCTAGCAAGAATTGAGTAGTTCTATGGTCGCCTAAATGAGTTTTGCAAACTTGATTTCAAGAATTCAACTAATTCCATTAGAACAATTCATATACTGACAGTCGCATCAGTACCGATCAAGTATTTCACTCAATTAGCATAGATACATGGATTATTAACGCTTTACACATCAATAATTCACTTTAGGCAAGTCTAGGAGTATGCAGGAGTGTTGAGATAGCTTGCATATCATGTATAGGTTGATTACAAACGTATTTCGAGTCGGTACCAAACGGTGCACCGAATAATCTTGAGCTCCATATCCTTCTTGAATGAATTCAAACAGAAATTGACCATGCTATCTTGTTAAAGGAGCTAAGGCGATGCCATATAACATGAAAATTGTGTGAATTGATCGATGAATAAATCGAATTTGATGTTAGAATCATCTCTGCATCGAAATGTACTACGAGACAATTTGGTAACGGTGCCTACCGAGAACCACCGCATAGATCATCAATCGGACGCCGTAGAATAACTCCTCATGGCAAGACGACGCCGGGACGGCACCGATCGGAGGAGAGGCCGATCGCCGCCGCGCAAGAGCGCGAATCTTGGAGCTAGCATTGATCGGAGAGTCGAGAGAATCACGCAACACGGATATTGGCGTACGTGTGTGAATCTTGAAGAGATCGGACGTATGAGGTGAAGCGTCGCATTAATGTAGAGGTGGATGTAGATCCGGGCGTCCATCTATTACAAATCAATCTTGAAGCATATCCGACGGCCCAAATAAGAATAGAGTTGAATAAAAGATAGGCACAGATCTTGATACAGATCTCGGCGCCCGATTAGGCCCATTAATTAAATAATAACGAATAGTAATAAGATATAGTAATTAAATGATTTAAAAATGTTCTAACTCCAAATTGACTCAAATTTGTTTCTAAAGTTTTCTTATTTTTCATACTATTTTTCTATATGATAATATTCCAGTTTTAAAAATATAATCATAGTAAAACAATTTAAAAGCAAAAGACATTACACATATTGGTATATTTGACCTAGATTTGACTTGCCATTTTAAATACTATAAAAACTCCAAAAATACAAATAAAAATCATAAATAATAACTAGATATATTTTAGTGATTTTTCAAATGATTTTCCATGAAATAATAATGATGATAGTAAAATGCTATAATGAATAATGAGATTAGCTATATTCTTTGATAAATAAAAAAAATATAATAATAATAATAGATATTATATTGATATTTTCTGTAAAAAGAATAATAAAAATAAATAGCACAAAAAATATATAAAAATATAATACCATGGTAATAAATAGTAAAATGCATTTTCTTTTATAATAAAGAATAATAATATAGTTTTATAATATGAATTGTATTTCTTTTATACAAACATATACAATAAAAAAATATACTTTTGATGAATAAAAAAATAATAAAAAAATAAAAAAATAATAGTTGTAATAAAAACATAATGAATCTTATATTTTTGAATAGTATAATAAATAAGATAGAATATTAGTAATGATTTCTTTTTAGCTATTATAGATATTAAAAACAAAAAATATAAAAAATAAAAAAAATAATAATAGTAAATAGTATAGCTAACCACCTTTTAATTTTGTAAATGATTCTTACATAATGAATAGTGTTTCAACATAATAGAATATAATAACAAAATTCTATTACTTTGGCTATTATAAACATTTTGAAAATATAAATAAAAACATAGCCATTTTATTTTCTATTATTTTTGTAAGTGATTTTCTACAAAGTAAATAGAGTTTAGAAATAATAAAAATAAAATTTTACTACTTTAGCTATTATAAAAATCCCAAAAATATAAATGAAACTCTAATTAATAGCTACCCCTTTTTCCTATTATTTTTGTAAATAATTTTCTACATAGATAAATAGAGTTTAAGAAATAAAAATAATAATAATAAAAAAATAATAATAGTAATAAGAATATAATAATAATAATAATAATAATAATAATAATAATAAATAAATGCATCTTTATAATAAAATAATGGAAGATATTATATAATAGATTTTGTGCATTTTAGAAATGAATAAACATGCTCACATAAGGAGTGTAGAGCCACGTAAGAATATTTGCACACATGATATAACATTTAGAATGATTAGTCAAGACGAGAACACCTTGACGTAGGATGATTAAGGCTTCGATAGCAATATGAAGAAGATACGTTGAGACAAGAACATCTTAACGTGAGATGATTAAGGCTTTAATAGCAATACAAGAAGATATGTCGAGACAAGAACATCTTGACACTTGATGAAAAATAATAAGATACGTCGAGACAGAACATCTTGACGTGAGATGAATAAGGCTTTGATAGCAACATGAAGGAACATGTCGAGACAAGAACATCTTGACACTTGATGAAGAATAACCGAGCTACGATACTAGCATGGAGATATATGTCGACTCTGAAGAAGAAGAACATTATGATGTCCTAGATAGGTGACATCTTAATGACTCGCTGCCATGAGCAAGTAACTCATGATTGAACACGCTCACACAAGGGGTGTAGGGCAACATAGTTGTTTTGCACAAGTAATGCAACACGTAGAATGATTAGTCGAGACAAGAACGTCTTGACGCTCGCTGAAGAATGACCAAAGCTACGACATCAGCATGGAGAGATATGTCGACTTTGAAGAAGAAGAACATTATGATGTCCGAGAGAAGTGACATCTTAATGACTCGGTGTCATGAACAAGTAATTCATGACCATTTGAGTCGGCAAGACCGAACTCATCCGTCGATAAGTTCGTCTCCCGGTTCATTTCCCGAGACCGTGAGATTGAATCGGTCTCGTAGGTAGATTCATCCACAAAAATGCGAAATGTGAACCGTTCACGTAGGTAGGTTCCTTCACTAACACATGCCTCAATGTTGAACCGGCGGCGCTTCGGGTTTGACATTGTGTGCAATTGTGTTTCCTAGGTTTATGAATCGGCTTAGTGCTTCGAATTCATGATCTAGAAGATCGGTGAGAAGAAACACGTGGGCCATATCCACCCTTCTCCCGATTCACCAACCTCAAGATCAACCGCCGCGCTTCGAGTTGTATTTTGTGTGATTGGTTGTTGACTAGTTAAGATTGAACCGATCCGTTTGTAGGTTTATCTTCTAGATCAACGGAGGTCGAGTCGATCCGTATGTAGACTCACCTCAAGCCCCTCTAAAGAGATTAACTCCGGTCCGTAGGTAAGGTTACATCTCGAGGTGGCATAGATCGAACCGATCTGTTTGTAGGTTCGTCTTCCATAGGACAAAACCGATCTGTTTGTAGGTTTGTCTTCCATAGATTGAACCGATCTGTTTGTAGGTTCATCTTCCGTAGACCCTTTTCATGAAATTAGACGACCACTTGACCATCTTTTAACTATACTATTTGCTTCTCTCTTTCAAAGATCCAGAGGTGCCTCGAGGTTCGTAGCCCGGGGTAATTAACGGTGGGGGCTTGCGCCCACCGAATCTACAAGAACTCACAATCACTAAAAACCCCCGAATGTGCATCCAAATATCTCTAAACGGCGAGACCGGCCGACACCCAAATAGATGCACGCTCGGGAGGGATCTCCGTGTCCTTCTTCCGCAACCCATCGCCCAGCGGCGGTGCGGAGCGCGCGAAAAAGGGTCGCACAGTGGAATATGATTATCGCCTCTGATCGGGAATCGCTACGGTGGTGGATGGTGAGAGGCGGTACCGTTTAGTCTTACCTTACCTGTATCGGTACCGAAGTGACTTGATACCAAATTGACATCAATTGATCATCAATTCTTGCGATTCTTGCTTCATGGTGCATCGTCTTTGAATGTTCATCAAGTTAATGCAACGCATACCCATTAAGACATTTTCAAACTCTGAAAAGAAGATCAATATCACCCAGCGTTGTCATCGTAATGCGATTTCATTGTATTTGATGCTGAATTAAGCTCCTCGGCTTGTTTAATATCTTTGATCAACGTTGCTCAGGCCTAAAGGCTCACCCGACTACAGTCAGGGCCAGTGGCTCGCTGAGCTTTTCAACAATTTCGATCAATTTGCCTCTTGAAGATAAGCGACATACTGGCTTCATCAGAATCAGCGTCTTTGATGCTAAAATCTCATAAATTGATACATTTTTTTATTATGACTACTCAATTAGGATAAGAGAGGTGTTCAATTCTTGATTAGTATCAATTTCAGGATGCTCAATGCTAACAATACCGAACACTGTGTATTCTGGTCTAATAGCATGTGTTCTTGCTGAATTTGATACTGCACATCAATTGTGATCCCATATGAGTAATTAGATCATCAATTGTTAAGGGATTCTAGTCCTTGAGGGTTAGGAGGCAATGTTTGCTCTTCTACCAACCCCTTTCCTATTCTTCTTCTCAAGAAATCAAATGTTCAAAGAAATTCAAAAAAGATAGCAAGAAAATCTAGAAAAAGACATAACCTTTATTTCTCTGTTCAAAGGAAAGAAAACAAAGCAGTACTCATGGATCTACATCTTGGAAAGCTGAAATGATTACTTATCTGAAGACTCTAATGCAGCAGTGTACTTGTAATGCTTCAATTTAACCTCCTTGCCACTGGATTAGGGTTAATTAGCAAAGATCTCGGATGATTCTGCTGAATTCTCAAGTTTGAAACTAGAATCTGTCAGCTTGGATTGTTATTCAGGGTCAAGATCAAAATCTAGCTGAGTTCTCAAGTTTGAAACCGAGATCAATCAGCCTAGGGAGTATCTGAAGGATAGGATTTGGATTTCTACTGGCTTGAATGGAATGTGTAACTGTTTTCTCCCCCCCTCTTCATTTGCTGTCAAAGATTTATATAGGATTCAATTGATAGGCTAACTGCTGAATTGTGTTTCCATTCTGCACCAATTGTGTTTTCTCAATGCCATGGATCGCTGAGGTGGCTTCATCTCATCCCTCCATCTATCAATTGAACGGTATGAATTGACTCGATTTGTGTTTGTTATGGGTGAGTTCTGAGGTTTGGATTGCCAACATGGCATTATGATCATAGCTCAGCCTGTCCCTACTCCCATTCCTTCCAACACCAAGTGAATTGGTCTGTTTCACTGGCGCTCAATTCGGTACACCAATCCTATTATGAAAATCATGTAAGAAGGAGCCGATTTGTGCCAATAACTGTCCCAACTGTATCGTGGGACCCATACAATGCTTCCCGCATTATCAATTTGCCGCATTTCCATCCCAAACGGCCAATTCCATTTTCTACTCGATTCCCTTCCCTTTAGATGTGAGCGGCGCACAGTACACCATTTCTAAAATCAATTGATTCAGTGGATTCTCCTCGGTTAGGGCTTTCCAACGATATATTGTTTGCAAAATTTCGTTGCCAATTGAGCCAAATTCCATTTTCGATTGTTCTCTGTTGAATAGAATCGAGTAATAGAAGAGAGGAATTCGCATGGGGGAGGAGATCAACCTTCTCTCTCTGTGGGGCCCTTTTAGCAGCGAAAGGAATGAAAGAAAGAGGTGGCGTGAGTCGGGTGGACTTGGCGCGTGTGATCCGGCCCCACATGTCGGTTTTAATGAGAGACAATATGCATGCGCCGAGTTCACACACACTTCTTTCTTTTTTTTAAAAACTTCTCCGGCGCCTAAGTAGCTCCTCCTTTGCTTAGCATCCCCAACTTGTACCCGGTCAAATTCTTGACCCCAAGTTGCACCCATAAGCACTTTTCAACCAATCAGGGAATTTCTTTCAATCTGGATTATTTCATGAAATTTTAAAAAATATCTCTCCTTCTCCAAAATCCATGAAAATTTCACCAAAAATCTCTGAATTCATGGTAATCATCTCTGTATTTTTATATTCCCATTTTACCCCTGTCTGCTTGTGCTAAAAATTCCATGATCAATAAAACTCTGTTTTATTCTTATAAAATCCCTATTTATCAGTTGTAGCTCAGTGTCTCGCCAATTCTTCTCTCTCCTGCAGAAACCACCCTAACTAAATACCAATTAGACTTATATTGATATTCATTAGGGTTTGATTTGATCAAATGCTGACTACTTATCGAATTAATACAAATCTAGACTTGATCGGGTGGTTGCTCCCAAATTTGGCACTGATCGTCTTGTGAAATTGACTTTCAATCCCTTAACATGAGGGTAATTTGGTCATAGAGTGACTACTTATCAAGAATTGACACAAATTAAAGCATGGTTAGGTGGTTGCTCACACTTTGGCACCAATTCACCTTTGAAAGCAAAAATCACATCGGGATTTCTCATGATTGGTTGTATCAAAATACGGCTTGGCATTGATACTATTCCATGTAGTACGGGGATTGTATCTTGCTTCACTCATAGGGTTTGATCTTGGCTTTCTCTCTTGTATTTCTTCCTTCAACCTTTCAGGGGTAAACATAAGTTTTTTAAATAGCTGTTTCTAATGCATCTTACTTGTGTTTTGGGGCAAAAATAGTGTCGTAGAATATTCATATCGAAGTGTTAATTGAACAATCTTATAATAGGTATAAATAGGAGTAATTATATTAATTTGCACGAAATTATGCGGGGCCAAAAGTTTTAAAAAAAATCAAACAACTTGTTTAAACAGCAGTTTTTAATGCATCTTACTTGTGTTTTGTGCCAAATTAGCATCATAGAATATTCATATCAAAGTTTTAATTAGATAATCTTATAATAGACATAATTAGGAGTAATTATATTAATTTTCATGAAATTATATGTAGTTATGCGGCAAAAATTTGAAAAACTCAATCAACTAGTTTAAACTGCTTTTTTTTAAAAGCATCTTAACCTACGTTTTGGGCAAACTAAGTGTCGTAGAATATTCATATCGAAGCATTAATTGGATAATCTTCTAATAGGCACAATTAGGAGTAATTATATTAATTTTCATGAAATTATAAGTAGTTATGAGACGCTAAATTTTGAAAATCTTAAACAACTTATTTAAACAATGAGTTTCAAATGTATCTTATTGATGTTTTATGAAAAATTACTGTTATAGGATATTCATATTGGAGCGTTATTTGGATAATTATGTAATAGGCATAATTAGTAGTGATTCTATTAATTTGCACGAAATTATGTGTAGTTATGCAACCAAATTTTTAAAAAAAACTCAAATAACTTGTTTAAACAAATGTTTTTAATGCATCTTACTTATTTTTTATGCAAAATTCGTGTCATAGAATGTTCGTATCGAAGTGTCAATTGGATAATCTTCTAATAGGCATAACTTGGAGTAATTATATAAATTTTCATGAAATTTTGTGTCGTTATGAGGCAATAAATGTTAAAAATCTTAAACAACTTGTTTAAACAAAGAATTTCTAATGTATCCTAGTTATGTCTTATGAAAAATTAGTGTCCTCTCGATATTCATATCGAAGTGTTAATTTGACAATCTTATAATAGACATAGTTAGGAGCAATTATATTAATTCGCTCGAAATTATGCGTGGTTTTGATGCAAAAAATGTTGAGAATCTTAAACAACTTGTTTAAACAACGAGCTTTCTAATGCATCTTGCCTATATTTCTGCAAAATTAGCGTCATAGAATATTCATATCTAAGTTTTAATTAGACAATCATATAATAGGCATAATGAGGAATAATTATATTTATTTTCATGAAATTATATGTAGTTATGTGGCCAACAAAATTCAAAAACTCAAACAACTTGTTTAAACAACCGTTTTTAATGCATCTTAGTTATGTTTTGTACAAAATTTATGTTGTACAATGTTCATATCGATGGGTTAATTAGATAATCTTCTAATAGGTATAATTAGGAGTAATTATATTAATTTTGACGAAATTAAGCGTAGTTATGAGTAAAAAAATGTTAAAAATCTTAAACAACTTGTTTAGACAAAGAGCTTCCTAATATATCTTACTTATGTTTTATGAAGAATTAGTGTCGTAGGATATTCATATCGAAGTGTTAATTAGACAATCTTATAATAGGCATAATTAGGAGTAACTATATTAATTTGCACGAAATTATGTGTACTTATGCGGCCAAAAAATTTGAAAAACACAAACAACTTGTTTAAAAAGTCGTTTTTAATGCATCCTACTTATATCTTGTGCAAAATTAGTGTCGCGGAATATTCATATCGAAGTGTTAATTGGCTAATATTTTAACGAGCATAATTAGGAGTGATTATATTAATTTTTACGAAATTATATGTAGTTACGAGGCCAAAAATGTTGAAAAACCTAACTTTTTCAAATAGCGCTTTTTAATGCGGCTTACTTATGTTTTGAGGAAAAATAGTGCCATAAAATATTTATTTTGAAGTGTTAATTGAACAATCTTATAATATGCATAATTAGGAGTAATTATATTAATTTGCACCAAATTATGTGTAGTTATGCGGCCAAAAATTTTCATAAAGCCAAACAACTTTTTAAACAATGAGCTTTTAACGCATCTTGCTTATGTTTTGTGCAATATTAGCATTACGGAATATTCATATCGAAGTTTTAATTGGACGATTTTATAACGACGTCATTAGGATTAATTGTATTAATTTTCACGAAATTATATGTAGATATGCGGCCAAATATTATGAAAAACTCAAGCGGCTAGTTTATACGGCGAGTTTTTAATGCATCTTACTTGTGTTTTGCGCAAAACTAGCGTCGTGGAATATTCATATCGAAGTTTTAATAGGATTATCTTATAATAGGCGTAATCGGGAGTAATTATTTTAATTTGCACGAAATTATGTGTAGATATGTGGCCAAAAGTTTTTATAAAGCCAAACAACTTGTTTAAACAATAGATTTTTACGCATCTTACTTATGTTTTCTCGCAAAATTAGCGTTATAGAATATTTATATCAAAGTTTTAATTGGACAACTTTATAATAGACGTAATTAGGAGTTGTTATATTAATTCTTACGAAATTATGTGTAGTTATGAGGGCAAAAATGTTGGAAACTCAAATAACTTTTTTAAATAGCGCTTTCTAATGCATCTTACTTATGTTTTGAGAAAAATTAGTATCGTAGAATATTCATATCAAAGTGTTAATTGAAAAATCTTATAAAAGACGTAATTAGGAGTAATTATATTAATTTATACGAAAAATTATGTGCGTAATATGCGGACAAAAATTTGGAAAGATCAAACAACTTGTTTAAACAAAGCAGCTTCTTAATGCATCTTACTTAATTTTTGTGCGAAATTAGTGTTGTAGAATATTCACGTCGAAGTTTCAATTGGAAAATCTTACAATAGGCATATTTAGGAGTAATTATATTAATTTATAAGAAATTATGTGTAGTTATGCAAATGCCAAAGTTTTTGAAAACTCAAATAACTTGTTTAAACAAATTGCTTTTAATGCATCTTACCTATGTTTTGTGCAAAATTAGCGTCGTAGAATATTCATATCGAAGTTTGAATTAGAAGATCTTATAATAGGCATGCTTAGGAGTAATTATATTAATTTATAAGAAATTATGTGTAATTATTCGGCCAATTTTTTTAAAAAACTCAAACAACTTGTTTAAACAAACTATTTTTCAAGCCTCCTACTTATGTTTTGTGCGAATTGGTGTTGCAGAATTCTCATATCGAAGTGTTAATTAGATAATCTTTTAATAGGCATAATTAGGAGTGATTATATAAATTTTCACTAAACTATTTGTAGTTATGGGGTCAAAAATGTTGAAATACTCAAATAAGTTTTTTAAATAGTCAAGCTTTCTAATGCATCTTACTTGTGTTTTGGGGGAAAAATAGTGTCGTAGAATATTCATATCGAAGTGTTAATTGAACAATCTTATAATAGGTATAAATAGGAGTAATTATATTAATTTGCACGAAATTATGCGGGGCCAAAAGTTTTAAAAAAAATCAAACAACTTGTTTAAACAAGATTTTTAATGCATCTTACTTGTGTTTTGTGCCAAATTAGCATCATAGAATATTCATATCAAAGTTTTAATTAGATAATCTTATAATAGACATAATTAGGAGTAATTATATTAATTTGCATGAAATTATATGTAGTTATGCGGCAAAAATTTGAAAAACTCAATCAACTAGTTTAAACTGCTGTTTTTTAAAAGCATCTTAACCTACGTTTTGGGCAAACTAAGTGTCGTAGAATATTCATATCGAAGCATTAATTGGATAATCTTCTAATAGGCACAATTAGGAGTAATTATATTAATTTTCATGAAATTATAAGTAGTTATGAGACGCTAAATTTTGAAAATCTTAAACAACTTATTTAAACAAAGAGCTTCAAATGTATCTTATTGATGTTTTATGAAAAATTACTGTTATAGGATATTCATATTGGAGCGTTATTTGGATAATTATGTAATAGGCATAATTAGTAGTGATTCTATTAATTTGCACGAAATTATGTGTAGTTATGCAGCCAAATTTTTAAAAAAAACTCAAATAACTTGTTTAAACAAATGTTTTAATGCATCTTACTTATTTTTTATGCAAAATTCGTGTCATAGAATGTTCGTATCGAAGTGTCAATTGGATAATCTTCTAATAG
Source organism: Schoenoplectus tabernaemontani (assembly GCA_037127355.1). Classification (NCBI taxonomy): domain Eukaryota; kingdom Viridiplantae; phylum Streptophyta; class Magnoliopsida; order Poales; family Cyperaceae; genus Schoenoplectus; species Schoenoplectus tabernaemontani. Next base: position 5,037,998 of record CM073741.1, read on the forward strand.
GCATAACTTGGAGTAATTATATAAATTTTCATGAAATTTTGTGTCGTTATGAGGCAATAAATGTTAAAAATCTTAAACAACTTGTTTAAACAAAGAATTTCTAATGTATCCTAGTTATGTCTTATGAAAAATTAGTGTCCTCTCGATATTCATATCGAAGTGTTAATTTGACAATCTTATAATAGACATAGTTAGGAGCAATTATATTAATTCGCTCGAAATTATGCGTGGTTTTGATGCAAAAAATGTTGAGAATCTTAAACAACTTGTTTAAACAACAGCTTTCTAATGCATCTTGCCTATATTTCTGCAAAATTAGCGTCATAGAATATTCATATCTAAGTTTTAATTAGACAATCATATAATAGGCATAATGAGGAATAATTATATTTATTTTCATGAAATTATATGTAGTTATGTGGCCAACAAAATTTAAAAACTCAAACAACTTGTTTAAACAACCGTTTTTAATGCATCTTAGTTATGTTTTGTACAAAATTTATGTTGTACAATGTTCATATCGATGGGTTAATTAGATAATCTTCTAATAGGTATAATTAGGAGTAATTATATTAATTTTGACGAAATTAAGCGTAGTTATGAGTAAAAAAATGTTAAAAATCTTAAACAACTTGTTTAGAATGCAGTAGCTCCTAATATATCTTACTTATGTTTTATGAAGAATTAGTGTCGTAGGATATTCATATCGAAGTGTTAATTAGACAATCTTATAATAGGCATGAAATTATGTGTACTTATGCGGCCAAAAAATTTGAAAAACACAAACAACTTGTTTAAAAAGTCGTTTTTAATGCATCCTACTTATATCTTGTGCAAAATTAGTGTCGCGAATATTCATATCGAAGTGTTAATTGGCTAATATTTTAACAGGCATAATTAGGAGTGATTATATTAATTTTTACGAAATTATATGTAGTTACGAGGCCAAAAATGTTGAAAAACCTAACTTTTTCAAATAGCAGCTTTTAATGCAAATTTACTTATGTTTTGAGGAAAAATAGTGCCATAAAATATTTATTTTGAAGTGTTAATTGAACAATCTTATAATATGCATAATTAGGAGTAATTATATTAATTTGCACCAAATTATGTGTAGTTATGCGGCCAAAAATTTTCATAAAGCCAAACAACTTTTTAAACAAAGAGCTTTTAACGCATCTTGCTTATGTTTTGTGCAATATTAGCATTACGTAATATTCATATCGAAGTTTTAATTGGACGATTTTATAACGACGTCATTAGGATTAATTGTATTAATTTTCACGAAATTATATGTAGATATGCGGCCAAATATTATGAAAAACTCAAGCAAGCCTAGTTTATACTAGCTTTTAATGCATCTTACTTGTGTTTTGCGCAAAACTAGCGTCGTGGAATATTCATATCGAAGTTTTAATAGGATTATCTTATAATAGGCGTAATCGGGAGTAATTATTTTAATTTGCACGAAATTATGTGTAGATATGTGGCCAAAAGTTTTTATAAAGCCAAACAACTTGTTTAAACAAAGAAGCAGCTTTTTTACGCATCTTACTTATGTTTTCTGCAAAATTAGCGTTATAGAATATTTATATCAAAGTTTTAATTGGACAACTTTATAATAGACGTAATTAGGAGTTGTTATATTAATTCTTACGAAATTATGTGTAGTTATGAGGGCAAAAATGTTGGAAACTCAAATAACTTTTTTAAATAGCAGCTTTCTAATGCATCTTACTTATGTTTTGAGAAAAATTAGTATCGTAGAATATTCATATCAAAGTGTTAATTGAAAAATCTTATAAAAGACGTAATTAGGAGTAATTATATTAATTTATACGAAAAATTATGTGCAAGTTATGCGGACAAAAAATTTGGAAAGATCAAACAACTTGTTTAAACAAAGCAGCTTCTAATGCATCTTACTTAATTTTTGTGCGAAATTAGTGTTGTAGAATATTCACGTCGAAGTTTCAATTGGAAAATCTTACAATAGGCATATTTAGGAGTAATTATATTAATTTATAAGAAATTATGTGTAGTTATGCAGCCAAAGTTTTTGAAAACTCAAATAACTTGTTTAAACAAATTGCTTTTTAATGCATCTTACCTATGTTTTGTGCAAAATTAGCGTCGTAGAATATTCATATCGAAGTTTGAATTAGAAGATCTTATAATAGGCATGCTTAGGAGTAATTATATTAATTTATAAGAAATTATGTGTAATTATTCGGCCAATTTTTTTTAAAAAACTCAAACAACTTGTTTAAACAAATATTTTTCAAGCCTCCTACTTATGTTTTGTGCAGAATTGGTGTTGCGTAATTCTCATATCGAAGTGTTAATTAGATAATCTTTTAATAGGCATAATTAGGAGTGATTATATAAATTTTCACTAAACTATTTGTAGTTATGGGGTCAAAAATGTTGAAATACTCAAATAAGTTTTTTAAATAGTCAAGTTTCTAATGCATCTTACTTGTGTTTTGGGGCAAAAATAGTGTCGTAGAATATTCATATCGAAGTGTTAATTGAACAATCTTATAATAGGTATAAATAGGAGTAATTATATTAATTTGCACGAAATTATGCGGGGCCAAAAGTTTTAAAAAAAATCAAACAACTTGTTTAAACAAAGTAGCTTTTAATGCATCTTACTTGTGTTTTGTGCCAAATTAGCATCATAGAATATTCATATCAAAGTTTTAATTAGATAATCTTATAATAGACATAATTAGGAGTAATTATATTAATTTGCATGAAATTATATGTAGTTATGCGGCAAAAATTTGAAAAACTCAATCAACTAGTTTAAACTGCTTTTTTTAAAAGCATCTTAACCTACGTTTTGGGCAAACTAAGTGTCGTAGAATATTCATATCGAAGCATTAATTGGATAATCTTCTAATAGGCACAATTAGGAGTAATTATATTAATTTTCATGAAATTATAAGTAGTTATGAGACGCTAAATTTTGAAAATCTTAAACAACTTATTTAAACAAATAGCTTCAAATGTATCTTATTGATGTTTTATGAAAAATTACTCAAGTTATAGGATATTCATATTGGAGCGTTATTTGGATAATTATGTAATAGGCATAATTAGTAGTGATTCTATTAATTTGCACGAAATTATGTGTAGTTATGCAGCCAAATTTTAAAAAACTCAAATAACTTGTTTAAACAAATGCTTTTTTTTAATGCATCTTACTTATTTTTTATGCAAAATTCGTGTCATAGAATGTTCGTATCGAAGTGTCAATTGGATAATCTTCTAATAGGCATAACTTGGAGTAATTATATAAATTTTCATGAAATTTTGTGTCGTTATGAGGCAATAAATGTTAAAAATCTTAAACAACTTGTTTAAACAAAGAATTTCTAATGTATCCTAGTTATGTCTTATGAAAAATTAGTGTCCTCTCGATATTCATATCGAAGTGTTAATTTGACAATCTTATAATAGACATAGTTAGGAGCAATTATATTAATTCGCTCGAAATTATGCGTGGTTTTGATGCAAAAAATGTTGAGAATCTTAAACAACTTGTTTAAACAACAGCTTTCTAATGCATCTTGCCTATATTTCTCGCAAAATTAGCGTCATAGAATATTCATATCTAAGTTTTAATTAGACAATCATATAATAGGCATAATGAGGAATAATTATATTTATTTTCATGAAATTATATGTAGTTATGTGGCCAACAAAATTCAAAAACTCAAACAACTTGTTTAAACAACCGTTTTTAATGCATCTTAGTTATGTTTTGTACAAAATTTATGTTGTACAATGTTCATATCGATGGGTTAATTAGATAATCTTCTAATAGGTATAATTAGGAGTAATTATATTAATTTTGACGAAATTAAGCATAGTTATGAGTAAAAAAATGTTAAAAATCTTAAACAACTTGTTTAGACAAAGCAGCTCCTAATATATCTTACTTATGTTTTATGAAGAATTAGTGTCGTAGGATATTCATATCGAAGTGTTAATTAGACAATCTTATAATAGGCATAATTAGGAGTAACTATATTAATTTGCACGAAATTATGTGTACTTATGCGGCCAAAAAATTTGAAAAACACAAACAACTTGTTTAAAAAGTCGTTTTTAATGCATCCTACTTATATCTTGTGCAAAATTAGTGTCGCGGAATATTCATATCGAAGTGTTAATTGGCTAATATTTTAACAGCATAATTAGGAGTGATTATATTAATTTTTACGAAATTATATGTAGTTACGAGGCCAAAAATGTTGAAAAACCTAACTTTTTCAAATAGCGCTTTTTAATGCAAATTTACTTATGTTTTGAGGAAAAATAGTGCCATAAAATATTTATTTTGAAGTGTTAATTGAACAATCTTATAATATGCATAATTAGGAGTAATTATATTAATTTGCACCAAATTATGTGTAGTTATGCGGCCAAAAATTTTCATAAAGCCAAACAACTTTTTAAACAAAGTAGCTTTTTAACGCATCTTGCTTATGTTTTGTGCAATATTAGCATTACGTATATTCATATCGAAGTTTTAATTGGACGATTTTATAACAGACGTCATTAGGATTAATTGTATTAATTTTCACGAAATTATATGTAGATATGCGGCCAAATATTATGAAAAACTCAAGCAAATAGTTTATACTATAGCTTTTAATGCATCTTACTTGTGTTTTGCGCAAAACTAGCGTCGTGGAATATTCATATCGAAGTTTTAATAGGATTATCTTATAATAGGCGTAATCGTGGAGTAATTATTTTAATTTGCACGAAATTATGTGTAGATATGTGGCCAAAAGTTTTTATAAAGCCAAACAACTTGTTTAAATGTAGTAGCTTTTTTACGCATCTTACTTATGTTTTCTCGCAAAATTAGCGTTATAGAATATTTATATCAAAGTTTTAATTGGACAACTTTATAATAGACGTAATTAGGAGTTGTTATATTAATTCTTACGAAATTATGTGTAGTTATGAGGGCAAAAATGTTGGAAACTCAAATAACTTTTTTAAATAGCAGCTTCTAATGCATCTTACTTATGTTTTGAGAAAAATTAGTATCGTAGAATATTCATATCAAAGTGTTAATTGAAAAATCTTATAAAAGACGTAATTAGGAGTAATTATATTAATTTATACGAAAAATTATGTGCAAAGTTATGCGACAAAAAATTTGGAAAGATCAAACAACTTGTTTAAACAAAGCTAGCTTCTTAATGCATCTTACTTAATTTTTGTGCGAAATTAGTGTTGTAGAATATTCACGTCGAAGTTTCAATTGGAAAATCTTACAATAGGCATATTTAGGAGTAATTATATTAATTTATAAGAAATTATGTGTAGTTATGCAGCCAAAGTTTTTGAAAACTCAAATAACTTGTTTAAACAAATGCTTTTTAATGCATCTTACCTATGTTTTGTGCAAAATTAGCGTCGTAGAATATTCATATCGAAGTTTGAATTAGAAGATCTTATAATAGGCATGCTTAGGAGTAATTATATTAATTTATAAGAAATTATGTGTAATTATTCGCCAATTTTTTTAAAAACTCAAACAACTTGTTTAAACAAATATTTTTCAAGCCTCCTACTTATGTTTTGTGCGTAATTGGTGTTGCGTAATTCTCATATCGAAGTGTTAATTAGATAATCTTTTAATAGGCATAATTAGGAGTGATTATATAAATTTTCACTAAACTATTTGTAGTTATGGGGTCAAAAATGTTGAAATACTCAAATAAGTTTTTTAAATAGTCAAGTTTCTAATGCATCTTACTTGTGTTTTGGGGCAAAAATAGTGTCGTAGAATATTCATATCGAAGTGTTAATTGAACAATCTTATAATAGGTATAAATAGGAGTAATTATATTAATTTGCACGAAATTATGCGGGGCCAAAAGTTTTAAAAAAATCAAACAACTTGTTTAAACAAAGCAGCTTTTAATGCATCTTACTTGTGTTTTGTGCCAAATTAGCATCATAGAATATTCATATCAAAGTTTTAATTAGATAATCTTATAATAGACATAATTAGGAGTAATTATATTAATTTGCATGAAATTATATGTAGTTATGCGGCAAAAATTTGAAAAACTCAATCAACTAGTTTAAACTGCTTTTTTTTAAAAGCATCTTAACCTACGTTTTGGGCAAACTAAGTGTCGTAGAATATTCATATCGAAGCATTAATTGGATAATCTTCTAATAGGCACAATTAGGAGTAATTATATTAATTTTCATGAAATTATAAGTAGTTATGAGACGCTAAATTTTGAAAATCTTAAACAACTTATTTAAACAAAGAGCTTCAAATGTATCTTATTGATGTTTTATGAAAAATTACTGTTATAGGATATTCATATTGGAGCGTTATTTGGATAATTATGTAATAGGCATAATTAGTAGTGATTCTATTAATTTGCACGAAATTATGTGTAGTTATGCAGCCAAATTTTTAAAAAACTCAAATAACTTGTTTAAACAAATGCTTTTAATGCATCTTACTTATTTTTTATGCAAAATTCGTGTCATAGAATGTTCGTATCGAAGTGTCAATTGGATAATCTTCTAATAGGCATAACTTGGAGTAATTATATAAATTTTCATGAAATTTTGTGTCGTTATGAGGCAATAAATGTTAAAAATCTTAAACAACTTGTTTAAACAAAGAATTTCTAATGTATCCTAGTTATGTCTTATGAAAAATTAGTGTCCTCTCGATATTCATATCGAAGTGTTAATTTGACAATCTTATAATAGACATAGTTAGGAGCAATTATATTAATTCGCTCGAAATTATGCGTGGTTTTGATGCAAAAATGTTGAGAATCTTAAACAACTTGTTTAAACAACAGCTTTCTAATGCATCTTGCCTATATTTCTAAAAATTAGCGTCATAGAATATTCATATCTAAGTTTTAATTAGACAATCATATAATAGGCATAATGAGGAATAATTATATTTATTTTCATGAAATTATATGTAGTTATGTGGCCAACAAAATTCAAAAACTCAAACAACTTGTTTAAACAACCGTTTTTAATGCATCTTAGTTATGTTTTGTACAAAATTTATGTTGTACAATGTTCATATCGATGGGTTAATTAGATAATCTTCTAATAGGTATAATTAGGAGTAATTATATTAATTTTGACGAAATTAAGCGTAGTTATGAGTAAAAAAATGTTAAAAATCTTAAACAACTTGTTTAGACAAAGCAGCTCCTAATATATCTTACTTATGTTTTATGAAGAATTAGTGTCGTAGGATATTCATATCGAAGTGTTAATTAGACAATCTTATAATAGGCATAATTAGGAGTAACTATATTAATTTGCACGAAATTATGTGTACTTATGCGGCCAAAAAATTTGAAAAACACAAACAACTTGTTTAAAAAGTCTGTTTTTAATGCATCCTACTTATATCTTGTGCAAAATTAGTGTCGCGGAATATTCATATCGAAGTGTTAATTGGCTAATATTTTAACAGTATAATTAGGAGTGATTATATTAATTTTTACGAAATTATATGTAGTTACGAGGCCAAAAATGTTGAAAAACCTAACTTTTTCAAATAGCAGCTTTTAATGCAAATTTTACTTATGTTTTGAGGAAAAATAGTGCCATAAAATATTTATTTTGAAGTGTTAATTGAACAATCTTATAATATGCATAATTAGGAGTAATTATATTAATTTGCACCAAATTATGTGTAGTTATGCGCCAAAAATTTTCATAAAGCCAAACAACTTTTTAAACAAAGTAGCTTTTAACGCATCTTGCTTATGTTTTGTGCAATATTAGCATTACGTAATATTCATATCGAAGTTTTAATTGGACGATTTTATAACGTACGTCATTAGGATTAATTGTATTAATTTTCACGAAATTATATGGAGATATGCGGCCAAATATTATGAAAAACTCAAGCAAATTAGTTTATACTATAGCTTTTAATGCATCTTACTTGTGTTTTGCGCAAAACTAGCGTCGTGGAATATTCATATCGAAGTTTTAATAGGATTATCTTATAATAGGCGTAATCGAGTAATTATTTTAATTTGCACGAAATTATGTGTAGATATGTGGCCAAAAGTTTTTATAAAGCCAAACAACTTGTTTAAACAAATAGCTTTTTACGCATCTTACTTATGTTTTCTCGCAAAATTAGCGTTATAGAATATTTATATCAAAGTTTTAATTGGACAACTTTATAATAGACGTAATTAGGAGTTGTTATATTAATTCTTACGAAATTATGTGTAGTTATGAGGGCAAAAATGTTGGAAACTCAAATAACTTTTTTAAATAGCAGCTTTCTAATGCATCTTACTTATGTTTTGAGAAAAATTAGTATCGTAGAATATTCATATCAAAGTGTTAATTGAAAAATCTTATAAAAGACGTAATTAGGAGTAATTATATTAATTTATACGAAAAATTATGTGCAAGTTATGCGACAAAAAATTTGGAAAGATCAAACAACTTGTTTAAACAAAGCAGCTCTTAATGCATCTTACTTAATTTTTGTGCGAAATTAGTGTTGTAGAATATTCACGTCGAAGTTTCAATTGGAAAATCTTACAATAGGCATATTTAGGAGTAATTATATTAATTTATAAGAAATTATGTGTAGTTATGCACCAAAGTTTTTGAAAACTCAAATAACTTGTTTAAACAAATGCTTTTAATGCATCTTACCTATGTTTTGTGCAAAATTAGCGTCGTAGAATATTCATATCGAAGTTTGAATTAGAAGATCTTATAATAGGCATGCTTAGGAGTAATTATATTAATTTATAAGAAATTATGTGTAATTATTCGGCCAATTTTTTTTAAAAAACTCAAACAACTTGTTTAAACAAATTATTTTTCAAGCCTCCTACTTATGTTTTGTGCGTAATTGGTGTTGCGTAATTCTCATATCGAAGTGTTAATTAGATAATCTTTTAATAGGCATAATTAGGAGTGATTATATAAATTTTCACTAAACTATTTGTAGTTATGGGGTCAAAAATGTTGAAATACTCAAATAAGTTTTTTAAATAGTCAAGTTTCTAATGCATCTTACTTGTGTTTTGGGGCAAAAATAGTGTCGTAGAATATTCATATCGAAGTGTTAATTGAACAATCTTATAATAGGTATAAATAGGAGTAATTATATTAATTTGCACGAAATTATGCGGGGCCAAAAGTTTTAAAAAAATCAAACAACTTGTTTAAACAAATAGCTTTTAATGCATCTTACTTGTGTTTTGTGCCAAATTAGCATCATAGAATATTCATATCAAAGTTTTAATTAGATAATCTTATAATAGACATAATTAGGAGTAATTATATTAATTTGCATGAAATTATATGTAGTTATGCGGCAAAAATTTGAAAAACTCAATCAACTAGTTTAAACTGCTTTTTAAAAGCATCTTAACCTACGTTTTGGGCAAACTAAGTGTCGTAGAATATTCATATCGAAGCATTAATTGGATAATCTTCTAATAGGCACAATTAGGAGTAATTATATTAATTTTCATGAAATTATAAGTAGTTATGAGACGCTAAATTTTGAAAATCTTAAACAACTTATTTAAACAAGCAGCTTTCAAATGTATCTTATTGATGTTTTATGAAAAATTACTGTTATAGGATATTCATATTGGAGCGTTATTTGGATAATTATGTAATAGGCATAATTAGTAGTGATTCTATTAATTTGCACGAAATTATGTGTAGTTATGCAAACAAATTTTTAAAAAAAACTCAAATAACTTGTTTAAACAAAATTGCTTTTAATGCATCTTACTTATTTTTTATGCAAAATTCGTGTCATAGAATGTTCGTATCGAAGTGTCAATTGGATAATCTTCTAATAGGCATAACTTGGAGTAATTATATAAATTTTCATGAAATTTTGTGTCGTTATGAGGCAATAAATGTTAAAAATCTTAAACAACTTGTTTAAACAAAGAATTTCTAATGTATCCTAGTTATGTCTTATGAAAAATTAGTGTCCTCTCGATATTCATATCGAAGTGTTAATTTGACAATCTTATAATAGACATAGTTAGGAGCAATTATATTAATTCGCTCGAAATTATGCGTGGTTTTGATGCAAAAAATGTTGAGAATCTTAAACAACTTGTTTAAACAACAGCTTTCTAATGCATCTTGCCTATATTTCGCAAAATTAGCGTCATAGAATATTCATATCTAAGTTTTAATTAGACAATCATATAATAGGCATAATGAGGAATAATTATATTTATTTTCATGAAATTATATGTAGTTATGTGGCCAACAAAATTCAAAAACTCAAACAACTTGTTTAAACAACCGTTTTTAATGCATCTTAGTTATGTTTTGTACAAAATTTATGTTGTACAATGTTCATATCGATGGGTTAATTAGATAATCTTCTAATAGGTATAATTAGGAGTAATTATATTAATTTTGACGAAATTAAGCGTAGTTATGAGTAAAAAAATGTTAAAAATCTTAAACAACTTGTTTAGACAAATAGCTTCCTAATATATCTTACTTATGTTTTATGAAGAATTAGTGTCGTAGGATATTCATATCGAAGTGTTAATTAGACAATCTTATAATAGGCATAATTAGGAGTAACTATATTAATTTGCACGAAATTATGTGTACTTATGCGGCCAAAAAATTTGAAAAACACAAACAACTTGTTTAAAAAGTCGTTTTTAATGCATCCTACTTATATCTTGTGCAAAATTAGTGTCGCGGAATATTCATATCGAAGTGTTAATTGGCTAATATTTTAACAGTATAATTAGGAGTGATTATATTAATTTTTACGAAATTATATGTAGTTACGAGGCCAAAAATGTTGAAAAACCTAACTTTTTCAAATAGCAGCTTTTAATGCAAATTTACTTATGTTTTGAGGAAAAATAGTGCCATAAAATATTTATTTTGAAGTGTTAATTGAACAATCTTATAATATGCATAATTAGGAGTAATTATATTAATTTGCACCAAATTATGTGTAGTTATGCGGCCAAAAATTTTCATAAAGCCAAACAACTTTTTAAACAAAGCTAGCTTTTAACGCATCTTGCTTATGTTTTGTGCAATATTAGCATTACGTAATATTCATATCGAAGTTTTAATTGGACGATTTTATAACAGTACGTCATTAGGATTAATTGTATTAATTTTCACGAAATTATATGTAGATATGCGGCCAAATATTATGAAAAACTCAAGCGCTAGTTTATACTAGCTTTTAATGCATCTTACTTGTGTTTTGCGCAAAACTAGCGTCGTGGAATATTCATATCGAAGTTTTAATAGGATTATCTTATAATAGGCGTAATCAGAGTAATTATTTTAATTTGCACGAAATTATGTGTAGATATGTGGCCAAAAGTTTTTATAAAGCCAAACAACTTGTTTAAACAAAGCTTTTTTACGCATCTTACTTATGTTTTCTCGCAAAATTAGCGTTATAGAATATTTATATCAAAGTTTTAATTGGACAACTTTATAATAGACGTAATTAGAGTTGTTATATTAATTTTACGAAATTATGTGTAGTTATGAGGGCAAAAATGTTGGAAACTCAAATAACTTTTTTAAATAGCGCTTTCTAATGCATCTTACTTATGTTTTGAGAAAAATTAGTATCGTAGAATATTCATATCAAAGTGTTAATTGAAAAATCTTATAAAAGACGTAATTAGGAGTAATTATATTAATTTATACGAAAAATTATGTGCAAGTATGCGACAAAAAATTTGGAAAGATCAAACAACTTGTTTAAACAACAGCTCTTAATGCATCTTACTTAATTTTTGTGCGAAATTAGTGTTGTAGAATATTCACGTCGAAGTTTCAATTGGAAAATCTTACAATAGGCATATTTAGGAGTAATTATATTAATTTATAAGAAATTATGTGTAGTTATGCAGCCAAAGTTTTTGAAAACTCAAATAACTTGTTTAAACAAATGCTTTTAATGCATCTTACCTATGTTTTGTGCAAAATTAGCGTCGTAGAATATTCATATCGAAGTTTGAATTAGAAGATCTTATAATAGGCATGCTTAGGAGTAATTATATTAATTTATAAGAAATTATGTGTAATTATTCGGCCAATTTTTTTAAAAAACTCAAACAACTTGTTTAAACAAATATTTTTCAAGCCTCCTACTTATGTTTTGTGCGTAATTGGTGTTGCGTAATTCTCATATCGAAGTGTTAATTAGATAATCTTTTAATAGGCATAATTAGGAGTGATTATATAAATTTTCACTAAACTATTTGTAGTTATGGGGTCAAAAATGTTGAAATACTCAAATAAGTTTTTTAAATAGTCGTTTCTAATGCATCTTACTTGTGTTTTGGGGCAAAAATAGTGTCGTAGAATATTCATATCGAAGTGTTAATTGAACAATCTTATAATAGGTATAAATAGGAGTAATTATATTAATTTGCACGAAATTATGCGGGGCCAAAAGTTTTAAAAAAATCAAACAACTTGTTTAAACAAAGCAGCTTTTAATGCATCTTACTTGTGTTTTGTGCCAAATTAGCATCATAGAATATTCATATCAAAGTTTTAATTAGATAATCTTATAATAGACATAATTAGGAGTAATTATATTAATTTGCATGAAATTATATGTAGTTATGCGGCAAAAATTTGAAAAACTCAATCAACTAGTTTAAACTCGCTTTTTTAAAAGCATCTTAACCTACGTTTGGGCAAACTAAGTGTCGTAGAATATTCATATCGAAGCATTAATTGGATAATCTTCTAATAGGCACAATTAGGAGTAATTATATTAATTTTCATGAAATTATAAGTAGTTATGAGACGCTAAATTTTGAAAATCTTAAACAACTTATTTAAACAAAGCAGCTTCAAATGTATCTTATTGATGTTTTATGAAAAATTACCGTTATAGGATATTCATATTGGAGCGTTATTTGGATAATTATGTAATAGGCATAATTAGTAGTGATTCTATTAATTTGCACGAAATTATGTGTAGTTATGCACCAAATTTTTAAAAAAAACTCAAATAACTTGTTTAAACAAATGCTTTTAATGCATCTTACTTATTTTTTATGCAAAATTCGTGTCATAGAATGTTCGTATCGAAGTGTCAATTGGATAATCTTCTAATAGGCATAACTTGGAGTAATTATATAAATTTTCATGAAATTTTGTGTCGTTATGAGGCAATAAATGTTAAAAATCTTAAACAACTTGTTTAAACAAAGAATTTCTAATGTATCCTAGTTATGTCTTATGAAAAATTAGTGTCCTCTCGATATTCATATCGAAGTGTTAATTTGACAATCTTATAATAGACATAGTTAGGAGCAATTATATTAATTCGCTCGAAATTATGCGTGGTTTTGATGCAAAAAATGTTGAGAATCTTAAACAACTTGTTTAAACAACAGCTTTCTAATGCATCTTGCCTATATTTCGCAAAATTAGCGTCATAGAATATTCATATCTAAGTTTTAATTAGACAATCATATAATAGGCATAATGAGGAATAATTATATTTATTTTCATGAAATTATATGTAGTTATGTGGCCAACAAAATTCAAAAACTCAAACAACTTGTTTAAACAACCGTTTTTAATGCATCTTAGTTATGTTTTGTACAAAATTTATGTTGTACAATGTTCATATCGATGGGTTAATTAGATAATCTTCTAATAGGTATAATTAGGAGTAATTATATTAATTTTGACGAAATTAAGCGTAGTTATGAGTAAAAAAATGTTAAAAATCTTAAACAACTTGTTTAGACAAAGCTAGCTTCTAATATATCTTACTTATGTTTTATGAAGAATTAGTGTCGTAGGATATTCATATCGAAGTGTTAATTAGACAATCTTATAATAGGCATAATTAGGAGTAACTATATTAATTTGCACGAAATTATGTGTACTTATGCGGCCAAAAAATTTGAAAAACACAAACAACTTGTTTAAAAAGTCGTTTTTAATGCATCCTACTTATATCTTGTGCAAAATTAGTGTCGCGGAATATTCATATCGAAGTGTTAATTGGCTAATATTTTAACAGCATAATTAGGAGTGATTATATTAATTTTTACGAAATTATATGTAGTTACGAGGCCAAAAATGTTGAAAAACCTAACTTTTTCAAATAGCAGCTTTTAATGCAAATTTACTTATGTTTTGAGGAAAAATAGTGCCATAAAATATTTATTTTGAAGTGTTAATTGAACAATCTTATAATATGCATAATTAGGAGTAATTATATTAATTTGCACCAAATTATGTGTAGTTATGCGGCCAAAAATTTTCATAAAGCCAAACAACTTTTTAAACAAAGCTAGCTTTTAACGCATCTTGCTTATGTTTTGTGCAATATTAGCATTACGTAATATTCATATCGAAGTTTTAATTGGACGATTTTATAACAGACGTCATTAGGATTAATTGTATTAATTTTCACGAAATTATATGTAGATATGCGGCCAAATATTATGAAAAACTCAAGCAAATAGTTTATACTAGCTTTTAATGCATCTTACTTGTGTTTTGCGCAAAACTAGCGTCGTGGAATATTCATATCGAAGTTTTAATAGGATTATCTTATAATAGGCGTAATCAGAGTAATTATTTTAATTTGCACGAAATTATGTGTAGATATGTGGCCAAAAGTTTTTATAAAGCCAAACAACTTGTTTAAACAAAGTAGCTTTTTACGCATCTTACTTATGTTTTCTCGCAAAATTAGCGTTATAGAATATTTATATCAAAGTTTTAATTGGACAACTTTATAATAGACGTAATTAGGAGTTGTTATATTAATTCTTACGAAATTATGTGTAGTTATGAGGGCAAAAATGTTGGAAACTCAAATAACTTTTTTAAATAGCAGCTTCTAATGCATCTTACTTATGTTTTGAGAAAAATTAGTATCGTAGAATATTCATATCAAAGTGTTAATTGAAAAATCTTATAAAAGACGTAATTAGGAGTAATTATATTAATTTATACGAAAAATTATGTGCGAAGCTATGCGGACAAAAAATTTGGAAAGATCAAACAACTTGTTTAAACAAAGTAGCTTCTTAATGCATCTTACTTAATTTTTGTGCGAAATTAGTGTTGTAGAATATTCACGTCGAAGTTTCAATTGGAAAATCTTACAATAGGCATATTTAGGAGTAATTATATTAATTTATAAGAAATTATGTGTAGTTATGCAGCCAAAGTTTTTGAAAACTCAAATAACTTGTTTAAACAAATTGCTTTTAATGCATCTTACCTATGTTTTGTGCAAAATTAGCGTCGTAGAATATTCATATCGAAGTTTGAATTAGAAGATCTTATAATAGGCATGCTTAGGAGTAATTATATTAATTTATAAGAAATTATGTGTAATTATTCGGCCAATTTTTTTAAAAAACTCAAACAACTTGTTTAAACAGCCTATTTTTCAAGCCTCCTACTTATGTTTTGTGCAGAATTGGTGTTGCAGTAATTCTCATATCGAAGTG
This sequence comes from Schoenoplectus tabernaemontani, assembly GCA_037127355.1. Taxonomy (NCBI): domain Eukaryota; kingdom Viridiplantae; phylum Streptophyta; class Magnoliopsida; order Poales; family Cyperaceae; genus Schoenoplectus; species Schoenoplectus tabernaemontani. The sequence goes on from CM073741.1 coordinate 5,053,534, forward strand.
TTAATTAGATAATCTTTTAATAGGCATAATTAGGAGTGATTATATAAATTTTCACTAAACTATTTGTAGTTATGGGGTCAAAAATGTTGAAATACTCAAATAAGTTTTTTAAATAGTCAAGTTTCTAATGCATCTTACTTGTGTTTTGGGGGAAAAATAGTGTCGTAGAATATTCATATCGAAGTGTTAATTGAACAATCTTATAATAGGTATAAATAGGAGTAATTATATTAATTTGCACGAAATTATGCGGGGCCAAAAGTTTTAAAAAATCAAACAACTTGTTTAAACAAAGCATAGCTTTTAATGCATCTTACTTGTGTTTTGTGCCAAATTAGCATCATAGAATATTCATATCAAAGTTTTAATTAGATAATCTTATAATAGACATAATTAGGAGTAATTATATTAATTTGCATGAAATTATATGTAGTTATGCGGCAAAAATTTGAAAAACTCAATCAACTAGTTTAAACCGCCGTTTTTTAAAAGCATCTTAACCTACGTTTTGGGCAAACTAAGTGTCGTAGAATATTCATATCGAAGCATTAATTGGATAATCTTCTAATAGGCACAATTAGGAGTAATTATATTAATTTTCATGAAATTATAAGTAGTTATGAGACGCTAAATTTTGAAAATCTTAAACAACTTATTTAAACAAAGAGCTTCAAATGTATCTTATTGATGTTTTATGAAAAATTACTGTTATAGGATATTCATATTGGAGCGTTATTTGGATAATTATGTAATAGGCATAATTAGTAGTGATTCTATTAATTTGCACGAAATTATGTGTAGTTATGCCCAAATTTTTAAAAAAAACTCAAATAACTTGTTTAAACAAATGTTTTTAATGCATCTTACTTATTTTTTATGCAAAATTCATGTCATAGAATGTTCGTATCGAAGTGTCAATTGGATAATCTTCTAATAGGCATAACTTGGAGTAATTATATAAATTTTCATGAAATTTTGTGTCGTTATGAGGCAATAAATGTTAAAAATCTTAAACAACTTGTTTAAACAAAGAATTTCTAATGTATCCTAGTTATGTCTTATGAAAAATTAGTGTCCTCTCGATATTCATATCGAAGTGTTAATTTGACAATCTTATAATAGACATAGTTAGGAGCAATTATATTAATTCGCTCGAAATTATGCGTGGTTTTGATGCAAAAAATGTTGAGAATCTTAAACAACTTGTTTAAACAACAGCTTTCTAATGCATCTTGCCTATATTTCTGCAAAATTAGCGTCATAGAATATTCATATCTAAGTTTTAATTAGACAATCATATAATAGGCATAATGAGGAATAATTATATTTATTTTCATGAAATTATATGTAGTTATGTGGCCAACAAAATTCAAAAACTCAAACAACTTGTTTAAACAACCGTTTTTAATGCATCTTAGTTATGTTTTGTACAAAATTTATGTTGTACAATGTTCATATCGATGGGTTAATTAGATAATCTTCTAATAGGTATAATTAGGAGTAATTATATTAATTTTGACGAAATTAAGCGTAGTTATGAGTAAAAAAATGTTAAAAATCTTAAACAACTTGTTTAGACAAATAGCTCCTAATATATCTTACTTATGTTTTATGAAGAATTAGTGTCGTAGGATATTCATATCGAAGTGTTAATTAGACAATCTTATAATAGGCATAATTAGGAGTAACTATATTAATTTGCACGAAATTATGTGTACTTATGCGGCCAAAAAATTTGAAAAACACAAACAACTTGTTTAAAAAGTCGTTTTTAATGCATCCTACTTATATCTTGTGCAAAATTAGTGTCGCGGAATATTCATATCGAAGTGTTAATTGGCTAATATTTTAACAGCATAATTAGGAGTGATTATATTAATTTTTACGAAATTATATGTAGTTACGAGGCCAAAAATGTTGAAAAACCTAACTTTTTCAAATAGCAAGCTTTTAATGCAAATTTTACTTATGTTTTGAGGAAAAATAGTGCCATAAAATATTTATTTTGAAGTGTTAATTGAACAATCTTATAATATGCATAATTAGGAGTAATTATATTAATTTGCACCAAATTATGTGTAGTTATGCGCCAAAAATTTTCATAAAGCCAAACAACTTTTTAAATGCAGCTTTTAACGCATCTTGCTTATGTTTTGTGCAATATTAGCATTACGTAATATTCATATCGAAGTTTTAATTGGACGATTTTATAACCGTACGTCATTAGGATTAATTGTATTAATTTTCACGAAATTATATGTAGATATGCGGCCAAATATTATGAAAAACTCAAGCAAATAGTTTATACTATAGCTTTTAATGCATCTTACTTGTGTTTTGCGCAAAACTAGCGTCGTGGAATATTCATATCGAAGTTTTAATAGGATTATCTTATAATAGGCGTAATCGTGGAGTAATTATTTTAATTTGCACGAAATTATGTGTAGATATGTGGCCAAAAGTTTTTATAAAGCCAAACAACTTGTTTAAACAAATAGCTTTTTACGCATCTTACTTATGTTTTCTCGCAAAATTAGCGTTATAGAATATTTATATCAAAGTTTTAATTGGACAACTTTATAATAGACGTAATTAGGAGTTGTTATATTAATTCTTACGAAATTATGTGTAGTTATGAGGGCAAAAATGTTGGAAACTCAAATAACTTTTTTAAATAGCAGCTTTCTAATGCATCTTACTTATGTTTTGAGAAAAATTAGTATCGTAGAATATTCATATCAAAGTGTTAATTGAAAAATCTTATAAAAGACGTAATTAGGAGTAATTATATTAATTTATACGAAAAATTATGTGCGATTATGCGGACAAAAAATTTGGAAAGATCAAACAACTTGTTTAAACAAAGAGCCTTAATGCATCTTACTTAATTTTTGTGCGAAATTAGTGTTGTAGAATATTCACGTCGAAGTTTCAATTGGAAAATCTTACAATAGGCATATTTAGGAGTAATTATATTAATTTATAAGAAATTATGTGTAGTTATGCACCAAAGTTTTTGAAAACTCAAATAACTTGTTTAAACAATTTGTTTTTAATGCATCTTACCTATGTTTTGTGCAAAATTAGCGTCGTAGAATATTCATATCGAAGTTTGAATTAGAAGATCTTATAATAGGCATGCTTAGGAGTAATTATATTAATTTATAAGAAATTATGTGTAATTATTCGGCCAATTTTTTTAAAAAACTCAAACAACTTGTTTAAACAAGCTATTTTTCAAGCCTCCTACTTATGTTTTGTGCGGAGAATTGGTGTTGCAGATTCTCATATCGAAGTGTTAATTAGATAATCTTTTAATAGGCATAATTAGGAGTGATTATATAA